>CAFUXE010000488.1:484221-504792 GCA_903364295.1 Serranus cabrilla
AGCGACTTCTCGGAGTATCTGGCCGTCAGCCGTCCGATCACTCCTCCCTGAATAACCTGAACAGACACGGTTCACTGAGCTCGTCTGACAGTCTGATGTCACCACTTCCTGTTTTCATTCTGCCTGAAACTCACCATGGAGGCGATGCCGAAATACGCCATCAGATATCCGTTCTGCTCCGGTTCCAGCTTAAAGAATTCCAAAGCGATGATGGAGAACATCACTTGGAAAATCCCTGAAGAGGGAAGATTTACAGAGTTTAGTGCTTTAATACAAATAAAATGTCCAATTTTTCTTACATTTACCAGTCAGATCTATTCAAAAGCCTCCAAAAACATAAATAAATAATCAGTTGTGCAGTGGAAACAAAACGATAGTTATTATAATTATAAACAGCAATACTAATTATTGATTAGCCATATTTTTCAACAGAGAAATTATGGGAAAATATGTGTATAAAAATCACAAAATCTGCATTTTCTGTTGCTTATTAACACAACTAGTTTTGGGCTGCTGATTATTGTGATTGTCTATTATTATAATGATTATAATGATTATTTGATTAGTTGTTTGGTCTGTAAAATGTCTGAAAATAGTGAAAAGTGTCAAAAAATGTTTCCCAAAGTCCAAAATGACTCAATCCTCAAATGTTTTGTTTTGTCCAAAACTAAAATATATTCAGTTTTCTTTCATAGAGAGGATAAACCAGAAAATATGCACATTTAATAAACTGTTATGAGGGAGATTTTACTTATTTTATTAGTTGAAAACTAATCCTCTTTGTTGGTTAACATAGAAAAGATTTGGGATAGAAAATGATAAATATATTATCTCACCTGATGGAAATCCTGAAACTATCTTCACAATAAAAGTTCGCTTCACGCCTGGAAACTTCATCAGTCTCGTGATTTCACTCAAGTTGAACACGGATTTGCTTTTGTTGTCACCTGCAGCTAATTCAAAGAAAAATATTAAACAGATGCACAATTGCACAAACACATTTTTGAGACTGATTGCATAATTTGTACCAGGCAAAAGAAACTATGAAACCAAGGATCTGAAAGACAGAAATAAGTGTATAATACGTGCAAAATCTTAATCAAAATCAAGCTGTTTTTAATACAAAATAACCATTTTCTTTTCTTTTCATTTTCCTGTTTCAGTAAACAAACATTGTATAGTTCCTGCAATCAAATGTGAAGACATAAAAAAATTATTTTTGAGAAGCTGTAAGCAACAAATATGAAATGTTTTCATGTAATCGTGGTGAAGAGGAGAGTTTAGTTTCACTGTTCCAGGTTGAAGAAATCAGAGGAAGAAAAAGAAAGAAATACAAAATAAAACACACATTTTGTATGTCCTGCATTTTAAATCAAAATAATTAGAAAGAATTTGTTCATAATAAACTACATTAACATTTAATTATCCTACAAATTATGATTTTCTTTTAACTTCAGACCGTGCATTAACACTGTAACACAGACAAAATCTAAAAGACCCACAGCGGCATTAAACTACATTAAACTGAGTTTTTCTGTGTAATAAATGTCTCAGAGGACAAAGGAAAAACTTACTTAAATTTTATCTTACAAAAACTTGCAATTTGCAATGTTACACAAACAAAAAAACACAGTGAGTATTCACTTCAGGCAGTTTATTTGCATAAAAGAGAAAGTGTCTCAGAGGACAGAGATCATTTGAATCTTTGTCCCAACAACCCTTAACTCGGGCTGCATCTGGACTCTGCTGGACTTGTCTCCGGTCCTCAGGTGGCGCTTTGGGGACACAGGTGAGACGTGGGACTGGCTGGATTTGTCTCCAGCCTCCTGCTTATCCGTCCTCGCCCTCCTGCTGTGCTGTTTCTCAGCGCGGCGGCTCTTCTTGGCTCGTTCAGCCCCTGGCTTCTCCGTGAGGCTCTTGAACACGTCCCCCCTCTCTGCGGTGACCGCCCGGATCTTCTCCTTCTGAAGCCGCAGACTCACCCGGCTCTGCTGGAACTGCAGCGTCACGCGTGTGAGCTTCTCCTTCAGCTGCTCACACTGCTGCAGAGTCCTCCTCAGCTCCTCCGTCTGCACCAGCAGCTCCTTCTGCAGGGACTCCAGCCTCTGGAGAGGAGCGTCCCGGCCGGGTCTCCTCATGGAGGGAGTTCTCTGCTGGATGATCAGGATCTTTTTCCCCATTTGATCCTCGAGAGCGCGACACCTTTTGCTCTCATTGAGCTGGTCCTCCATCTTTTTCTGCTGCTTTCTTCACACTGAGTCCCAATACGTTTTACTCTCAGGGTCGGATCAAGAATTCCGTTCTGACATCATGGAATTCCAACAGAATGAACTTTCCGTCATTCTGCATGTGCACAGAAATATAAATGACAATTCTAATATTTTGAATTGGATTTTGTATCCAGTTTTTTGGGGGAAAGAACGACTCAATATGTGTGTGTAACATGGGGACCAGGGCCGTTATCTGGCCCCTAGAATTTTACACAACATAATCCAGTAGAAACCTAATTTATTGATATATTTCAACATCAATCCAGTTTACTGGTGCTGTTATTGCACTACAACAAGGTTCAACATGCTTATAAAGTTATTTTGGTTGTGTCTGTTCGGACCACAGATAACAAATGATCCAACACTACTTAACTTTTGATATTGTTTTCCTTGAGAGTGGCAGAAATGACATCGTTTTTTAGTTACCTTTTTGATTCTGGGTAAATCTGGGGTGACTTCAGTAACTCTGGCACCATATTTTGCTGTCAGTTTAAATAATTAAACTTCAGACTATCTTATTTTCCATATTAACAGGAGCCAAGGCTCATGGGAAGTGTTGTGTTTAGAGCCAAGAGCCCCTCGCAGTAAGAAACCAGCTGAGCTGAGATAGACCTACTGAAAAATGAAATCTTAGTCGAACTAAAAAGGCATTTACAAACATTTTCTCCTCCTGTTTTTAGCTGTTGTCACTACAAAAACTCTCTTTCATGCAGTAAAACTGTCATTGAATTGCTTAAAGGACGTCTCCTGAATTTCCTTCATAATCGTGCCCACTAACTTTGCATTAATTTGTCAGAATATAGTTCGTCCAGTGCACATTCAACAGCATAGAAATGTACAGTTTCTGCAGAAATCACTATTAAGATAAGACAGTGCGTGTTTATTTAGTGTCTTGTTCCCTTGCTGGTGCTCAGCCTGCCAGCTCCCTAAAGCCTGTGTGCCATAAACCTCGAAATATCAGCTTTTCATCCAGATTCCCAAACCGTTCTTAACATGACAGAGAGGTGTAGAAGAAGAGAGCGTGTCTTACTGTCTGTGTTGGTTTTCGGAGCTTCAGATTTGGTCGATTTTGGGATAAACTTTAAAACCAGCAGTAAACTGAAGGCACTGCCTGCAGCACCGACACACGCAGTGAATGTCTCCCTGTGAAACACACAGTAAAAACCCTCTTAGGTGGATTAATAACTAACTCTCTCTCTTAATATAATAATATTAATTGGTGCAGCATTCATTCTCCGTAGAGTAACACTCACCCATAGCGCGTGTTAAGATGGCCGCCCAACGTGGAGCCGGCGATCATACCGACGCCAAAACACAGACCGATTTTAGACAAAGCATCTGCACGTTTTTCAGGTTCGGAAAGGTCAGCGACGACCATCTGACACGCTGCAGACAGGAGAGAAACAAAGGAGAAAAACACATAAAAATGCATCTGATTCTATAAAAATAAAATGAGGATAAAAGGTCTTTTAACTAAATATTCCAATCTTTCTGCATGTTGTTTTTAATGTTCATTACCACTTTATCACCCATATTTCTGTAGGTTCACAGTCAAAATCCAGACAAATACTTGTTATTTTTCAGTGGTATGCAGTAAAAATGTCACTAAGAAAAAAATGTATGTAACTTCTTAAAGAAATCCAGATAAATAGTCAGTGAACATTACAAGATAAATGGACAAAAGTTCATGTTTCACCATTGAGGTATGATGATGGGAACGTCTTTATTATCTCAAATCCTAAATGTTCCTACATACAGTATTAAATTAAAAATAAAATATTAAATACAAATGAAAAGAATATTAATTTCCAAGCATGGGGTTAGAAATGGTTTCTGTTTTTTTTGTTTGTTTTTTGTACAATTCCACGAAAAAATGCAAATTAAATTGTGCATGTTTATTTTATAAAGTATTAGATACATGTTAATAAAAAAATCAGAAAATGTCAACAATAATAATTTAATATTTTAAAAAAAATATTTTGAGAGTTTCAGTGACAAAAAAAATCTGAATAGTTTGAGAAGACTTCTTTTTCTTTTCATAATATTATGAATTTAATCTCAAAAACTCTTTTTTATTCTTACTACAGACTTTTAGTTTAGTCACAAAGTCAGCAAAACAAGACAAAGGGAAGGAATGTTTAAATAACAATAAATTATAAATCTAGACCGCGGTTTGAGGTTTAAAGGAGGACTGCAGATGTTTCTCACCAGGTAGAACGTGCATGAAGACTGTGGGGAGTTTGTGGATGAACAACATGGCCGGATTCTCTGCGATGGCGAGCAGCAGAAAGAAAACAACTGTTGCAGAACACGCCAAAGACAAAGCTGCTCGTGCACCGAAGAGATCTCCAAACCTGCCAACAACAACAGACACCACATCGTTTCTACCAGACAAAAACATATTAAAAACAAGAGAATAACCTCCATGTAAAAGTAGCTAAACAGATTTTTATTGTGTTTACTCACCTTCCAAACATTGGACCTCCAACCAGCTGGATTACACCGACCGTAGTTTGTAAATAACCAAACCACAAGGTGTCGAAACCAAGTTTCTTTGCCAAATACTGTAAAGAAACATAATAAAGAAATACTTTTATATTCATGTAAAGTCTGTTCACATACTTAGAGCCGATATTATCTAGAAGATTAGAAATTAGATAAGAAAACCACCTCGACTTTATTTGGTTGAAGCCTGTTTACATTAGATATTATGTCCAGTAAGTCACATTAATGTTATGTGGGTGAGAAGTCAGCCACGATAGAAAAAGATTTCCCATGTTTAGACAAAAACTTATTACTTGTAATGATTTTCTTTACTGCTTTTGGGGACCTTTTGATGCTGCTGCAGTGTTGTATATGTGCACATTGCAGATTGAATTGAAATGTATTGTTTTACACAATAAATATTTAATTTACTATCAAAAATGACTTTTAAAACTGCATATATATTTTAAACTGGATCTTAAACTGTTTTAACTTGAAAAAAGTTAATCAATTATTAAAACTGTTGCTAATTATTTTCTGTGTGTCCACTAATTGATTAATAGACTTACCATATCAGGTCTAATGTATACACATATCTATGGTTCAGTATTGATAAAAGCAACAATAAAGTAGTTATCCAGTATTAACAGTGGTGAAATAAGCTACATATCCTCCAGTACTGTACTTTAATTTGAAGCACTTGTTGTATTTTCTATTTCTGCCTCTGTATACTTTAACTCTTAAGGTTTACGCATACAAAACATATCTTAGGCTACATAATATGATGTTATACATGTTGTAAAATGTTAGTTATAAATCACAGGAGGGAAATACTTTTACTTGTAACACTTTAAGTACATTTTCAGTGCAATATTGGTGCTTTTTCTTGGTAAAGGACCTGAATGCTTCCTGCACTTTTGAAGATCTTATATAACATGAGGCTAACAATGACATAAGCTAATTTGACTGCAAGAATGACAACTTTGTATTTAATTACTTACAAATAACTTGAATGTAGGTGCATGCTGTTGATAATGCACATAAAGCCTATATAAGTATCTACGTAATTACCTTTATTTTTAATTACATTTTTAATGTGGTTTTGGAGGATTTAACTGCTTTCAACAGATGTTTTGGGGATGCTAGGCTATTGTTACTATGTCATATCATGCATGTGATCAATCTGACACTCGTAATAAATATGACAGGCCTTTTATCAATAAAAACAACAACAAAACAGTGATATAAGCACATTTCTAGCGTTTCCGGAAGTGTTTTCACGTTCAAGGTAGGCACGGAAATCTCAGTTTCCTCCTTTTGACATAACAGAAATACTCACAGGTGTGACAGAAAACTGTAAAAACATCCATGTAATATCCAAAGCAGCGATGAGGTAAACCATGTTAATGATTTTCATCCTCTTCGGTTGATCTGTAACGTTAGTCGGGGAGGAAATTGACTCCCTGGAGGTTTCTTCGGTTGTTTCTCCTTTGCCACTCATTTTGCTTCCCGTAGAAAATACACTTTTGCTCTCACGATAATAGCAGTCGGTGGGAATCACACTGTGGTTTAATCAAGGTGTCAGTTGTCCGGTAAATACACCTTTGACCCGCTGAACTCTCACATAAACCGGCTAATCTGACGTCCGTTGGACTTTGGTACCGAACAGAGAGGCGTCGAGGAGGCGTTACCGGAGTACATTAGCTAAAAAGTTATAAAATATATACAATATATAAATATTGTTCACTGGAGAAGTTAGATTTATCATTGCATGTCCTTTCGAAATTACTGTAGCGTAATTTCGAGCTGAGTGTACCTAAACGTCTCTTAAATTAAATCCAACCGAGGAAGTGGAAGTTTGCTTCAGTGATGCATTCAAGAGCTCCGATTTAGGTCGTATCTTCAAGCTTTTGTGAAAAACTGTTTATATATCCTCGCTTTTTATTTTATTTTAAAGAGAACATGTTATGCTATTTTTTAGGTTGATACTTGTATCTTGGGTTAAATGCAAAGAAAAACGAAAAGTTTTTGTGCCTGCCTCTTAAGCTCTCTTTAATCAGCTCTTTTTAATAAAATGAAATAAAATAACAAAATAGAGGAACCAATAAAAATACATTAAAAAACACTAAATAGTACATATACAAGAAATACAAGATGTAATAAAATGAAATATAATATCAAAACATAAGCAATAAACAGTAAACAGTAAATACATAAAGACAAATGAAATATAATGACAAAAGTTAAGCTGCAAATACAATTTCAAAAATGATTATAAAAAGACATGAAATATCCATACATTGTTAAATAATTGACAGCAAAATATAATAACAAAAAATATAACAAACAATTTAAGAAGACATTTAAATAGTAAATACATGAAAAATATAGCAAAAATAAAATTAACTTAAACATGTTTGTTGAGTAAATAAATAAATACTTTTATTTTGAAACTGTCCATTTGGTCCTTGAGGATTCTTATTTTGAAGTCCGTGAGCGCCCTCCTCCCGGAAGTGTGCTCCATCATCTGGTGTCTGTGATAAGTGTGTGTGGGGGTTGGCAGCAGACTGTCAGATGAAGACTTCGTGTTCATCACTTTAAGTGAAATCTTCCTCTTTTTTATGGCATGTAGATATCAGAAGACACCGAGTGACAATGCAGATTCTCACCCCGCATGTTTACTGGGCTCAGCGGCACGGAGATATCTATCTCCGGGTGGAACTGAGCGATGCGAAGGTAACGATTAGGACACAACAGCTTCACTCACACAGACTTATCGTTTAATACTAAAATAAGGTATTTGAATCTCTCTGAAATATATTATATTAAAGCTCTGTATGTTACGGTTTCTAACTATTGTTTAGCTTATACTCCGGTAGCTTAACGGTTAGCTTAACCGTCAGCTAGCCGAAGTGATGGTGATCAGTTAAGATGGCTAAATTGACCTCTAACGGTTATCGGCGATGGTCAGAAAAAAGCTAATAATAACACTTATTTATCTCCTTTTCAAAAAAAGTATTCACTTATGTGTTTTTCATTCAAAACAACACTATTTTACGCAGAGCAGTTATTGTCCGTCGTCATTGTTATACAACACCAACGGGTTTTTTTTAATGTAAAGAAGTTTATTTAAATTAACACTAACGTTTCTAACCGCCGCCATTTTTTCTGTAAATTATATAAAAATTATATATTTACTTGCCCATAGGTTTGCAGGGCTTTTTTGTTGCTCTGTGGAGTCAGCACAAAGTTGTAACACATTTATAATTACATTTATAAAAAATCTTTAAAAAAAAAATTAAAGTACAAGTTGAATTTCTCTAATAAATATTTCTTTTAAATTGGAATAAAATGGAATCTGTGTATACAACTCTATTTGTACCAGCCACCAGCCAAATGCTGGTAAAGTATGCAGTTGGCTGCAATATTTGGTTCACTTACCAGCCAAAAAAACAATGGCTGGAAGATTTTCAAATCCACCAGCCACAGTGGCAGGTGGACAAAAAAGTATTATTTCCAACACTGGATATCATCATAAAAATAAAGTATTTCAGATACCAAGCCCAGCTTATTTTGGTGGGTTATGTCTTCTCCTCATCAGCCTGTAACTGACAACTATAATTTCATTCTGCTTCCTGTTTGTTTGCATTAGTAACATGAAGTACAGGTTCTCCTCTTCCTCCGTCCTCATCCTGCATCTGTTAGACAAATGTCTTATAAAAGATGCATGACTTTTAATGGTTGTTCTGGATCTTGTTTTGCCTTAAGGGGAATGGCTCTATGAGAACTTAAAGGGGCTGACAAAGAAACACCTGTCATGCTGCACATTTTAGGCCCATGTATTGTTGAGAAAAGACTAAATATAAGAAACCTGCCTCAGGAAAAAAGTAATTACATTCATTAGCACCACATTACAGCCTTCATGAGAGCATGATTTATTGAAGGGCAGCTGTATTATCCTGCATTACTATTAGCTGGGTGAATCTAATAAACTGGGTACTGGAGATATTCTACATTTTTCCAATTAAATAATTCTTTGTGAGGATAAAACCTGATGTATCTTGTCCTTCTGTGCTATAGAGCTCTGTTATTGTCCAAAAACCCATGTACACTGTCCTGCTACTGTAAATACTCACTAAATACACATTTGCTGCTAAAATATCCCTCAACTATTGCAGGACTTACTACTATTTGAGTAACATTGGCTAAGAACAGTGCCCAGAAGTAAACTTAGAAGTAGAAACCATTGGACTCATGGTTTAGTACAAGAGAAAATGTGGAAACTAGCACACAGTTGGTATGGGTCTCTTTGTTATTTGTTTACAGTAAGAAAAATATGGAATATCACCTTGCTTATCCTTTAATTCCCATTCTGCCTTCATGTTTTCCAGAATCTTGACATCAGTCTGCAAGAAAACAACACACTTCAGTTCAGAGGTTGGTGTTAACGTTGGTGCATGAAAAGAGGAAAAGGATGTTGATAACAACCAGTTTAAGAGAAGTTACATGATGACACTTCTAAAGTCAAACATTATAAAGAATATTCCACAAATTTTCACATAACCTATGATGTCTGTTATCATAGCAATGTATGTATGTAACACATTTTAAAGTCTAATATTTGTACTATATGAAAATCTTGTTCCACAGCTCAGGGCCATGGAGCTAAAGGAGATAATGAATACGAGTTCAGTTTGGAGTTCCTGGAAGCTGTGAGACCCGAGGTAGTAATCATTTAATCATCTTTTTCTAATTAGTGGTCAAATCGATTTTTATATTGAGATGCATTGTTTTTGCATAATTTAATATGATCTAAATTAAATGCCAGCATGCAGAAGGGCAGGTATTCATTTATTTTCCAACAGTTTCTGGTTTTATCTAATTTGCACACTTGTAGTTATATTTCCTATTATATCTGACTCTTATCTTCCCAGGAACAATTAGTATAATTGGTGTAAATGTCAGACTCTGATAACGGGATATAAATATTTAAAATAAAATAATGGCATTTAACGAAACATGCAATAAACACTATTTATCTTGTTTTAAACATATTCTGACAATACAAATGTTTTGCATGCTAAATAGCACATCTCATATGCTTTTTTTCTTGCTCTGCAGATGAAAAATTCACAATTTTATCCAAACAGTTATATAGGACGACTGCATAATAATGCGTCACAGCGCTGATTGAGCAAGTGTAGCAGGTAGAAATCACTGCCATTAAGTCAAGGTGAACTCTGATTGAAAAATGGTTCCCTGCTGAAGAGGAGCTTGATTAGCCCTTACGCTGCACCGTGGGATTTTCAGCCACTTTATTTTATTTTCTTTTTTTTAGACAAACAGCTGCTGCTCTTTATGCCACTTTCAACTACAATGCATTTGTCACAGTTATGTGTCTTTTTATCTCCATACACAGACATGTTGATGCTCAGCTTTATCGATATTTTCATACACCCCTACTAGTTTGAGTCTGTCCAAGTGGTTTTGGCCAATCATGTTTGGTTACATGCAAATAGACGGTTCGTGTGGAGAGCAAAAGAGATGGAATCTATATACTGTGATCACACAGCTACACACATTATCCCAAAGCCTTCTTTGAGTTTCAGTTTAGAAGCCTTATAGCATTTTCTAACGCTGTTTTTCAGATCAACCATAAGTCCACCCAGCGTCAGGTGGACATCAAGATCAAGAAGCAGGAGGAGCGCTGGTGGGACCGGCTGACGCTGCAGGAGAAGAAGCCTCTGTTTTTGGCTCCGGACTTCGACCGCTGGCTGGACGAGTCCGACGCAGAGATGGAGCTTCAGGCTAAGGTTGGAACTTGACTGACAAACCAAACAAACTAAGCAATAAATGTACTCTACGGGAAAAGTCAAACATCTACTGTGGATGAGGTTTTTGACTGCTGATGCAAATCTGTCATGAGTCTGTTATGAAAACAGAGGCCAGGGTGAAGCTTTTTCCTCTCCTCACGCCTACAAACGATTTGCATTGCTCGTTGTGGTCTGGCAGAGCTCAGCTTGGGACAGGTGTAATTTATTATAAGAAGTTCCCTTTTTTTGTTTGGGATTTTAATGTAAATCCCTCCTATACGAATTCCACCCCGACTGGACTTTAAAAACTAGATATACATTTCTACTATTACGGGTAAGATGATTAACATTTGGGTTTTAATATAAAGTAGTTGGTGGACTTGTTGGATGGTTTCCAACTTAGTTTGCAGTATTTACAAAACCTACTTCTTCCTTTGATTATTTCAATCAATCTTTTTGCTGTTTTTGTTTCTCACGTTTTATTTTTGCCTCAGTATTTCCTGATAAAAATCAAGAGTTCCTCTCTGTTTTGCCCACCGAGCTGTTATTGTGGTTATTTTGTAAATTTCATTTTCTTTGATTTCCCATGGGATCAATGAAGTTTCTTATTGTGCTTTTCAATGTCAGGTTCACAGTCTAATACAAACGGCACCATGTGTAGTTGATTACACTGTGAATTGCAGTAGCTTGTGAATACACGATTTTAATTTTTTTTATGAAACATCCAAAGCTTTTGAGAATTTATGATTCACATTCAGTATCTGATGGTGTGGTTTCTTTCAGGAGGAGGAGAGGATAAACAAGATCAGTGTGGAGTCAAGAATTCGTAAAGACCGTGAGTAACATTAAGCTCTTCACCTGCAAACATCGAAAACTCACAGAAATGTTTCTGACGTATCATTAATGCTGACATGTACGACCATTTAAGAAGGGTTTTTAGTAACGATAGCATCAGTTCATTTGAGTTGTTGTCCCCTGTGTCCTCAGCCTACCTGGGGCTGAAGAAAGGCTACTTGTTTATGTACAACCTGGTGCAGTTCCTGGGATTCTCCTGGATCTTTGTCAACATGACGGTTCGACTCTTCATTCTTGGTCAAGGTCTGTAAAAAAAAACAAAAAACAAAAGTTTGTTTATGAAATTATGTTTATGTTTATCAAGTCATCTGCAACAGGAAGACAAAGTTACAAAAGCCATGGAATAATTTGTGTGTATGTTAATCAAAGGTTTACTAAATTTTGTGCGACCACCAGCTCGTATTGACCTGTCAGATATCTTAAGTCTTTTGTAATTATCTCCATGTTTGCAGAGAGGACAGAGTTACCATAGCTGAGAGACCAGATGGCCAAAACTATTAAGATAAGATCCGAAACAATGAGTCAGTTCTTGTTTTAAATCCCATTTATTTTAAGGACAGTAAGTGTTGTTGCTTTTTTTCTACTCTCAAATTGTGCAACATTACTTCCAATGATTTTCAAAGACTCTCCACCTTCCAGACAGCTACTGTTTTTAGTTCAACTCAGTATGCCATAAACAGCTGCTGGCAGAGACATGAAACCTGCACGTGAATCCATCAGTTTATTTTTAGTCACTTTAATGTCAGTAACATTGTTCTTTGCTTTGTTCAGTACATCACAAGAATCTCTGCAAAAGTGAAAACAAAGAAACTCTGAGTGAAACAGTTGAGTAAAAGCAGAATTGTCAGACTTTAAAAGGACTAAATGAAAATAAAAACGGGAGCGTTTTAATTATACAGACAAAATTATTAAATAAAGAAATCTGCAGTTTTTGGGTGAGTGTTATGAATCACTAAACAGACATATGTAATTAGCATCATTGTGCAGTAAAATAAAACAAACAGGAGGTCCAGAAAACGGAGAGAGAGAGAGAGGTCTGTGTTTTGTTTGTGAGGAGCTATTCACAGATGAGCTCATTTGAATTGAAACAGGAACACAGTAGGGATTTGTTTTGCAAATGATGAGGATTATGGATAGTGGCTCATGCAACGTGCTGTTTAATTATGTCTGTTTGTTTCTCTCTGTCCCTCTGCAGATTCGTTCTATGATACCTTCCACACCACGGCTGATATGATGTATTTCTGTCAGATGATGGCCGTGCTGGAGGTCATAAATCCTTTGTTGGGTCTGGTAAAGACTGGATTCTTTCCTGCTATGATACAGGTAATACAGGGGGAAGGTCGCTTTTCATTTTACTGGGACTTGAAAGTATTCACATGGACACATGTATGTGGACATCCAAACATTACACCCATATGGGATAGTAATAGTTGTATACACACATTGCTGTATTTAAAGCCACCAGATATTTGCACCTGGCTGCAGGGATTTACTGCAGGCCGGCCAACATCTTTCACAAAGTCCGGCTACAATGACCACAGGCTGTAGCATTGGGATCCGACCTAACTTGAACTACAGTATGGTTAAACTGATCTTTTTGTGTGCCAGGTGGCGGGCAGGAATGTCATTCTGTTCGTCATCTTCGGCAGTCTGGAAGAGATGCAGAACAAACCTGTCGTCTTCTTCGTGTTCTACCTGTGGAGCACCATCGAGATCTTCAGGTCCGCTCAGATCACTTTCCTCTCCTCTCTGCTGTTAACATGTGGTGTAACGTCTGTAACATCAGCTCTTCCTTCTCCACATCAGGTACCCGTTCTACATGCTGGCCTGCATCAGCACAGAGTGGAAGCTGTTGACGTGGCTGAGATACAGCCTCTGGATCCCTCTGTACCCGCTGGGGGTCGTGGCTGAAGGTTAGTGACTAGTTTACCAGTGGAATAAATAATAACACATGTTCGTTGCTGCTGACTGTGTGTTGTTCTGATTCCAGCGGTGGCAGTGATCCAGTCCCTGCCCATCTTTGATGAGACGCGTCTGTTCAGCTTCCCCCTGCCGGCGCTGCTGGGAAACTCTTTAAGCTTCTCGTACACTCTGCAGCTCTACCTGGTCCTCATGTTCCTGGGTGAGACTTCCTCCAGCCTTTAGCTGTGCTGTTCGTTCAGTCAGCTTACTTTTTAGTTAATTGGTCACTGCTGTGTCTGGGACTGACGATCAGTTTAGTTTTTTTAAACTGACAAAATGGTTTTACTTGGTGTCGTATCGTAATAGTTTGTGTGGCAGCATGGTATTGATACACAGCCACAAAATATTGTAACTTTATTAATATAATTTTTAAATATTGCAAAAGCAAATCAACTTTTTTGTCTTATATTAATGCATGAGTTGTGTTATATTAATTGAATTATTAGTGTCCGATATGTGTTGAAATATTCCACTATAGGCTACATGTTAAGGATTTAGATTTCACCATTAATTTGTTGGATATATTCTTGTAGGCCAGTATACAGCGTTCTGTTTAACCTTGTTGAGTAGCCACAACATCAACATAGCTGAACTCTGAATGCTTTTTATCTTTCATATGACACACCACTGTACTTTGATTATGCTAATCAACTATTCTGGTCAAGCTGTTCTGTCAATATCTTACCCACGCCGCCTAGAGAACCCAAACACAATTTGCTTTGTTACATTCTCTGACAAAAACGCTGCACATGATAACACTTGGTTGCGTGTAAGTCCAACCTCTGTATGGGGCAGGACTAGCTGCCCAAGAAGATAAAATGTAAAGTATTGTTTTGATTAGTGTTCATTTTTCAGTCCAGTAGATGGTGCTAAGTTCAGATGTTTTATTTAATTTTGATTTGGACTTTGTCGACTGTAAAATAAACAACAATGTTGGACGTTATATCCAACACTTTTTAGCCAATTTAAAGCTGATAGGAAGAACAAAAACTGGTCCAGACCAGGCATTAGACTCAACATACCCTAACAAAGCCACTCATCTTGCTTTGCAGTTCAGCCCTCAGTTGATAGACACATGAGAACGAGTATATATGTGTAATGCTGACAGACTTTTCCTCTCCTCTCCAGGACTCTTCATCAATTTCCGCCACCTGTACAAGCAGCGGAGGAGACGGTACCGCTCGAGGAAAAGGAAAGTCCAATAAGTCCTCAGCACTTTGATTTCCCACACACCGTGAACTGCTGTCCACTGAAAGATAAAGCAGCCGTTTTGTTTTCCTATAATTGCCTTTTCCCATCTTCCCACACTCTGACCTGATGCTGGACTGCTGGTACCCTCATTCCTCCACTGAGTGAACTGTTAGTCCTTCTGTACCAGCTCGACGGCTCACTCATGAAAGGACGTCACCTGAAAACACTGTACAGGTCGATCCAGTGCTTTACTTCAGCCATGTTTATCCTCTTTAAAACGTCCATATTTATCACGTTTTCTGTCCGTGCCTGCAGTCACTAAAATAACAGAATTATTTTGTTTATTTTTCTGTTTAACGTTAGGGATATCAGAGAGGTTCAACCCTGGCACTACCAAAAAACGTAATAAAAACAGAAAGCAATGATATGCAAATCCTTTGCGCCCTAGATTTAACTAAATACAGCACAAAGACAAGATATCTAATGCTCCAACGAGGAAACAAGCAGTTTCTTATTTGTTTGGTTCTCTTGTCGATAGAGACATTATTTCAGATGCCTTTGCGTTGAAACATTGAGTTTTAAATTGAGAGGATTGTTGGTTTCAGAAGTGCATTTCTAACAATGAGCCTTTTGTGAAGCTGTCAGTCACTTACTGCTTTGCAAAATCATGCAAATTAGAGCAGAAGGAAATATTACTGCTTTTTTGTGACACAACACACAATCTGTCTAAACGGCCTTTACATTCGTTTTATTGGTAACCTGGTATATAACCTACGATTATACTTATACCTCATGATCACAGATACGTTTTTGTTCTGTGAAAAAGTAACTCTGTTCTTGTTAGAAGCTCCAAGAGAGACCCGGCTTAAAATCATGAGACCTGACTCTAAATGGAGTTAAATACCCCCAAATCATGTAATGTGACAATTTAAAAAGACTTGGTAGTTTGAGATGTTTAGTAAAGGATAGAAAAGGGATGATAGAGGTTGTAGATTTAAAGTAGTTTGAGATTCAGAAATGAGACTTCAGTCTGATTCAGATTGATCTGTTTTCTCTCAGTATTATACTACTTAATATGCCAGAAAAAGATTGATTATGCTGCAGTACATATATCGCCAAGTAGTACGGTCCAGTTGTATGCATTGTGCATGCAAGTTAGGGCAGCTTCAGAGATTCTCACTTATGTACAAAGACAAATGTACAATATCACCATAACAAGGTGAGATGTTTTGTGCATGTGGTAAGAACTGACAGTTATACATTAATACATTTCTAAAACATCCTGCTCAGTGCATATATTGGGCATGATTCCTCTTTTTAATAAACCAAACTTGGAGAATATTCATGAAAAATATTTATTCCATCTGACGAGATATTTTCATATCATTTTTTTTCCTTTCTCTGTATCAGCATCAAAAATCCAGTATTGATTGAGCTCAGTTTTTCCCAACCGCAGCTTTTAAACAGGGAAGTGTTGCTCGTATTTTCTTGGATGGTTCATGTTTATAAATGAGCAGCAGCTTCTTGAAACGGTGTAGATTTAATGAGTGGATTTGAGCCATGTTTCTAACAGTCAACAACAGAAAGACTCTTAACACTATCCAGAGCAATCTTGTGACTAAATGGACAGATTTAACTTGAATATTTTAGCAGTTTATCATAACCAGCACTGTATAACTTCTCCTACCTTTTAAGTTTTACTATGAATCCTTGATTTGATGGTTTGTTCCATTTATTCCACATTGTTTCATGTCCTGATGAGCCGTCCACTTCCTGTTCTCATCATGTTTTCCACTGATTGCACACTTTCTCTTCTTTCCAATCTGTTCACTTTTGAGCCTTTTCTTTCTTTGTTTTTTTTTATTTATTTGTGTTTACTGAAGTTGTTGGTTTTAATGTGTTTCGGATTGATTTTTCTAAAGTTGTCTTTTGGGAGAGATGTAATGTGGACACAGCTTGATTTACACATTTTATTGCATTTTAAAAGTCCAGGTAAATTCAGACTTGATTGTAAGTCATATGGTTTCCTGACAAAAAATAAACATCAGAGTTCCTATTTTGGAGTTGGGCTGTTTTTTATTGGATCTCAGTTCCTGTTGTGACACTTAGAAAAAAAGAGTAATTTGGGGGTATTTTTAATTTTATTAGATAGTTTAGAGGAAGTGCAGGTGTTACTTTTACATGATGCGTGCTGTAGTGTCTGATTTTTGTTTGAACCAATACCACTTTTAAATAGATTAGCACGCTGATGGCATAACACAAGTTGGTGGGTTAGTATTAATTATTATGATAAATGTAGATTCGTAGGCATTTTGTTTTCAAAATCTCATTTAACATAATTTAACTTTGCACAAACCCTGGAGTGTGCTTTGGATTGTTTTTAGCATTTTTTTTACTTTCCCTCAGTAGGACCAATCGTGGTTGCGGTGTTTTTTTATTACTGTTTCATTGATTGTTTTATAGATATTGATTTATGACTATTCACTCCTCCGAACAGTAGGGGTCACTAGTGAGTCAGCAACAACTGCTTCATTTACATATCAAATATATTTCCTGCAACTGCAACTCGGTAAGGTCAAGTTTGTTGCAGGCAAGTGACATTTGTGTTGATTAATGTCAGCCGCGCAAAAGCCGCCCATGGAGTCCACTCCACCATTAACGTTACTTTCCATTATTAATCTTGTGGAAATATCACTTTTGCTGCTTTGAACCTGCTGTGGAAGTCCCAGATACGTTGAAAAACCAAACGCCATCATGTCTGGATTATCAACCGACACAGTTTGGTGTGTTTTACCGCCTTCGACAGGAACAGCGCTTATATATCGGTATGTACCCAAAATGAACAGATTTTGCTGCAATTTAATCGCAATAGATGGGTCAAAGGTACGCTGAAATAATGACATAAAATCAAGATGTGTAAAAAGTGGGAATGATTTGTCAGGTTTCTTTGCATGAAGACAAAAAAACCCTAAAAGTGTTTGTTTTCTGAACGTGGTCAGGGCTATGCTAACTGCCGCTAGCATAGCAGTATGTATGCAAACATTAACTGTTTTTTGCGTGGTTTCATCAATAGACGGAAAAGTGTGCTGAAATAACTACAACGTGGTCGAGATATGTGAAAAGTCCGAGGTTATCTTTGTAAATTTGCAAAGTCTGTCTAGACGACAGCTTTTCAAATGCTTGTTTTCTGAACGGAGATCAGGGCTATGCTAACTGCCGCTAATACACCAATTATGTACCCAAAATCAACAGCTTTTGCCGTGATTTATTAGCAATAGATGAATCAAAAGTATGCCGATATGACTACAACATTACATTGATGTGTAAAAAGTCTGAATTCATGCTTTGTTCGGTGTATCCAGATAACGAGCAAACACCTTTTTAAAAACGCTTGTTCTGAGAACGGAGCTCTGAGATAATTTGGCCACCTGTCGCTTTCCAAGCCACCCACACAGGTGTTTCGACTCAGCCGGATTCTGGCTGATTGATTCTCCCTCACTGTCGTCCTTAGTTTTGAGAAATTTGTTAAGGTTGGACATCGTTAACCTTAATGTTTAAGTGGACATTATGGGGACCTCGTGTAATCTCCAGTGTTTCTCATTTGAGAATTTATCAACCAGAACGAGTGAACAGTGACTCAGCATGGAGGTAAAACGTTTAAATATTTTTGGTTTGGAAGGGATTAGGTACTTTTGATACATTTAGTCAGTCAATACTAATTTGGTCACATTTAACTGCATTCATCAGCCACCCATCTTTACTTTATCATGTGTTTAATCAAACATCGACGTACTTTTGCTAATTCACACCGCAACACACATCCGAGATGGCAAGCAACGAGATACAGTTCAGTTCGTCAGTGTTATTTTAGCAACCAATGCATTGAAATTACACTCGCAAAGTTATATGCACACTTTTTCATATGGCCATAAAGTTGGTAGCGCTGCTCTTTACCTTACAAACTGCGGGCGCCGTGATGTCACAACCCGGATGAGTGAATCAGCTGCGTCTCCATGGGAACGGTCGTAAACATCCTCCGAGCTGACAAACAAATGTGGGAAATCCAGCGTCGAGTCTTCCTCCGTGAACGATGGCCAACGAACTAACTGAAGCGAAGTTTGTTTGACTTAATGTTGTGACTTGATTTCGCCAAAACAAAAAACCTAAGCCACAGCGAGGGGCTGATACCGAGATCCGTAGTTGACGCGTCGTCATGTGGCGGCACCATGTGGTTAATCAAACATCTACGTACTTTTGCTTAAGATGTGTTTATATTTTCACCATGTACTTCTAAGCCTTTGCTACACACAAACACTTACATAATAACTTGCGTGAAAACAAACAAAGGGGCTTAAAGATTAGCCTCTAAACGACGGTCAAAAAACTGTGCTTCTCCCGGTAAGCAGCGCACCTGAGGAGTAATTAATTCTTCTTCTACTTATGCACTTCCATGATGCTGCTGCCCACTGCGCCACCTACAGGGGCAATCAGGGAATTACCTGAACACACACAAAGATACAAATGGCTCTAACAGAGCAAATTACAGTTAAATGTTAAAACTCAAATTCAGAAAAATAAAATAAACACAAGACATAAAAATCCCAAAATAGAAACCCAAAATATCGAGCTTTAGAAATGTTTTTAATCAATGACAGTCAAAACTCTCTTCATAACCCTGAACAAGTCGACAAAATGTCTTGTTGAATTTGACCTAAAGTTGCAGTTTTTACTCATATTATCATACAGCTTGTAATGAATAGCCATGTGTGTGTTTTGGACGTATTTCGTCAATATATGAATATGTGAAATATTCCATTTTGCTGAACAATCAAGCACATGTTGTCCTCCAACAAACCAAAACACTTGTTTTCCACATGCATGTTCATGTTTTTGTTGTCATAGAAATTAAATAGATTCTCCACACCCATTAAAATTAAGCTTCAACTGACCACACCTAAAATAAGGACCAAACTCCTCCTTAATTATTCTCCATCCCAGCAGCTGCAGCGCGTGCAGAGCCGCTCCTCTCCGCAGCTGCGTGCAGCCGCAACACTTGTTGAATGTTGGTGTATTGATAATAAGGCGTTATGTGTGAAAGAGAAGGTGAGAGGTGTGCGGCTCCTAATCCTCTTAGCAGCATTATGCTGAGCTTCGTTCAAGCCCTGACATGCGGTGCGCCCTTGTAGCTCCCCCGAAACCCGGAGTCAGCATCTCTGCGTCCGTTACGCACAGCTGGAGGGACCGTCCGCCGCGGCACGGGGCCGAGCAGCCGGCAGCGCGACAGGTAAGACCCGCACCTCCACTCACTGCTTCTCTATAAACCTATTTCATCCTTTTTATTATTCATTTTATTGTGAAAGAATACAGATTAGCGATGTGCTGCATGATAATCCGCGCCGGTTTTTAATTACCCCACATTTAAACCTCAACACGCCCTTTTTCTGTCACAGATTTAGTGGATTTATAAACACGTAGAGCTTTTAATGCAATGCCGGTTTTGTTAATTAATGTTTAATCAATGAGCTTTTATTGCACGTGCGCGTTTCAGCACGTTGTTCCCGTGCACGCGCGCATGCTAAACATAATTAATTTCGGATTAAATTGCTTTATTGTGAAGCTAGTCAGGTTTTTTTTCCTTTTTAACACGTTGAACGTGTCTCCTGTTTTGTGAGAGCCAAAGCCTGTGTGATTATGTAGCCATAGTAACAGGTGGCTGTCTGCATCCCCCCCAACACACACACACATACACACACACACACTTCTGCAGCCTCTGCAGCTATGCACGCAGAGAGGACGTTATAAATACACATGTTCATGATGATGTGATTTTTTTTTTTCTGTTTCCAACAGGTGGAAAAAGATGAAACACACTCTGTGTCGGTGTGTGTGTCTCCTCCCCGTCGGCGGCGTCTTCTCGCCTCATAACGGAGCTGAAAACTATCAGGGAATAGCAATGCATCTGACATAACTTCCTGTTTTTGGAGTCGAAAACCGCG
>CAFUXE010000488.1:505107-518320 GCA_903364295.1 Serranus cabrilla
CACGTTGACTCTGAAGGCGAGGCTGTCGGCGCCGAGAGCCTCCGCCCAGACGGGTGCTGATGACGCTCTCCAGGCGGAGGCGGGCGATGATGTCGTGGAGGTCAACATCCGGGAGGTGATGGCGTCCAATGAGACGGAGGAGAGCACCAAACCTCCTGTGGTGATCGTCGTCAACAGGACGGACATCGAACAGTGTATCTACGTAGATCCTCAACCTCCCAAACCTCCTTCAACGCCGCCGCCAAACGTCACAGCCACCCCTCATCCTCACCCGCCTCGCAGGAAAGGCGACTTCCCCGCGGACATCTTCTCCGTGGAGCAGCGGCAGCAGGGCTGGGTCGTCCTGCACGTCATCGGCATGGTCTACATGTTCGTCGCCCTCGCCATCGTCTGTGATGAGTTCTTCGTGCCCGGGCTGGAGGTCATCACCAGCAAGCTGGAGATCTCCGACGACGTGGCCGGAGCCACCTTCATGGCGGCCGGAGGCTCCGCCCCCGAGCTCTTCACCTCCCTGATCGGCGTCTTCATCTCTCACAGCAACGTGGGCATCGGCACCATCGTGGGCTCGGCCGTGTTCAACATCCTGTTCGTGATCGGCATGTGCGCCATCTTCTCCCACGAGATGCTGCACCTCACCTGGTGGCCGCTCTTCAGGGACGTGACCTTCTACATCCTGGACCTCAGCATGCTCATCGTGTTCTTCCTGGACAACACCATCCTGTGGTGGGAGAGCGCGATGCTGGTGCTCGGCTACATCAGCTACGTCAGCTTCATGAAGTTCAACAGTCAGATCGAGAACGCCGTCAAGACGCAGATCAACAAGCACATGAGCATCGTGAAGGTGTGGAGCGCCGAGGAGCCGGAGAAGGTCAGTCAGTGCACACGTCTGAGGAGAAAAGGCTTCTTTTTATTTATTTTACAAAGGACCAGAGACACGGCAACAGAAAATATAAAAGTCTCACCTCAATTAGAAATAAAACAAACACAAAAAATACAAATACAAAAGTCTTATTATCCACAAAAGTAAAAACAATCACAAAGTAAATATTAATCATGCAAATGTATAAAATAAAATATAATAAAGCAAAAACTATTATCCCAATTTTTTTGAAAAGGTATATTTTACCATTTAGTTGGACTTTTATATAAAAAATTATAAATCACATTAATGATTAATACTATATTTATTGATAATAATACTATATTTAGGTTTTAATTCATCCAAAAAAAGGTTAAATTTACGTCAGGAGAGGATGAAAAGCACAAGAATATAATCTGTAGAAAAGAACTTCCTGCAGATGTTTCAGTCTGTCTGTGTGTCCGTCAAAGCTCAGTTAATAATAATTTGTGTGTTGATTGAATAATCAGCTCCACATTTGACCTTTGTAACTCCAAATACACTCAATATCTGTCAGGTTCTCATCAGTTATGTGTCTGCAGCTGAAATGACTCAGATGGAGACAGAATTATTATTTTAGTGCTGATTCATTTTCTGTCACTTGATGAATCAACGGTTTAAATAACACATTGAGTGTTTGTGTTTTATATGTGAATATTTGGGTTTTTTAGGGATCTGTGATGGTGAACTGAATATCTGAAAAAATTAGACAATTACTTATTTAACAGTTGAAGTTGTCAAAATTTCTGTGCAGTCCAAAACATTTTTACGACTTAATTCAGCAAAACATAAACAGATGCATTTAAACTTTGCTGGTTTTGGTCTTTTCATTAGATTTATTGGTAACGAAACAGCCGTATCGTATAAAATCACCTGCAGAGCTGCATGAACTCTAACAGGTGTTGATTTTAAACAGTTTTGCTACCAGCAGACAAACAGAGAGAGAAACGTTCAGTGAGCAGCAGAGCACACAGACATCTCTGCAGCCGTGATTAGCAGACAGACTTTCCATCCGTATGTTTTCTGCCCTTTCATCGGCTGCTCAGTGAAACAGACGTGATTTGGGGTCTGAGCAGGTGACCGCCTGTGTTTGTGTGGGATCCTTTGATGCTGCAGAGCAGAAAGGACTCCAGGTGTCACAGTGATGAAGTGACGGACGCGTCACTCCGTCTCTGCCTCAGCACAGAAACACGTTTCCATTCAGCATGTAAAAAAGGGAAGCGTGTGCTTTTAAAGGGCGGATTTTCTCGCCTGCAGACTAAACGGCTTCCTGGACGGCAGCAAACGTCTGTAATTAACATGCAGGACCGTGTTTCAGTATTTCAAGTGTCTGCTGCACAATTAGCCTGAAGCACGTCTGCTGCCGGCGTGTCGCCACATTAATGGGCCTGAATCTCTGGAATTTAAAACAGCCTCTTCCAGGATTTCTTATATTGGCATTTTTTTCAGTATTTATACATGTTTAATGTGTTTCAGAGAAGGAAACCTGTTGAATATAAAGGGGAACATGCATGATTCATTAAATAACCAGCAGATAATGGTACATTTATATCACGTTGGAATAAATAGAGCTGATGATATGAAGCCTGATTGTTTTAATTGGCTGAAAAATAGCAGTTTTCCTCCAACCGTTTTTTTCCCCATTTCTTTGGCTTTTTTTGTTTTCATCTGCAGATTTTTGTGCACATTCACATTTCTGATTTGACAAATTATATCAAAGCATTTACTCAGAATTCTGTGACTTTTATTGAAGATTTTTTCTTAGTATTTTTATGAATTAATTTTATGGAATTACTGAGGGAAAAATAAGTCGGAACTGCTTTTTATTGTGTTGATAATAGTGACACAATAGTGAGTTTTTTGGTTATTAATAATCCATCTTTGCTCACTACATCTCAGCCTTTCTTACTCTCACATGTGCATAAACTACAAGTTAGGATTTATATTTTAAAATACAAAGAATTTAAATGATCTGTTATGTGTGTCAGCCAAGAGAAGCAGCTAATTATCAGTATTATCTGGGAAAAGACACAAGACATTAAGAGACGAATGACTCGTGCATGAATCATTCTCATGACGTCACTCGGACCACCAACTCTTTTTGTTTTTTCTATAACTGGATGTAAAACCATTGCTGCGTTGTCAGTACTGCAGTAAAATAGTCAGAAACTGCCAGAAAATCACCTCTCCCAAAATATACAAAGTATTTTTTCTGATTGAAAAATCTATGGATGATAATTTACCTGGTAAAAAATAAAGAATTACACACAAAAAACTGCCAGAAAACAGAAAAGATCAGGTGTTAAAATGTTTAAAAGTCACATAAAACCAAATGTTTTCAACTGGTTAAATAAAATTTACAGAAAATACAAAAAAAAGTGTAGTGGAGCGATACGATATATTCCTGTTTCTTCTCTGCATTACAGAAATCTGATCTAATTTCATGAAGTAACCAGAATGTTCGAGCTGTTTTATGTGCAAATACTTTACAGTGTTTGTGCACAAAAGTGTCCACACCTGAGATTAAAATCTATATAAATGAATATCCAGGTGAGTTAAATCGAACAGGTGACGTGACTGAGTGAGAGTGGGTGAGATCTTCTTACAGCCACGGCCGGATTAACGTGTCGGGGGGCGACACTGATAAACCCCCTTCTGTCTTTCTTTGCTTCAATATGACACAGAAGCAGGTTTACTGTGTGATGATTTGATCGAACACGTCTTAGTTTAGCAGCGAGCGAAGTTTAAAGCTCCGTGATAAAAGTGTGTTTTGAGTCCGAGGCCTCAGGATGAAGTAATGAAGCAGGATCCACTTTAAGGCTTAAGGTTCCTGATGTGCTTTTTTGCTGATGGTGAGAAACTGCAACTGTCCACGCTGCAGTGATTGGATTAATGTACACAGGGACACAAAGTAAACCAGCAGGATTAAACCAAACGGGTTAAAACAGCTCAATCAGTTCAGTTCAAACTCTATATTTCTGCATGTGAACTGAGTTATAAACTGAGGTGCTGCTGTGTGTTTTACAGGAGAGTGAAGCTGCACCAGCACCTCCTCCTCCCCCTGCTCCCCCTGCTCCTCCTGCTCCTCCGCCGCCTCCTGCACCGAAACCTGAAGATAAACCTAAACGAGAAGCTGCAGCGCCGCCGAGCTCCCCGCAGCGACACAAACCTCCATCAGAGCTGCAGGAGGACCGAGCCAGACTCAGGGTACGGAAACCACACCTGGGCTCCAGTTAACAACCATGTCATGTTATTAAACTTGGAATTAAGCGTAAATTAAAAGCATTTTATCGCCTGCTTCCCAACAATCTATCAACATATCTTGGTACCAATGAATTCAGTAGGTTTTCTAGTTTTATATGATATCAGTTTAAGCCTGTGAAGGACAGAAAGCTGCAGAGAACGCCAACGTCATCAACGAGTTGAGGTTAAATATCTGCACTTTTTATTGAAGCTTATCTTTTATGCAAATTTTCTGTTATCTTGTTGGTAAATTCCTCATGTGAAGACAGAAATGAACGCAGAGATTCTTACAGCTTTGTGTTTCTTACTGTAAGAAAATAACTTCTGCAAGTCATGCAAAAGTTATTTAAAGTTCACCTTTTAAGACATCTTGTATAAAGCTAAATGATTCCTGCACACATTCATCTTGCCGTTGTCTGAACGTTTCTGTCCTGCAGGTGCGTCCCGTCCTGCAGCGCGGCGGCAGCACGGCCTCACTGCACAACACGTCGCTGCGCAGCACCATCTTCCAGCTGATGATCCACACGCTGGACCCTCTGGGGGAAGGTGAGAACCTGCAGGAACGAGAGCAAACCTGCAGCGAGGAGGTTCAGCTGCTTTTAGGGAGTTTAATGCAGTAGAGATTTAAAGGAGGCAGTTTTTCCTGTCACTGCTGCAGTTATTCAACCTCCTCAAGTGGAGAGAGAGTGAACAACAGCTCAGTGCAACAAATGTGCATATATAACAGAAACTGATTTTTATCTTTCAGGTGCAAAGTGCAACATTTCAAAAACAATGCAAGGCTATTTTAAAAAGAAGTATTTTCTTAAGCTTATATAACAACCAAATACTGTTTTACTGTTCTTCTTTTCACCAATCAAACTTTTAAAAGATGCAACAAAAATCTCCTTAAAAATGATAACATGTTGCTGAAGTTAAGAATGAGGCAGAAAAAATTATAACTGTTCACTTTTAGAGAACATTTTGAGATAATTTGGTCAAACTGTAAGTTAAAACTGTCCTGATTATTCTGCTGCACATCATATTAATATCCCAGTGAACATCACACTGTTAGATGAATTATCCTGCTAAATTTAATCTAATTTCTATCATAAATATGACAAAGAAGCTCATCTGGAGCTGATCCGACTGATGTTCCTGTGAGTCCTGCAGCTGTCAGTGACTCAGCCGCGTCCCGATCTGTCCGTCCTGTGAGTCAGGGTAGCGTGATGAACCGCCGCGACCTTCAGCCCGTCCTCGAACTCACCGGGCCGCTGTTCCCTCGCTCTCGCAGCGCTCGGCCACCGCTGAGCCTTAATCAGCTTTTCAATACAGGCTAATAAAAGCTGGATAAGAGCCAGCATGCTAGCAGAGCAAGCTCTTTATCTGAGAGGAGCCGCTGCTGCAGCCGCACAGGACGCCGTTCACGGTCTGCAGCTTCAGCTTTAGGGGGACTCAAACAGTTTGTGTTCAGTTACATACATTCAGATGTGAAGCAACAGGCAGCTGTGGAGGAAGAATTTAGATCATTTAAAAAGTAAAAGCACTAATACTGCACTGTAAAAATACAGTCAAAGTATGTAAGTATGATCAAGAAAAGTATTATAACAAGTTTTCAATGCAGAAAAATGCTCCCTGTGCCTGTTAAACAATTATATATTATCTAATTAGATTATAATTAATCATGCATTCATATAAAATGAGCATTTTACAGTTTCAGTTTGAGACGAACCTCATTTTGACTGCAGCTAATTAATAAATTATTAAAGGCTGCAAACCAATCTATGAAGCTTTAAACTATAATAATAAGCTTCAGCACTCTGCGTATTCATCACATGAGTTAGGTGTAATTGTTATGCTTGTTATGCACCAATTTATGCATTTTCTGCAGTTTTTATGGTGCTTAAAATGCTAAATTTAGGTACCAGGTGAGCTTTCCATTTACCTGTGCTTTTTAGTCAGAATAAATCCGACTCTGGTTAGTTTTGGGCTGATGTAAGGACAGTAATCGCACTTATGGATCAAAAAACTGAGACCCTGGAAAGGAGGTGGTTTGTTGGGGTGAGCCAACCTCCATCTGACGCAGCTACCAGCTACTTTTCTCTGTGTGAGAAGAAAAGAGCGAAACAACTGTAGATGTTAAAACGGCCTCTAACTCAGTCCAGGTGAATTCTCCAGACACGATAGGAAATCTGCCCACCTGAAGGCGAAGAAAAGTGCAAACATCAGCGATGCAGTTTATGCTGCTCAGCACAGACGGATTATTTCAGTCTGAAGGTTCAGTTCAAGAGATAAGAACTAAAAGTGTGCAGATGAAGTTGAAATGCTTCCTGTGGGTCTTCATGTTTAGAAGCAGCTCTCAGAGGGGCAGTGAAAACCCCCGGCCCGAGGAAAGCCCGGAGAGGTGAGACGCCGCCGCGCCGCGCTGTTTCCTGTCGTGTTTTCGTGTTGTCGTGGTCGTAGTTCATGTGTGTCAGTAACTGGAACAGAAGATAGTGAGCCATCTTTTTGACTTTGCATCCTCATTTCATCGTATGACTCTTAATAGTAGTTGCATGTAATCGTTTGGAGGATCCTGGTGATGTTCAGTGTTTATTTCTGCCAATCAGAGACGTCGTTTAACGGTGATGTCAGAGGGGAGGGGTCAGTGCTCAGGAAAGGTAAGACGTGTTCAGGCCTGTGGTGGTTTATGTTGTTCAGTCCGTCTGTTTCTGCTGGTTCTGGGTGTTTTGGCTCGTTGTTGTATAAGACGGTTGTTGTTTGTGTTGTTGCATGTTTTGCATCAAGTTGTTTCTGTGTTTGTTGTTGTTGTGAAGATCTCCGACCTTTTTTCACCTTCTGGCTGTTTGGATTCTTTCAGGATTCTTCTTCTTATAAATAATGCTTCAAATTCAAAATTCACAGCTTTATCCTCTTCAATGTGAATGTTTTTTTTCTGTTGCAGCATTTATGTAGAATTATCTGAATCTAAAATATAGGGAAAATAACTATAAACCACATTTTCTCATATGTTTATACACATGTTGAGTTCAGTGTCTTTGCTTAAATGTGAGCACATTTCTTTAAAAGGTATATTTTATAGTTTTCTTATTATTTATCATTTGTTTGTTTGCGTGAAAAATTAAGGAAAACCTTTTTTTTTTTTTTTTTAATTATTATTTATAATGATCAGAGGGAGTAAAAGTCAAAGGCATGTTTACTTGGTTGCACAAAGTGTGTTTTTCTCATCCTAAAGGACTTGTTGTGTTTATCTGAGCGGTTATTTTTTGAGCGATGGTTTTCTTGATTGCAGCGAAGAACAAAGTAAAGCCTCTGAACGTCCCGGAGACGGGAAAATTACAGAGCAAGTCACAGCACCGCCGCTCTGAAGGTGAGTTTAACGTTAAAATCTGACATTTTCATGGAAAACTCACAGTTGGATAAGAAGATTTATCCAGGAAGTATCGGCAGAGTTTAGCACAGAAAGTGGAAGCAGGAGCAGAAAATATCGAGCTGGATTTTTCCTCCAGTGACGTTTAAAAAATGTGCAGATAAAGGTATTTTCTGTAGCTTCTTGATGTTGTAGTAAATATATTTAGCTGTTATTTTGTAGATGATATCGTGCGTGTCTTGCTGGAGTGTTAAAGGTTGGTTGTGTGTCTCTGATCAGAGACGTTTGAGGGCTGAAGGAGGTTGTTCTCTACAATCAGCGCAGCTCTCAGTTGGTGTGTTTGTGCGTCACGGTGTGGAGTAATGAGGTGCTTCAGGCTCTGAGGTGGAGCTGCAGGGAGTCTGGAGAGGCCTCGACGAGCCCGAATCAATCAGCCCGAGGATTAACATGCAGATGGGGCCTCGTGTGTGTGTGTTTGAATCTCTTTTCCTCCATTACTGGAGCATGTTTATCTCCAAACACTCCAATCACTCCCACCGGCTCTCCACGCCGGCCCACACAGCGCCATCACTCCCCCCAACATTAGAAATGGGATTCGTTTTAGTCTCGGAGCGTGAAATAAAAACAGTTAAAAAGAAATTAGACGTGGGCCGACAACTTCTGAGGAGGAGGAAAATGTTGGAGCGGCTTTTGTTGAAGAAATTGAAAGTATAAAATCCTATAAAATGTGCCGTTTGTTTGGTTCATTTTCTCCAGATTCTGATCGCAAAGATCCTGCAGGTGCACCAGGCGGCGCCGCAGCCGAGCCGTCCACCTCTCAGCCTCAGAAGACAGAAGAGACGAAAGAGAAGACGGACGACAAACCGGAAGAGTCAAAGGTACGCAGAGCACTGCAGCAGGTCCGTAGAGTCCAATGGGAGAAATAATAAGCTCAGATTATGACCTTTGAGCCTTTTGTCCCAGAAAGTCAATATTGGACCCATTTTTCACAGGACAAATCAGGAGATTGAGACATGTCTCTGTCTCTGCAACTCACTCTTCTTAGATGAAGTGTTACCTAAAGTCCTGTGAGAATGTGTTAAAATCGTAGCCTGTATCTACGATCTACAGCTTCTATATCTGTTAGCAGCAGAGCTTTGTTACAGCGTCCTGCTGCAGTAAAATAAAAGGTTTTGTTCAGGGAGTTTGGTGCTCTTGGCCGCCAGTCTCAACCCCAAATGAAACCTCCTTTTAGCTGCTTTAATCACAACCTGACAGCAGGAAACAAGAGGCAGTGATTTCTCTGTGAAAGCTGCGTTCATGTCGCCTTCGACCTGAACAAACTGGCTGCTTAAAAACCCAGAAAAGCCTAAATTTAGACGACAGAAACCACGGCGTCCAGCTGCTGGTGTGACGTCTGACAGCAGAAACACGTTCACAGAGGGGAGACTCGTCCGGCGTCTCCCCCTCTGACTCACTAACTGATGGTTTTTATGCTCCGGCGTGAGTCACCGCCTGACGAAGCCGCTCTGACTCTGATAATCCTTCCTCGAGTGAAGGCGAGGGCGAGAAGTTCAGCCCTCTAATCAGGCTCCCAGCACGGGTCAAACAAAGTGCTGCTACTCACCCAAAGAACGAGAGTTAAAGTGTTTTTTCAAGTGTGAAGGAATATATTTATCATCATCTGTTGTAATTCAGGAAGAAACACAAAATGTTATTAATATGGAAAACTGTATTATTTACATTCATGCACAGTCTTTTTGATGCAATCTTCAGTCAGAAATGCTCATAAATATATATATATATATTGAATAAATAAAGAAATAATAATAAATAATAGATCATAATAAAGAAATAAATGATTTAAATAAATAAATTCTATAAATTTCTAATTATAAGTTGTTTTTTTTTCATAAAAAGCTGTCCGATAAATGTGGTGCAGTAAAAAAATAAAGTTAGAATAGGGATAAAGTGTCATGACGACAAAAAATTTAAGGTACTTTGCTTGATTTTTTTTGTACATCACTTGTGTAAATGTACTTAGTTACTTTTTTCCAGACGGTTTTCCTTTGAGTGTTCGCCACATTTGTTGCATTTGCATCAGAAAACCTTTAGGAAACTCTTAAACATTTCGCTCTTCGTCCTGCAGGCGGCAGCGGGCGGGTCGGAGGATTCGGGCGGCAGCTCTGACGACGACGACAGCGGCGGCGAGGAAAGCGGCGACTCCACTGAGAGCGACGGGGACGATGATGGAAACAAGGAGGACGAGGAAAAGGAAGAAGAAGAGAATGAGCCGCTGTCGTTAGCGTGGCCTGAAACCAGAAGGAAACAGGCCACGTATCTGTTCCTGCTGCCCATCGTGTTCCCGCTGTGGCTCACGCTGCCCGACGTCCGCAACCTGGTGAGCACGACGACAACTCAGTTTTTTCCATTTTATGCAACTTTGTGCTTCTACTCCAACGAGCGTAGTGCACTAAAAAATACAACATCCACCTCTGACAGCTAGTTACTGTACGGACTAAAATATTTAATCTCCTTCCTGATAATTTAAAAAATGAAGTGTTAGCACTATTCACAAAAATAACTAGAAAAGCACACGCAGACCTCCGCCAAGGCAATAGGGTCACTTACACAACACCAAACTGCACACTTGAAGGATTTTATTGAAAGCATGTATTCTGGGACACTGGCACTGAAATATTTCATCCACTAGATGGCGGCAGTTAGTGAAGGCAATAGGGTCACTGACGCAATAATATAAATTCACAATATAAATTCATCCAAATCTGTGCAGAACTTTTTGAGTTGTATTGTACACAAACAAACAAACGCAGACCAAAACATGACCTCCTTTGGTGGAGGTAATAAGAAAAGATAAGGTGACATTATAGACAAAGTAATGGAATACAGTAAAGATAATAAAGCTGTAAGTGAAAAGGTAAAATACGATGTGAAAGAAGTAGTTTACATATTTTAGAGTTGTGTGTAGAAGTTAAATCAGGCAGTAATGTCGGCAGATGTGATATGAAATTTAGTAAATATACGTTTTTAGGTTATTAAAAAAATCCGGAAACATACTAAACTAACACCAGATTAAAAAGCAGCCGAAGGATTTTAAGAGTCGTGGTGTTTTGTGGCAGTTTCTCTGACCTTGTTTTGTCTTTTTTCAGGCGTCCAGACGATATTTTGTCGGCTCGTTTCTCGGCTCCATCCTGTGGATCGGAGTTTTCTCCTACCTGATGGTGTGGTGGGCTCATCAGGTCCGTTACAAACAATCTACTGCTCTAATATGTATAATTATATATGTGTAAAGAGGCTGATAGGAGGTGCTGACACCTTGTCTCCGGTTCCACAGGTGGGAGAGACTGTGGGCATCTCCGAGGAGATCATGGGTCTGACCATCCTGGCGGCCGGGACGTCAATCCCCGACCTGATCACCAGCGTGATCGTGGCCCGGAAAGGTCTGGGAGACATGGCCGTGTCCAGCTCGGTGGGCAGCAACATCTTCGACATCACGGTTGGGTGAGTTGTGAACATACAGCACTCCTTATCCTCCAGAGTCTAATGAGGAGCTGAATAAGGCACCAAGATTGTGAGTGTAAAATCAGTTTGGATTTACAAAAACAATGCAGTTAATCGTTTTTTAGCTGCAGAAATCTGTACATTTAATGTAGATAGTCGAGTATCATCTGCATAAAAAAAATTAGAAATGTATTTAGGATTTTATACGCATTTTAAGACAAAAAACAAAAACTATAAGCCCTTAAACTGAACCCTGTGGAACACCAAAAAGTTGCCTTGAGGTCATCATTTTCTCAAAATCTAAACTTCACACTGGGGCTTTATTTTTATTTTTGGGGTTATTGTGCTGCTTTGTTGATGTACAGAGGAGGGGGAAATACCTGGATCCTAAAACGAATAAATAAACATTTCCCTCCGAATTGTTGTTGAGTAGAAGTAGAAAGTAGCATTGAATGTAAAAACTTTAGCAAAGTACAAATACCTCAGAACTGTACTTTAAATGCAGTACTTGGTTGTGTTTCCACTGTCTGGTACAGCTCTGTTTCTCTCCTCACGCTTTTGGCACCAGTACTTGGAAAAACTCGTCTTTTTTGCAGTTGTATGGCACCGTTTTTGAGGCGGACATATTTTTTTTGCATGGCGGTTTGTGCAGGACGTCCTGTATCGAACTAAGATTCTCCCGCTGCCTCGTAGTATCGGATCAGCTTGAACTTCGAGCCACACTGGACCAAAATTTGTACAATATATCCACAACTTTTGTGAATGAAAACCCCCTGAAATAGCGAGCAGAGCCGTACCACACAGTGGAAATGCATCCAGCTCTCTCTGAGAAAAGTATCTGACCTGTGAGCTGACAGAACCCGTCCTGTCCCCTCTGGTCTGTGGTTCCAGCCTGCCGGTCCCGTGGCTCCTCTTCACTCTGCTACACAACGGCGAGCCGGTGACCGTCAGCTCCAACGGCCTGTTCTGTGCCATCGTGCTGCTCTTCCTCATGCTCCTCTTCGTCATCATCTCCATCGCCGCGTGCCGCTGGAAGATGAGCCGGATGTTGGGCCTCACCATGTTCGTACTGTACTTTGTGTTCCTCGTGCTCAGCGTCATGCTGGAGGACCGCATCCTCACCTGCCCCGTCTCCATCTGAACCGGACGGATCCAACTCTGCGTAGGATTGTTAGGTAGAAGAACCGAGCCGGGAGAGCCGGCGCACGGTAGAAACACGGTAGAAACACGAAACGATCCGTGACGTTAAAGGAAAAGTTCACCCAAAACACTGAACGCTACATTTAATAGTGATGAAATTACTCTATTTATTATAAACTGCACGGTTTTTACTGTGGTCACTGTGTATTAACTTAATAATGAATTCACTGTATAATATCCTGAAAAAATAAATTCATTATTGTTCCCTAAATAAATCTAATATCTATAAATACAGAGGACCCTAAAAACATTCCCCTAAAAATATAATTCACTGTATTAACCTAAAAAACTTAATTCCTAATGATACGCTAAACAATTCATTTTCTATATTCACTAAATTGGACCTTAAAAAACCCCCCAAAAAAACATAGTACCACTAAAAAAACCCTGAAAATTGATGCACTATAAATTACCCTTAAAAAATGAATTCACTATATAATACCTTTAGATAATTTAGTTCATTTAATTGCACCTTTGAAATCAGGTTATAGATTATTTAGATTAATATGTTACAATATCAGATTGTAGCTGCTGAAAAAATGTGGAGGATTTTGCCCAATTATTAGTTTAATTAAAGAGTTTTGGGTGGAGTTTTCCTTTAACATTGTGGATTATCTGCTTATGGTTCCTCTGAGGTGACTTTAATAAATAAAAAAACAGGTTAATTAAAATAAATTACAGCAGTGAATGTTTCAGATTCAGAACCGCTGGATGCAACTTCAGTTCGTATGTTCAGTATTTTCTCTAAAACTCGTTCTGTATTCAGCCGAACTCGTGTGTGTTCAGTGTAGAAAAGATGTTTGATTGACTGTGGAGGGAAACGTTGGTCGTCAGTCACGTTGTTAACTGTCTAACTGTTAAATGCTCGTGTTGGATTGAAGTGGATGCAAACATGTATTATTGTCATTATTATTATTATTGATAGGGAAACTATCAGTATTTCAAATCACTATTCCATGCTGCAATAAATTATTTTTTTAACAGTGAAGTGGAGCTGTGTGTGTGTGTGTGTGTGTGTGTGA
>CAFUXE010000488.1:518449-536350 GCA_903364295.1 Serranus cabrilla
ATGGAGGAAAAATAGACATTTATTGCTCTTAGATTATAAAAAGATGTGATGTGAGCTGATGTTGGTACCAGAATTTATTCAAAAGGATTAATTTGTCCTTTAAACAGTCAAATTATTGTCTTTATGAATAAGTTTTAGTTATTCAACATCACAAAAAGAAAGTTACTGAAAGCTCCAATTTCACAAGTTGGGAAGTTTCTTGTTTTCTTATTACATCTTAAGTTATTATTATTATTACATCTGATTGCTTAAGGTGCAAAAATAATATATTTTTTTTCCATCAGCGCTGCTTTCTTCTGTCTGTTGCATCAGTCCCACAAACATTTATAACAGTAAAATTCTGGGCCAAAATGTGTGAATTTTAAGGTAATTTTATAGGAAGCAATTGGTTATCTTATTTAATTACACCCTATATTATAGTTGTTTAATGTAGATTTAGAAAAAGAAATATTCCAAGAAAAAAAGATGAAAAATAGAGAAAATTAGCATTTTGAATAAAGTTGTTAATTTAATAGGAAAAATAATAATTCCTACTATTACAAAAACCACTACTGTGTTATTGTTGAACGCTAAAATATCAAAACTTCACAGGGAATCTTTTAGGATTGTGGAACATAAATATTTGTAGAAATTTCATCATGACTTTTAAAAGTTTAAAGTGTAAAATAAAGGTTATTTAAAAAAGAAGACAGGAAGCGAACGATGAGTGTAGGTGATTTATTTACAGCTGAGCGTCCGTAGATCTGGTCTCTGTACAGAACCTTCACCACATCTAAAAAGGACCTTTTTTATTTTTAATTCCACGTGTTATAAAATGTGATTTCTACAAAGGGCGAGTTAAATGTACATGGCCCCGGATTCTGCAAAATGATCCATTCTGTACAACATGTTAACAACAAACCACAGATGAATGGCAGCGTTTTATTCTGCAGCTGCTGACATCGACGGGTCAAAGGTCAAAGTGCAACTCGGCGACTTTCCAGTTTTTGGTTTCCATAAATCTCAAACACGGTTGATTTTCATGAGACCTTTAAAAGTCCTCCGTCAACCGCCGCGTCTCTTCTTCACTTTAGATTCACGCAGAAACAATCAAACAATCAGAAACGTGGTGACGGTTTCATCCAGCTCACCAGAAGCTATTTGGTATTTTTCTTTAACAACCTGCGACGGAAACGTTTCACTTCTGTTACTTTAATGTAAATAAAATCAGAACTTAGACGTAGACAAACGTGTTCAGAGGAAAAACCAACACATTTAGCAGGTAAACATTTAAAAATCCGTCTGCAGATTTATTTTCTGTACCGTTACAAACGCTGCATGTTAATAAACCGGTTTGTACGTCACTTAAAACTGACATTTTAACACAGATTATAAAGTCTTTTCTCGTTTTTTAGTGACTGCAGTTTCCAAAGAAAACTAAAATCCAGACAATGATTGTTTTAACTTCTCCATTTCTGCATTTGTGACACATGACAGCAGAGGATAATCTGCCCGGTAACAGCACCTTTCTTTAATAATGTTCGATAAAACGAGCTACGTTTCACAGTTTAAGATGTGATTTATTTGTTTAATTTGCCTGTTTTTATTAATGTCCTGCTCCTTTTTCCCTTCAATTATTTTATTTACAAAAGGAAAACTTTTTACACAAACTTACTAAAAACCGTTTCAAGTGAAAGCTTTTTTCTTGCTTTACCAAAAAACACCTTTCAAGGTAATTTAAGCTGATAATTAAAAATAATAATAGTCATACTGTGATACAGTAAAATTCTGTTTTAGTGGCTCCAACAGATTTAAATTTAGTGGTTTATAAATTCTGGATTAACTCGTTTGTCTGATCTTCTGACTTTTCATGGATTTCGTCCCATCGGTTTAGCAGCGTGAGCTTTTATTTTGGCGAGTACAGAAATGGAGGAGAAAAGTTTGATGAAACAGGCTTTAGTGAAGAACCGTAAAACTTTAATACGTTAAATCACATGAACGTGTTTGTGAGCGCGTGCAGAAAGTGGCGGTGCTGGTTTTTGGTTTTAATTTGAAATCGGAGCACAAACACTGCAGTGAAACTCTGAATCTCACCTCGGATGATAAATGTAACACTGATATTTAATCTGTTAGACGTTGCACAATCTGCTGATGAATAAACTAAATATTTCATCATTTAAATGACATGAAAAACAATCTGTTGTAAACTAAAAATACAGTTTGGGAACAAAAGTGGACATGAAATGAAAGAAGCAGCACAGCGACGTTTATCTCCACAGACTGAACATTAAAGGCAGCTTTAAAAAGTGGTTTCAAACATTTAAATTCGAGCTGCAGCTCCTGATCGAATCCTTTTATTTAATTTAAGCACATTTTGATCAGTTAAATAACTTGTTTTGTCTGACAAACACTTTAAAACCTGTAAAGATGTTTAATAATCCGTCGCTTTACACTAAATCTGCTCATATTTCTGTGGATTTACTGATAATTGCAGCTCTACTTATGAACTTTTTTGTTATTTTATGCCCCAACTCAAACATAAAATGGTATTTTTCTTTCTTTCTTTTATTTAAGAGCACACTTTGTCTAGATTAGCTTGTTTTGCTTTCTGTAGATGACAATTGCAACTCTTAAAAACCTGTAAATACTTTTTATAAAACTAGTTTAAACCAGATATTTTATCACATTTCTGCTTGAATAATAAACACAGAATTGAAAAAATGAATCCACAACTAAATTAGTTAATTTAATGATCATTCTGCTCTTATTAATACCTTTTTGTATAAACATATACAACAGCTTGTTTCATTTTCTTCAACATTTCGCAGCACATTTTGTCAGACAAAACAAGCAAATTTAAGACAAAGTTAGATACCCGTAGAAATTGAACTTAATACCAAACAAAAAGGTTTTGTCACATTTTTGCTTCGTTTGTTAATTAACTAATTTTAAACTAAAAAAAAAAAGATTTAAGACAAACTGTCAGACAAAACAAGCAAAACAGCTGCAGATATGTATTAATAGAAGGTAAAACAAACAATAAAAACAAAGTTTGTCCCTGTTTATCTTAGTTAATGAGTTATTTTTCTGTGAATGTTCTGATGGGAACTGCAGCTCTAATTTAAACCTTTGAGTGTTTTTGATGCCTCGGCTCATTAAGCACGCGGCCTACTCATCACGGACGACACACACTAGTCGCTCCGCTTCGAACTGCGACCAAACGACAAACACACGACAATAAATAAAGCTTACTTTGTATAAATAGAGTTCAAGTTAAAATATTGCTAATATTAGTCTTCATATGTTGTGACTTTACAATATAAATGTGGTGTTTAAAAAAGAAACCTCTCCGGTGTGTGTGTGTGTGTGTGTGTGCAGTCTGGGCTACATGTCGTACCGTCTCTTTAAAAACATTCAGTCTTCCTGCAGGAAGTGTCCTGAGCTCGTCTGACGGCGTCCTGAGCTCGTCTGACTGTTCACAGGTAAGGCTCTCCGAACGTCCGCCGGCACTCCATCACCCCGGTGCTGGGCGGCCGGTCGCAGTTATGACTCAGCTTCACCAGGCTCGGCGCCAGACGGTCGTACGCCAGCTTGTACTCGCGGTCGAAGGCGTCTGAGGACGAGAGATGGACGTGAGTTTATGTCTCATTCTTTACTGTTTCTGTCCAGTGTTTCCCATCAATCACCTGGACTGTAACCTGTCCCACCACAGTCTAACCTGTCCCATGTTACATTTTCACACAGCACTGAAAGTATTTTTAAACAATATATAAAGATATTTTGCATTGTGTTGCCTTAGCAACCCACCAAATCTAGGCTTTTACAGCAGAAAGTTTCTCTTTTAGATGGTTCAAAGTCCTTTATGAGACCCACCATTGTCTCAAAGAGCAGTTTGAAACACTGAAGCTTTGAATATTTGCCTCACCTTCACTTATTAGCATCATTTCCAGCTGCAGGGGAAGCTCACCTGTGATGGGTCAGGGTTTTTTTTTTGCCTCAAAATCCCACAAAGTCGGGTCATACCAACAAGTATACCCATGTTGTTTACAGCTTGAGATGTTCTGTTTTTATTGAGCCAAATAATTGTACACACAAAGTTTAATGCAGTTTCATTTACAGTGATAAAACAAGCAAACTAAAAGAAATGAGTTCCTTCCTTTATCTTCACCCTTCTCCTCCCCTGCCCCCTACAGTTCTCTCACTCATGAAATATAAAATCAGTGGAGTAAACAAAAAATAAATCAAATTCTGACTCACCGATATCGATGTTATCTTTTCCCAGAGCGACCAGAGAGAGGAAGAGGATGTCTCTGTACAAACTCCTGAGGAGGAGAAAACTGAGGTTAGAACACTTTCCTGACCAAACAGGAAATACATTTTATACTTTTAATTAAACTGAGCTAGGAACATATTATTTTCTTTATTAACACACACTTGTTGTGCGAACATAATGATCGTGCAGACAGAATCACAAGACAAACTTCCCTGGAAACACGTTTTTATAAATAATGTGACTGTTTTAAATGGAAAGATTCTATTTTTTAATGCCACTAAAGTCCTAAAAGTCCTCTGTTATTGTGCTGTAAGTCAATAGAAAAGTCCATCTTTTAATTTATAAAGTGCTTTAAAACAGCCACAGAGGGCTAAAGTGCTGCACAGAGATAAACAAATAAAATAAAATAAAATAATTTAAATACACATCCTGCATTCAAATGTACAATTATTACTTGAAAGTAGAAAAGCATCAGTAACTCTGTTTGTGGTTATTATTGATCCATTAATGTAGCTGGTAAAGAAAAGACAATTTTAATAATTTTTATATAAAAATACATTTTATTTATTGATATTTTGCATTAATAATCTGAATCTGTAAGGTAACTATGCTCCTACTCTATTTCATTTATTTGCTTAATATAAAGTCATATTTGAGTAAAGAATAAGAACTTTATACAAAGTAACTTATGTGCAGCAGCAGTTCAAGTGTTTGATAATAAAAGTCAGATTCAGATTAAGTTTACAGCTGGAGTTTCGTGTGCATGTATTTGTGTGTTTTCAGGAGGTAAAGTGGGATAATAACCAGGACTCGTGCCCTCTGACCTTTGCCTCTTGACCCCGAGCGTGTGAGCGAGCAGCTGCAGCAGCTGAGCCATCGGCCGGCTCACGTCGTTCCTCTGGATGCTCCTCACGACGCTCTGCAGCAGCTCCTCGCTGAACGGCTTCTCCTCCTCCGGGACCGGCCGGGACAGAGGGTACCCCACGTCTGACAACACACACACACACACACACACGGGTCAGCGCGGCACTCGTCACGTTCAGGCTCTGAAGACGTTAAACAGTGATGCAGAATGAGGATGATTTCATCTCAGATTATCACTGAAAACACGTTTTCATTCACGTTAACAGCACTCTGTGGGCTGGGTATCTGTCGGCCACAGCAGGACTTCTTTTTCTCTAAAACTACAGAGTAACAGGATCTTCACTCAAACTAATCCCAAAATACAAAAGTTCTCCAGTTACTGGACAAATAAAATCAAACTGAAAATGATTTGCATTATATCCCATTTATAAATCTTAGCTGAGAAATCAGGAGTCTGCAACCTTTACTAACTAAAGAGCCGTTGTTGGCCAAGAAAAGACACATAATTGAGCCTGAGTTGAGTTTATTAATAGTGCAAAATGAGCATTTATTAATATAATTTTGTCAGAATGCAGCAAGGACCCAAATGCAAATGAGAGCTTTGGAAACAAAGGAAACTGAAAACTTTGCTTGAAGTTTGCAGAATTTAAAGATTAAAGGAATTTAAAGGCTTTTTAATGCCATTTATAAGCTCACATTCTTTACAATTGAGTACAAATTGCTTTGGGTCTGTACCAAAGATAAATCTAAAGTTAAAAATGTCTTAACTTGACAAAATGTGAAGTTGTTTCCAACATGTATACATTATCCTGAACAGGCCATGAATCCTTTTTTACTGTATTCATTGAATACAGGAGTTTTACTTGAAACTGAGTTTTTCTAAATTGTGGTTTTCCTATTTTTACTGAGATTTCTCAGCGTACTGGCTGTTAGTAAATGAATGAGTCTTAAGGTCGTGTGGAGAAGCAGCGGGGTTAGTTTAGTATCGGTACCCAGCCCTGTGAGCACTCAAACAACCTCCATCAGCTGGATGTCAGCGAGTGAAGAAACACACCAGAGATGCAAACCTGCAGCCAAATACAGAGCCGAGCTGTATTTGAGTTTCACAAAAGGAACAAACAATAAAACCCTTAAAGGTCCCACACTGCACAGAGACGTTTCATTCCAAAAACACAACTCGAGGTTCAAACACTGCAAAGCATCGAGCAGACGACACACAGCAGCAGCAGCAGCAGAACACACAAACATCTGAGAGGAGCACTCACTCTCTAACAACAGAGTACAATTAAGCCCTGAAAGACAGAGAGCAGACAGCCTGTTAGCACACAGAGGAGCTCCGTTAACAAAGCTCACAGTCAGAGCGTCAGGACACTTTGGAGGAAAGTCTGTGTCTTCATCGCTGCACACAGATCAGATGTTTTGTCTCCTTATCGGATGTTTAAGTCACAAGCTTCGTGTTTTAATTTATGAAGCCTCTGTTGTACTTTGTGTGCAGCGTTTCTACAAAATGAAAAGGTGCATAAAAACCTTTAAACTTTCCCACCTGAAATTTTAATTACAAACCTCCCGTAGGTGCAGGTGCATCTATTCTCTTTTACTAATCTATTTTTCCTTTTTTTAATCCAAATTTTGTGCAAATTTTAAAAAAGATTTCCAGGAAATGCAAAGTAATGCATGTTTCTATCATCTTCTGTTATAAAAAATATTAATTTTCCAACTAGAAAATAATTAATTGAGCCAAAGAGTGCCAGTTAAAAAAACAAACAAACAAAAAACATGATGGAAATGCAGCGTTTGTCTGGTCCATAGTCAATTTTAGTCTGTTTCCTGTTCACTTTATGACATTTTGATTTTTAGCAGTAAGGAAACGTTTCACCTCAGCGCAGAGTAAAAACTCTTTGTGATATTTACAGTGATTTTAATTTAAAATGTGCATAAAATGAGCAGTTCAGACCAGTGCTCCCCAAAGTTAAACCAGGCATCCGTTCATAGGAAAAGTTTAAACAGCAGCTGTTACATTTGCAGAACTTTTCATTCATAAAATACAAAACATTAACGTTACAAATGTGACAAACTAAGATTAAAATTAATGAATTAATATAGGGCCAAATAGGTTTAATGATACTAATTAACTGTGTAAAGTTAAATATGTTGATGGGTTAAATGTATTTTTCATTTTCTAAAAGATAAAACTTTACAACAAAAGGTCCCAGATGATCCGTCCTGCTACCACAGAGTTTAAACTGTTTCATTCTGTTGTTCTTTGAGGATAAATAAAGTTGAATTCCACTGTTTCTGAAGCTGTTTCCAGCAGCAGTCGGTACTCGTGTACCTGTTTGAACCTGTTCTGTCCTGCAGAAACACAGAGAGAGACTCACTGAAGGTGTTCCACAGGATGTAGAGCGGCTGGATGGAGTCCTGGTGCAGCTTCAGGTTGTCCCACAGAATCTGGATCAACACGTGTTTACTGTCCTCAGACATCCAGTGACGAGGGACCTGAACAGAGAGAGAGACAGAGAGAAAGAGGCGCTGTGAGTCATTTACAACATATCTATGTTGTGGCCATTTGTCTGATCAATTTAGATTTAATGTTAGTTTAGATTTTTCCACTGATGCACCATGAGGATGTGATGCACGCAGGCAAAAAAAGCTTATTGTCTATGCAAAGTTGTGCGTTAAAAATAAAATCCTGGCTCCTGATGCCTCTCTAAAAACCCCAAAGGCCACCCAGGTGCATGCTGGTTCTCTGCCAACCTACCTACCTGTATAAGTATGCAAAAAGTAGCTACGATAATAGTAATTAAACTAAACGAATAACTAGCAAAAGAAATATAAAAAATCTAACCAAGATAAAACAAAAGTCTATAAAATCAAACAATACTACTTATTAAACTTAATGCACAATTACACACTAACATAAATACTAATTTCACTGTTTTGTGTCCCCCTTAACTTCACGGATTTAACCTCCACTGCACCTTTTATTTTACTGAGAATTAAAAAACACAGACACAAAACTTTTATACCAAATAAAATAGAGATTATTATGTTCACCTGTAACTCTAACACTTACCCCTCTCTCCCTCTACCTATTTATTTATCTATGAAATTAAAATCATCATTATAAAACATATGTTGTGTATGTGCATGTGAGTCCCTGTTGCGTGTGTGTGTGTGTGTGTGTGAGACCTGTGAGTCCCTGTTGCAGTGGTCTGAGGTGAGCATGAGTCCGGGCAGGTTGCTGGGCAGGTCGAGCCGTCTGAAGTACCAGACCAGGTTCCAGTAGATGATGGGGTGGTGGTCCACCATGTCGGCCTCCGTGATCACCGGGTCGCCCTCGTTCTCCAGCAGACTCTCCAGCTCCTTCCACAGCACCAGCGGGCTCAGGTACGGCACCGTCACCGGCTCGGGGTTATGGAGGCGCCACTCCATACTGAGAGGGTCCTGGAGCCGGAGGAGAGGGAGAGGAGATGTTTATTAGTGAAGGAAGTGAGGGAAGTGAGCTGCTGCTGCTGAGCTCAAAATGTCTGTTAGATCGTCCAAAATACTAATTTTAACATCTGATTAGCAACTAAATGTTTGGTTTGATTTAATTTACCAGCAAGTTACTGACTAATTAAGAGGTGAATGGTTATAAAATACTTAATTTTTAGAGCTTTTTCACGCAAAACAGCTGCTAAAACAGATCTGATCAGAGCGCTGACACTGAACAAAAACTTTAAAGTTGCTCAAAATAAAAAACTAAAACAATGAGCTGAAACTCTAAAGTATGAATGAAACCTGTTATTTGACATTGTGGCATTTTATCCTACACTAATAAAGTTTCTTATCATAGAAACAGAAACCACAAATTACAAACAGAAAATCAGGATAGATTCTGGTTTGGATGGGGGTTTTTTTTACAGCTGGATCTTTAAATGTGTCCTAAATTAATTCAGTTTAAAGTTCACACAAATTTTCAGCTTCCTGTTCTAGATTATGTTGATAACTGTCTGGTAAATTGGGCTTTTATTTATATTGTTAAACAGGAGAACGATTTCAGTGTGTGTGTGTGTGCGTGTGCAGACGTACCGTGGCCTCGTTGAGGCGGCTCGGCAGGCTGCCTGACGTCGGCACGCAGCGGTTGACTCGCGGCGCTTCGTCCAGCGGGCCGAAGGCGCTGACGCTGCGGGCCATGGGCGCCCCGGGGGACAGCGCCCCCTGCAGGCGCTCCGAGGGGATGTTGATGCCCTGAGCTCGGGTCGGACGAGTCCTGCAGAGACAAAGAGGTCAGTCACAACAATTATTGTTCAAAAACATAATCCAGATGTTTGAATCACAATATTCACATTAAGAAAAATGCAAAGAAAATACAGTAAATAGAGTTTTTTGCAGCCTGATACTGGAAGCTGCATTAAACTGAGCTGGTAAAAAGGTAAAAAAGTTTAGTTTTTATTGATATTCTGAGGTAAATCTGTGTTCTTGCTGCCTTCACATCATGTTAAATATCACAGCAAACAGAAAAAGTTAAGCTGAATGTGTTGTTTCGGTGAGTACCTTCCAGTCCCGGGACCGTCCCGGACCGCGTGCACAGGGGACGGAGGGAAGACGGCTGTGGTGGGACAGGGGGTGGACAGAGTGGACGTCCCCGTGTCCAAACCTGTGGAAGCAGAGTAGGACGAGGTCATCGCCTCGTCCACCGACGGGCTTCCCTTCAGGAAGAGCCTGCAGAGACGAGGGAGGGAGGGAGGGTCACATGTTTTATCAATCAGCAGAGTCAAATTAATGCATCTTATAGAGATTCAGAGCTTCATTTTTACAGCTTCTGTGAAGGCAACCGATTCCAAGATGGGATTTTTTCTTGACAGATTAGACAGAATATAAATCAGCAACTATTCTGATAATCAGTTAATTGTTTGTCATTTTTCAAGCATTTCCAAATACTCAGACATGAGGATTTGCTGCTTTCCTCGTACTTAAATCACATCAAATTTAATATATTAGGGTTTGAAAAAACAAGACATTAAATGAAGTCACTTCAGGGTATTAACAGGCTTTTTTTCACACTTTCTAATGTTTTTTCAAAGAAATTATTAATCATATATTCAAGAAAATAATCTTGAGTCCAGCCCTTGTTTCCAGGCAGCTTTCAGTCAAATCTTTTCAAATTCCAGATGAAGATTAGAAGATTAAATTAACTGGATTTGAGCATTAAACTCTGAATAATAACTCAATTTTGAACTTTAATTGTTGATTATCAACTCATTAATCCCTTAAAGAAAATCAGGCCAAGACAGGAGAAAAGGGAGGAAAATGTGATGACTGTGATGATTTGGAACAACATGATAAAAAGCATCTATAAATGTGTAAAAAAAGGCTTATTTTCTTTGTGTTTTGCAGCAGTGTGGCGCTGCGTCGGGCCTCCTACCTGCCGGGTCCTCGCAGGTCCCTGATCTCCACGTTGAGGAAGGGCAGGAAGGGGTTTCCACAGAAGGGGCAGGTGGTGTTCAGGTTGGAGTCGTCCGCCGTCCAACCCGCCATGATCTCCTCGTCGTACACCAGACAGTCACACGTCTTACAGCGAGAACAGCTGGAGATCAGCAGCTGGACACACAAACACCTCCGTCAGTTTCATATGTTTGTTTTACCTGTAAAGCACTTTGGTGTGAAATATGAATAAATATTTCTGATTGTAGGAGCTGAGAATAATTGTTGCGTGTCATAATTAAACACAATATTGTTCCACAAAGATTCAGTCTGCAGCTTTTGACCTGTTATAACACATGGACAGCATTTTAAGTCAGTAAATACATTTATTTTTATTTAAAAGTTGTTTTTAAAGGACTACCGGTATTTATTTCAGCTGACTCGTTTTATAATTCCACATTTTTCTTTTCAAATGAATATTACTCACTTATTGATGTATTTATCTATATATACTGACTTAAATGGCATTTCATGGTAGCCACATATACCAAAGTAATTCTAAGTCCTGACAGAAGTTTCTAAAACTATGAACATGGAATAAAATACGATCACAGAATTAAGTTCCAGCACAGAAAAAATACAAAGAAAAGACTGCTGCTACAAAAAACAGCACAAAAACTCCAGAAAATAAGAATTCACAACATAAATTACCTTTAAATCTTTAGCAAAATGCAAGAAAAACACTAAGCTGACTAACTACTGTGACCAAAGCTCCGCCTTGTGTTTTACCTCCATGGCGTAGTTGTTGAAGATGCTGGTGTTGCTGGTGTAGCGTGACGAGCCGAGGTCAGACTTGTCCGGCAGCGGGAAGCCGGGAGGCGACAGGACGCAACCTGCAGGAGCACGAAGCAGGAAGTATATACGTCACATTTATAGATAGGAACGTGATTTGTGATGACGAAGATCGACATTTTTCTTCTGTTGGAAATCTCTTCAGGTCTTTTTCATGGAAGCTATTTCCCGCCAGTGAAAGAGAAAAGGTTGAAGTCATTATAATGAGAAACTTCCTTGAAATAATGACTTGCTTATCTCAAAATGAATTAATATCTCAAGACATAAGCTCATTATTTTTGAGAGGGTTTTTCCTTTTAATGGCTTACAGGATTCTTTTCTCCATCACATTAGTGAAAACGGTTTTACAAACTACTGGATATTTTTGCAGAAAAGTGGGAGATTATGTTTTTGTTTTAATGCATTGTTTGACATTTTCTGTCCTTGTATCTCATTATCGGTCATTATGCAAAAGGAAAATATGCCAAATGATAAAATTAAAAGTGAAAACTTTGAAATAACTTAATTAGATTTCAGATTTTCATATTCTACGCCTGAAAAAAACAAGTCAGAGTAAATTTCTGCTTTGAAACTTATAATGTTAGAATCAAAGAGGAATCGCTCAGTGTTTTACAGTAATGTTTGTGTAATGTTAAAGTAAGAATTATCTACCGGGCAGCAGAGACGAGGGTCTCCCGAGGCTGGAGGCTGCCGACGGGCTGTCCAGCCTGCTGCGCAGCGGGCTGCGTCTGGGGCTCCTGCGGGGCGCCGTGGGGCCGTTCCTCTGCGGAGAGATCACGGAGCCGTCTGACTCCACACAGTCCTCATCCAGCAGGGAGGAGCAGTCGGGATCCCCGACGCCGAGGGAGGACACGCTCAGCCGGTCGCTGTGTCCGTCCTGAGGAGAGACGGGCGGGTTAATGTCAGCACGGACTGAACAGGTGAACATCTAAAAACTATAACGCAGCAGCAGGAGGAGGAGAGGGTCACGATCAGACAGAGCCTGCTGGTCCAGGAGCTTCACTTTAAGGCTTATTTTTGGATGAGTTGGGGACGGTTTTGCTTCTGAATTTGTCCAATTGGACGATAGAGAAAAATGCACGACATAGCACACTTTCACACTCTAAGATGAAGTTTTTACAACTTGTTGCGTTCAGGGTGCTCCTTCAAAAACACGAGGCGCTCAGCAACGCAAGAGCAGCGAGAAAAAACGTCCAAAGCTGCAAAAACATGCTCAGAATAATGAGGAACACATCAATATTTTATATACTTTAAGGGGAACAAACATAAAAATAGTTATTTACTTCTTGCATGAAAAAGGCAGAAATGTGTCTTGGGTTTGCATGTGAAAAATCTGCTATGAAGAAGGTAACTTCATCCAGACAAGACAGAAATTAATCCCAGATCAAAGGCACATTGGAGGGTTTTTAATGTAATATATTGTCATCTGGGATTGTCATGTTATTTTTAAGGAATGTCTCAAAATTTGCCTTTGTCAGGATTGCAAATGAAGCTGCTGGGATGCAAGAAACAAGTATAATCATCAATTAAATGTATTTACATCATAACTCAATAGAAGCTGAATCAAGTTTAAATAAAAATACATAAATTGCATCTTTAGAAATCACTAAAATCTTGAATTAAATGTTATATTGGAATGATTAAGGTACCAGAAGCTACAGCGAAGTGTGAACACGTCTGTGTGGATCTAATTTCTCCGGAGGAAGAATACCTTCAGACACAGGAGGGCAGTGTTGGACCACAGATCGTTGATGTGTTTCTGCAGGTTTTAGCCCATTTACTACAAATACTGTTTGCACTGCTCGACTGAACATTAATAGAAAATGTGTCAGTTTTTTTCTTCTTTTTTTAATTGAAATTTACAATTAGGTTTATTGGAATTAGGTCACTATTCTATGTTACCTTTTGGAAGCTTTCTTTTCCCTTGAAAACAAGATAAGAATGACGTTTTATTCACAAACTATTTGATTTGAGTGATGTTATGAATCTGAAGCCTAAAAACAGTCACGAGCCAAAAGAAATTTAGCTTTTCCTTTTATCTGGGCAGCTTTTGGTTTCATCGATTTTCTGCTCAGATCAGATTAATCTGCAGAGTAAAAGCCTAAAAGAGTTGGATGACCACACGATGAGTCACATACAGCAGCAGGACTCTGTACCTTGGTGGGCGTGGTGTACGTGGCGAGGCGGGAGTACCAGCGGCTGGCCTTCTCGGCCACGCCCTTCCCCGCAGAGACCATGCTGGTCTTGAACACGTCCAGCGTCGGCGTGAGCAGCGTGTCCAGAGCGAAGGACGAGGAGGAGGGCGAGGGGGACGCCAGGCTCATCCTGTCCGCCCTCTCCCTGTAGGGGCTGGGCCGCGGGCTGGCGCTGGGCGTGGTGCTGGAGCTGCGACAGGAAGGCGAGGACAGCAGGCGCTGGCGTGCGATGGGCTGCGAGGGCGAGGGGGGGTGGAAGGTGCGGGAGCGCGGCACCCCTGTAGTCCTGAGGGGGGAGCTGTAGGGCAGGCTGGCCCTGCGGGGGGCGGCCAGCGAGCCGGGGTGGAGGAGCAGCGGGCTGGCCGGGTCCTGCAGGTCCAGGCTGGGCGTGCGGCTGCTCAGCGGGCTGCCCATGTGGTTCATGTACAGCTCGATCTCTCTCGCCAGGTTCCTGCGGGCGCTCGGCGTGCTGGCCTCGTCCCCCTCCGGGTACTGGTCCTCGCTCTGCTGCTCGGACTGCGACTCTGCGGCCAGCAGGGAGAGCGGGTCGTAGCCCGTCTGAATGTCTGTGCGCTTCACGGCTCCTCTGGGCGGCACGGCGCCGATGCCGCCGTAGCTCACGCTGCGAGCGACGGGTTTCTTGTGAGACTTGTTGGGTTTGTGGGAGCTGGTTCCCCCCGTGGAGGGTTTGTCCAAATCCAGATCCTCCAAATCAAAGATGGCCTCTGTGTTACTTCTGTCCTCATCACTGGAGTCCTGTCCCTCCTCCTCCTCCTCCTCTCTGTGATCACGGCCTCTGGCGGCGCCCTCTAACCCGCCCAGCGCCAGCGAGCGAGGCCTCTTACTCTTACTGAAGTTTGCACCTGAGAGGATCTTGACATCCGCTCCCAGGTGTCCTGCGATCTTCTCCGGGTCGGTCTCGCCCTGACTCATGCCGAGGCCGAGGACGGTGGTGCCGCTGCCGCTGCTGCCCACCGTGTCTCCGCTCAGCCGGCGGCCTCTCACGCCCTGCCAGTCCAGAGCCGAGCCGCTGCTGGCGCTGCCGACCACGTCCTCCAGAGCGCTCTTATGTCTCCGGAGCAGACTGTTGGTGTGGACCTCACCGATCTCGTCCAGGGAGGTCGTGAAGAGGAGGCCGGCGACGTGACCTGAGAGAGGGAGGAGGAGAAATCAGCACTTCAGTTGTCAAGTAGATATACGTAGTGTCAACTTTAATATTTCCTGTTGCTCTTGTTCTATTTGCAGATTTGTTTTTGGAAACATCACAGTGCAAAGAGAACAAACTCATCACTGGATGACAAGTATTTATCATCTTGGTGTGTTATTATGGGGAATATTAACCCTATAATAAATCACAAACCAGCTGTTTATGTCCATGTAAATGCACGAGGACATCAACTTTAAAAGTGAGCTCACAGTGGAGAAAAAGTTCAGTATTAATTATATTTCAGTTTTCTCTTCACCTGCGCTGGCGGAGCTTTTGGGTTTGCAGGCCGAGTCGTCGAACGGACAGCTGCTGCGCACGATGCCGCGCGGTTTGAAGGACGAGTGAAGCTCCGCGTCCAGCTGAGGGAGGCAGTCTTTGCTCCCCTTGGCGCTCTCTGTCTCCGACACTGCAAACACAGAAATCACTATTTAAAATCACTCTTTTTTTTCTTATTACTCTGCGCACAGCTTGAAACACGGCTGGTCTTTAAAGAGAAATCCACTGAAGGACGACACAGGAGTGAAGTACTTTGATGTCGAGGAAGCAGAAAGAATGAATCATCTCTGGAGGAGAAAGATCAAGGCAGAGGAAGGGAAATCCCGTGCGGCTGCCAGCTTATCATTTTTTACAAGGTACAGTAGACAGAAATATCAGGTGTTATCACATCAGACAGACTACTGACAGGAGCTGCAGTCGCTCTCCTTCTTCTCGTCTTTGTCCGGGGCGGCGTCCGCGGCGCCGGGGTCTCCTCGGCGGACCTCCTCTTTGGACAGCGAGTTATAACCCAAATCTGACTGATCCCCTTGAGAACAGAGAGAACAGAGAAACACACGGATGGGATTAGATCAGAGGGACACGAACAGGCGCACAAGTGTCTGATAATAAACCACAGAAATCACAGAAATATGCAACAAAACGCATGGAAAATCTATGCAGAGGAACGATTCAGGACTCTCTCTCGAAATAGCTGCACTTTAAAGCTGGAGAAGGCAGATTTTCAAATGATCTGAGAGAAAACTAGACTTCCTGCATCTCTCGGCTGTTTTCAGACTATTGGCTGTTCAACAAATGGATTACAGCGTCGCTTCAGAGAGTGAAAGTCTGATATAGTGAAAAATCCTGCAGAAAAAGTTGAAAAGAAACTGACAACTGAAAAGCAACTCCACAAAAAAGGAAGATAAAAAGTGTCTTAAAGAAAGTCTTATAATAAACTAGAGCTGGGCGACAATTTAATGTAATTATTTATCATCTTTTAATCCAAATAGGATCGTTATTAAATAATATATCTACATAAATTGATAACAAGCACATAGTAACTCAAACTCCTCAGAAAATCTGATGTGACATTTTTTAAGGAAATATAGAAATGTTGCAATTTTATTTTTACTTTTTTTTACATTTACATTACTCATAATACAACTCCAATTAGTATTATTATAGGGGAGAAATAGTTAACTGAAATAATGTTTCCAAACTTTTTTGAGGAGTTTATATTGACATAGGATCACATCACAATCAGACGACTGAAATCACTGACTGGAGGAGCTGCAGGAGGAAACTGTCGTCTCCAGCTTTAACAAGCTTGAACAATATGTGACGCCTCTATTACTGAAGGAACTGTTCAGCGCCAAGCAATTTGTTATTATATCATCAACCTAAAGCAACCAAAAACATGTTTTCATGTAAGAAAAAAGAAGAAGGAGAAACTCTAGTGGCTTCACACTGCGGTAGGAGGAGTAAATGAAACATACAGTGAGGCGCTCGTCGCTGCTTCAGAGGAGAAGAAACAGCAGAAAAAAGGATTCCTCCTCCGGCGTGCAGAGATCTACAGTAACTGTGAGGAAACTAACTGCAGCTTCACAGCGGCTGATGAATTTAACTGCTCAGACTTGACGTAAGAGGCGGGAAAAGAAACGCTGCCGTCACTCCGGGCCGACTCTTCCATCTGTCTCTGAAACTTCCCGAGTCTCCAGGCAACCAGCTGTCTGATGATTTGTTCTCCTCTTTCATCTTTCCCATGAAGCCTCGTGTCTAAATAAAGCATGAGGCTGTAATACAGTACGGAGACAAACTCATTTCAGGACTGTAATAATCAATGATCTGCACATCGCCGTCCGTCCCCCCCCCGCCGGGCTGTGATCCCTTCTTTCTGCACGCACGGCGGCGTCTCCCGCCGAGGCGCCATCTCCGTGATTAAAATGATTTCCGTAATCAAAAAACGAATGTGCCTCTGGGTGATTGCTCGCCCGTCGGTGACAACGATAAATCACTGGGAGAGATGAGCGAGAGAGGAGCGGCAGAGAAGACAGAGGAGGACAGAGGCGAGAGCACGAAGACAGAGAAGAAAAGTATGGAAGCACATTTCTGCCAGTAATAAAAGTAAATATGAAAACACTGCTTTTTTCTTTTCTTTTTTGCCCATTTTAAGTCGAAATTATGAGACAAAAAGTCATAATTATGAGATAAAAGGTTGAAATTATGAGATAAAAAGTTGAAATTATGAGATAAAAAAGTTGAAATTATGAGAAAAATGTCAAAATTAGTAAATAAAAAAGTCTAAACTGGGATAAAAAAAAAAAATCTAAATTATGAGATTAGAAAAATCTAAATTATGAGATAAAAAATTGAAATTATGAGATAAAAAAGTTGAAATTATGAGATAAAGTCGAAATTATGAGATAAAGTTGAAATTTTGAGAATAAAGTCAAAATTATGAAATAAGAAAGTCAAAATTATGAAATAAAAAAGTCAAAATTATGAAAAAAAGTCATAATAATGAGATAAAAATGTTAAAACAGATAAAAAGTCATAATGAGATAAAAAAAAGTCAAAATTATGAGATAAAAGTCATAATAATGACATAAAAAAAGTCAAAGTTATGACTATCTCATAGTTTAAATTTTTCATCTCATAATTTAAATTTAATATGGGCACAAAAGAAAAGAAAAAAAGCAGAGTTTTCATTTTTATTTGTATTACTGGTGGAAGTGGGCGTCCATAGAGAGACAATGAGAGGGCAGGAAAATAAAAACCATGACGACAGACATGCAGACTGACAGAGAGGTTTACCTGGGTGGAGGGTGGCTTCTCTGAGCTCAGAGCCCCCCCAGTGTGAGTGGGCCACC
>CAFUXE010000488.1:545493-560565 GCA_903364295.1 Serranus cabrilla
GAGTACTTCTTGGCGATCTTCTGGGCTGATTTGATCTCCTGTGGACGGAGAGAGAAAGAAGCTGATTACAGCACAAGATAAAGTGTGTGATTAGGTTGAATCTTCAGTGAATAAAGTCCGCTTTCTCACCACAGATACAAAAGAAATAAAACTTCTATTTTCTGAATGTATAGTTCGCTTGAGGCAGTTTTTCCTGCAAGATGAATCTCTCATTTTCTTTGCTCTCATTTAGTCAGAGAGACATTTATTCTTCAGAGATCATCTAAAAGTTGGTAATTGTACTTTTTTTTGGCTGCAAGTTTTAGAAAAGCAGCCTCGTCTTTAAGCCCGAGGCGCTAACTAACCAGAAATTAACGAGATAAACGATTTTTTTCTCTCTTATTTAAATATCCAAAATAAATAAAAGAACAGAGCGGAAATCATGTTTTATTTCTGTTCGCTGTGAAAACATGCTTCCAGCTCTTATAATAGTGGGTAAAACTTGCTGTTTGTCAAAAATCATGTTGGATAAAGTGATGCTGATATTATTAAGTATATAAACCTGCATGTAAACACAACAGGAGACACAATTATCCTGCTTATGTCCTGCAGATATCACATAATAAGTCTATATTGTAATTATCCTGACATGCTTACATCCAATAACTTTAAGGTGCAGCTATAAGAGAGATAATTCAGATTTTTGCCACTGATATAATGATAATATAATAGCATTATAAAGCAAGTCCACCCTTTCAAAGAGCAATAAACTTTTAATTATTAAGAATAATCAAAATATTAAAATACCCTCAATAAAGAAAAGGCAACCAAAATTAAAAATATGGTCTGTAAATATTAAGCATAAGTTTTTAAACTTAACAGAATAACAATAATTTGACATTTAACCTGGATATATGGTATTCAGTAAAACAGCTTGTTTTACAGCTTGTTAAGATAAATGAAATCAAGTTTACGCTTTAAAAAAATCTCCCTTTAAATAAAATATATGTTCATGTCCATAAATTACATGTTAAGTCCACATTGTTGCTCTTATCGTGGTGAACTCTGGAGAAGCTCAGAGGCTGAATCATTAAATCACTGTGTGACATGAGTGAGTTGCTGACCTGCTTGGTGCGTCTGAACATGGGGGCGGGGCTGGTGGGGCAGCTGTGCCTGGCAGCGAGGCGGGAGGACGCCGTGCGCAGCCCCTCCACGGGGTCAAAGAGGTCGAGACTCAGCACGGGGAAACCATCGTACCTGACCAACACACACACACACACACACACATCAGTGACAGGAACACTGCAAACACCTCGTGGCTTTATCTTCCTTGTGTCCATAAAAACTGTTTGCTCGTAATTATCTACAAAGAGCTGATGATAAATTCTGGAAAGCTGCTGGTCATTATGGATTATTAGGGGAGTTTAATTTAAGTGCTTCTGAAAAGTCCTTACGGCATATTTTATTTAATGAAACACGGCTGCAGAATACAAATAGCAACAGATTCAGATCCACAGAGTCCAGCAGCTCTTCAGTCAGAGCATTCATTAACCAGCTGAAAATAAATGTTTTATTCTGAGTTTTTTAGTTTTCTTCCAGCTGTTCCATCAGCTTTGTACTCAGTTGGTCTCATAAGTGATGTCAAGTAGGGGGACTGAACTTAACAGTAAAGTATTTACAAATAACATTACACTTTGCAAAGCCCACATTTTGATTTAAAAGCTGAAAAGGTACCAAATATAGCAATCAAACACTTCCTGTCTCCCACCTGGTCGCCTCTCCCACCTCTCGTTTGCTACATTTACAGTCAAATGAAGCATTAAAAACATGAGTTAGTTGGACGTTTGTAAATGTTTTTTGACACAGTTACAATGGAGAGTGAGTCGCTGAGACAGGTCTGGAAGAAAGTAAATTTTTCCTGATTTCTCTGTCAGAAAAATGCAGTTTTTGTATCAGAATGTTCAGAAGATGTGTCCTGTGAAAATTGGTCCAAATGGAAACAGAACCCGTCAGTTTCTGTTGCAACCGATTGTTTGTGCACCATCAAATGTTTCTTTTTAAGCACTTGATAATTTAGCTTTAAATATCTTAACCTGCAAAGTAACTACAGCTGTCAAATAACTGCACTGGAGAAAAGAGTAAAATATAGAGGAAGTAGAAAGAACAACATGTATTTAAGTAAAGTGAACATAACGTCACACGGCTGAGAAACGTTTGAATATTCTCCTGAGAGGAGATTTAGTCTCCATGAGCGAGTTATTACCTGTAGCAGAGTGGATATTCCTCCCCCTCAGGCAGAGGCGGCAGCTCTGGAGGTGTGATGAAGACTGTGTGCTCGCTGCGCTGAGACTCATCCGTCTCTATCAGCCGCGTCTCCTCCGGCCTGTCACCGTCCACCTGCAGGGCAGACACACACACATGAGCAGAGACCTCCATCATCCATCACCGCTGACGGAAACAAACGGGGAGTCACCGCAGCACAGGTCTTGACATTATGCCCCGTGATAAATATTTCAGCGTTTGCATAGGAGGTCTAACACTTTAGAAAAACATCTCTCTTTACTGGGGCGTCATTTTAAAACAGCTTTGTTGTAGCAGGATTTCTGCAGAGTGTCGGGGGGAGCTGAGGGAGGATGACAGCAGGTGACCTAGATTTCCCCGGGTGAGCGCACCTCCCTTTTTCTTTCTTTATTCTCCTTTTTTATTCTCACTCCACCTCCTCTGTCACCACACACACAGAGTCTCCTGCGATATTTTGTTTGGGCTTTTATTGCTGTTTCAGAGGCTCAATTCTAAAGAAAGATTCTGATATCACATGAAACTAGAAGATCTAAGGAATCCACTGCATGATATCATGTCAGGAAGAGGGTGAAATAATTTTATTTCTCATGCATTAAAATGTATTATTATCATCTGTTGTATTTGAGTATTTCTGCAGACTGGAGTCTCTATAGCCTGAGAATTGCATAAATTGGATATCAGTGGAAAGCTGAGGCTCTTATGGATTTAATGAGGTGAGTTTTATTCATGTGTGATGATGTTATTCCCTGTAGTAGCGTTGGATTACAGGGAAACTTGGCCTCGCTGTGACCTCCAGGATAATCACAGACGCATGAAACTTTACAACCACAAACTAGAGACGAGAGCGTTCAGAGGATGGACGGCTTTCTTCACTATGTTGACAATTACAGGGTTGTAAAACTACAGAAATCTCCAAAATAACTACAGTTTTTAAAAACTAAATGACAGCATGGATTTTTCTGCATTGTTCCAAATGTTTTGGTGTATTAATATAATATCCTGGAGAGATTTTTCACCATTTTTAAGCATTCTCGAATAAAAAGAAATTACCTTATTTTGCACCAAGTGTGTAACAAATAGTGTCAACCCCAAAAATAGCAACTGAAACAACGTATGGGCCATAACGAAGCTGGAAATGGACTTCAAACAATAATGTTCTAAACCCTTAGACAGCTTAATAGGTTTGAGTAATTAAATCATTATTATCTATATCTTTTTTTTCTTTGTTATTGGATTCATGCTCATATTGTATTATATATTTTGATCTTTTGATACTTGAATTCAGGTCTTTTACTTGGAACAGAGTATTTCTACATTTACTGAAGTTAAGGATCTGAGTGTTTCTTCCACCACTGTCATATAACTTTACACCTGTACAGACTTTCAGCTTTAGTTTGGGATCTACTGGACTGAGTTCAGACAAACAGTCATTGCTGTGTCTGTGCAATCAACTCTAAATTACTGTAAAGCCGAGTTTCCACCAGCACGTCCAGAAGATAACAGGTTACGGCTGCTCGACAGGGAGGGAAAGTGTCTCCATTTTATTAAAAGGTGCCAGAAAAAAAAGGAAAAGAAGTGAACTACAGTGAGCTTGCAGTGGAGACCGCCTATCATCACTGACATTTGGAAGTTACTGCACAAATTTTACTGCATCCATGTTGGCAGAGCGGACGGAGACGAGCTCCAGTTTTCAGAGTGAATCTTAAAGGTTCGAGCTTTATGGCGGGTATAAAAAATGAAGGGTCACGGAGGGAAGCGTCGTAAATTGAGAGGTGCTTAATGACGGAGTCAGAGCTCCGAAGAGGTTTTATTCATCTGTCGCATGGAAGGAGGGACGAGAAGCGTCTTGTTAGTCTGATAATAATTAAAGTTTGATAACTTCAGTCAAAGTGTGGGAGACGTTTAAAGTGTCTCTTCTTTGGTGCAGTTTTAAAGACTTTCATTATTTGTTTTGTGTCTCGTACATTAAAGGATAATGAAGTTCTGTGATGTTTCCCTGAACTCAGATTAAAAATAATTAGAGAGATCTGACAGGAACTTTGCATTGAGAAGGAGCCAGTTGAGGTGATTCAGGGAGATGATCAGGATGGAGACCTGGAGCTCATTAGAGCAAGAAAAAAATATCCCGTACTGTTGAAAAATCCAGCAGGAAGCATTAAAACAACTGAGGGAAAAGATATCCAACAGAAAAAGTGGCAGAAATTTGATCGAAGTATGGATTTAAACATCTTTGATCAAGTGTTTGTCATGTTTTCTACAACCTAGTTTGAGTTAAAGTGACTTAATTGATGATGATTGTATATATACGGCATGCACAAACAAACAAACATGACCTCCTTGGCGGATTCTTGGATTATTGTGATATCTCAAACCCTCAGGAATAATTCGACACAGATGGTGGAAAAACCCAGTGAAATGTTTCTGCTTAAGACTTGTTTCACTGGCAGAATTTGATTCATTTTGGTTTTATAACATTTGGAAAGTCAACAAGAGCTGCAAGATTCATTGATTTTATTCCCGTAGTAGACGCTCTACACAAACTGTATAAAAAAGTATTTTTATTTGTATATGTAAAGGTGCAATTTTAACTGTTGAGCCTGTCTATATTGTTCCTCATTTTTACATTTCTTCTTGTTTAAATTGTTAATATGTCTTGTCAGTATTGCTTTTGTTATTTTGTTGATTTTTCTTTCTAGTTTTGCTGCTGTAACACTGAAACTTTCCCAGTTGTGGGACTAATTACAGAATATCTTATGATACGGAAGAACCAGGTCATTTTATAGATAAACTCAAACTTTTCTGGCTTCATGCACCACTTTAAATCTCCTCTCTAACACTGTATCCACTTCTTTTTATACATTAATGAATAAGGGTCATAATTAATGTCCTCCTTCTTGTAATTTTGAATAAACTAAACGATCTAAATAATTAAATGTAGACATGAGAGCTGAGAGTTCTGCAGCAGCCCTACGATCACAAAAATCATGTAACTCAACTAAACTCTTCAAATGTTCCAGTAAAGCCGGTGATACCAGAGAGTTTTTGGGGTTCTTTCCACTGTGAAACAAGCTACACGGCTCCACAGAGACTGCAGACAGCTGTGATGATGAAGAGGCAATCTGTCTGACAGGCAGGTCTGCTGTCAGTTCAGATATCACACGAAAAGAAACAGGTGGGACGAGGACGTCTTGTTAAAGTCTCTCAGAGAACATTTAGTCCGTCTGGATCAGACGGGAAGCTTTCCAGGAGGCCGAGTTCTCGACAGGGAGGAAAGAAAGACTGGAGAGAGACTTTTAAAGGCAGTTCACACAGAAACGACTCATTTAATCTACAGCTTTAAGTCTCATAATGCATCCAGCCAAAAACATCTACTGACCAGATATTTTTTACATATAATAGTGCTGTCACAGTCCAAACTCCCAGGGCTTCATTACTCACTGACCGACTCAGTCTGGACAGATTCAGGTGAAAAAGATCAAGTCTTACTCGGCTCCTTTAACCTGGAACAAGCTACAGCAGGAACTGAAGCTTTACAGCGAGATTCCCATGAGGGATTTTAATCCATCACAGAGGACGTCTGCTCTTGTTCTCAGCAGATTTATAGTTTTAAACACGTAAGAAATAACAATTTGGCGATGTACTTATTACTTTCGGACTTGTTTCCTTTGTCTTAACGTCCTGTTCTGTCGTAACTTTGTAGCTTGTCAGTAAAACAGTAAAACTAGAACTTGTCATTTTTTAGATTTTGCTTGTTTTGCACAGAGCCAGGCTAGCTGTTTCCCTCTGTTTCCAGTGTTTATGCTAAGCTAAGTTAGCCAGCTTCTAGCCCCAGCTTCCTGAAGAGACATGAGAATGGAATCAATCTTCTCATATAAATCTCAAAAGAAACTAAAAAACAAACAAACATCAACCTCCTTTTAATACACTCTCTGACTCTTATTATATTGGCTCCTGATGCAGCTGTAATGCATGTTTATATGTTAATAAATGACTTTACTTATGCAATCCTCACAGTTGTTTACACTCAGTTTCATCCTTCAGTGTTTTGTTTTTTTAATGTGTGTTATTTTATTTCATTTGTATGATTAGTCTGACGTTTGTCTTGGTCCCCCGCTGGATTTAATTAGTCTCGTTGCAGCGATGAGCTACTTTCCCTCCGGGATCAATACATTTTAACCTTATCTTTCTGTATGTGACTGCTGCGTGTGTGTGTGGGGCTGAGTGATGCAGCGTGCTTTCTCTCCTGGAGAGTTGATAATGTAATCCAGTCACAGTGCAGAAAGACAGTTGGAGGATTTAATCGCCCGTGGAGCTGACACACAGGCGGACAAGGAGCCCTGCGCCCCACGGCGGGGCCCAGGAACACGGGGAGGGGAGGGGGGGCGGCTGGATGCTGGCCTCTGGATTCACTTCCACTATGTCTCAATTACAGCCACACACACACTCACACACAGACAGATAGACGAGTAATCCAAGGACGGCCAAGTCTATTTCAGAGTCTGTTACAAATGTCACCTGCAGAACCAGCGACCCGCAGACGTGACCGGGGAGCTGAGCGACTGCGTGGACTTTAAGACTGCAAACACACCAAATGCAACACACACACACACACACTGATAGAGCAACACGAGGCTGCGAGCATTATGGGTCACACTCCACAAAGAGCTCCCCGTGGAAACAGAAGACACTCCACAGCTCTTCATATTGTCGCTGAAGGAGCCAGAGGGAAGAAAAAAAAGAAACTAACTTCAAGCTCCGTTAGCGCTCCAGGAGCCACTGGAGTGTTAAAAGCTCGAACTCTCCAGTCATAAAAAATTTAGGGCACTTTTTTTTTTTTTTTTTTTTCACATGGATTTTCTATGAAACTGTACTTCAGCCGTCCCAGGACAAAATGCTGTTGCAGCAAATTTAGCTGTAGATGGTGAATATTCCTTTTTTCATTAAAAATGGAAAGATGGAGGAAGTGATAGAGCTCGGATCATCAGGAACTCATTTAAATTACATTAGAAACTGAGAAATTTAACTGAAGCTGCAGGGGTGAAGGGCTTTCAAAAGGCATGACTCGTACTTGAATGTTGTTTCCCCTGCAAACGTTTATGATCTTAGTAACAGTTTGTGTACTCAAACAAACTAGAGTTCACAGTATGTAGAGCGCAGGTTGTCATAAATCTTTACTCTAAAACTGATCGTAGAAGAGTCGAACTTTGCACATCTGTAGTTTGTGTCCTCTTCGCTTGCAGTAGGAATTTATTAATGACGTTTTGGTGCAAAAGACCAAAGTTATTTTAGATTATTTCAGATGACCCAAAGAAGGTTTTTGCACCGAAATGTTGTTTTTAAACTCCTACTGTTCGTGAAGGGGACAGTGTGCAGGAGGAGTTTCTTGTTCAAAATCAAAAATTGATCGAAATCAGGATCATTAATCGCTCACTTATTCCTTAACACTTAACAAAAACAAGTTATTGTCTTTACATTTTAAATAAATGATTTGAATTTGATCTAATGTTAGTATCAACCCATGTATGAAGCATTGAATGTTAATGACAGTGATGTGTTTGTGTACAAATCAAGAGCTGATCAACATGCTGGAAAAAGTTTAAATCAGAAACTGAATTGAACTGTGACCTTTAAATCCAAAGTTAAATCAACACGAGTTATTCTAATCTTAAGTTTTGTTGTTGTTTGCAGCATAAATCCTCCATCTGAGAACAAAATGCACCCAGAGAAGAAAAAAAACAAAACAAGAGACTTACCTTCCCTCCTTTGTCTGCACTCCGCTCTGAATTGTAGAGCTGCTCGCAAACAGAGGCGGAGAGGGAAAGAGAAAGAAACAAGTCAGGAAATTGAAAAGGAAAAAGTTTTGCTAAACAGGTGAAGTAACACAGACGAGTTCAAACTACTAATACGACAATAAGTGGAGCAGAAAGAGGCCTGATGGGAAAAGAGGAAGAGGAGGAAGCTTGAATCCACGTAGGGACAAAATCTTCTATCCCGCTACAGGTAATTATATATCTCAATAATCATAAATATATCACAATATAGCAGGTTTTCTGCTTATTCTGTTATTAAATTGTGTATAAGAAATAACTACATTGTAAAGCCTTTTTTTGTATTTCTCCACCTGTAAGAATCTGAACATAAAGCGGAATCTAAATGGCACAAAAATTGCTTTGCACATTATGGAAAAATACATACAACAAGCATTTTTATATTGTTTATGTGATATATAGTCATACTGCCTAGCTCTATTGCTTGTTTTCATCAAATTAGACAATTAAATTATGTATCCTAATATTTCAATATTGGATTTCAGCACAATATGATGCCAATGCACAAGAAATTTTAGCCATAAAAACACAAATTTGTTGCCCTCTCAAACATTAGACATTCTGCTGAGGCAACACAAAATATCTTTATATCATAAATACTGTAAAAATACTTTCAGGAGCTTCTAAAAATGTAATCTTTCCAGAAAAATAAGACTTTGGTGCAGCAGGTTAGACTACAGTGGGCCGCCACAGTCTAAGTCATTAACGGGAACCCTGACTTATATATACGCTTTATGTCTCATAAGCTTTAATACAACACTTACTTTGTCCACGCAGTCGTCGAAGAAGGCCAGACTGGCGTCTTTGTCGCTGACGAAGGAGCATTCCTCAATAAATCGGATGAACATCTGCGTCTTCGTCATCAGCGAGTAAAACTTCTGGTGCGAGCGGTCGCGGCTCTTCAAGAAGCCTGAGGACAGAAATGTTTCACTTTTAGCTTTTACGAATCATAATACTTAATTTGTAGATTATTTAAGAAGTAGTGATTTATTTACAACTGAAAAGAAGCTTTCACAGGAGCATTTTACATCCGTTTGTGGTTAAGAAACCCATTATCCCATCAAGGATTTATACATAAATATAACTTCCACCGGCCTTGGTTTGGATAATGCAAGCCAACACATTGTTATTAGTCTAATGGCCAATTTGGGATGTACAACAACATGGTGAATGGCTTCCGTAATAGACGCTGAAAGCAGATTAAGTGACTAATAAGTCTGCGCTGCAGGATGGACGACCACTGGCTCGCAGCAGGGAGGTGGAAGCCAAACACTTACGAGAGAAACACTTCCTGAAGCTGATAAATATTTTAATCCCGACACTGGGCGCTCACAACCCGGACCATCGATGGACTCTGACCTAAACTTCTCTCAGTAGATTCATTATTTTACAGTAAGGTCTACAAACACCCTGTGGACACTCCTAAAGCCTGAACTATTGATTTAATGATCCGTTAATTTGCTTTATATCACTTTAAGTTGCAGACTGTCACTGAATGACTGACTCAGCTCCAGGACAGCTGATAAACTGACCTCGAGCTGCTTAAAGAACTTACAGTCTAAACATTTACATTTCACTGAGGAGGATGTTTAAGTGACGCTGTCGTCTCTTCCCTCTGCAGTGAGCTGCAGCATCCAAACTGATCACATCAAACAGGCCAATATGAATATGAATTGTGATGTTTTATAGACTGTAAGGATTTGTGCACTCACACTCTGTCTCTTTATATCTGTGTGTGGATTCATTCGAGGTAGATTTTGAGAGAAAAGTGACATCTCCACCTTCTGTTGCACGCACAAAATCAATCTGCGTACTGCTGATAAATCAAAATTGGTACTTTTTAAGCATGCAGTGAATGCGATTAGGGGGAGTTTGGACTTTTTGCAGATTGTTTTTCTGTCAGGTTGCAGGATTCAAAGGTAGAAAATATAAGAAATCTATTGGTCAACCAGCCATGATGATTGTTAGGGGAAATTAATGGCAATTTCATCCATTAGATGGTAATAAATACCCAAAAGTCTCTTTACAAACAGGTCTATTCATGCTGATAACATGCAGTCCACACAGACACATGAACACATTCTGTCGTTTTGGTTGTTTTGGCTTTCGGATGTGAAACATGATGTACGAGCTGCTCCGTCTCTCCTCTTGTCATTATGTCATGTCCAGTTATTACCGTTAGCTGTATCCTATAACTCACGCTGGACTCGACCTTGGCTGCGGCGCGGCGGCCATGATTTCACCCTAACTCATTTCAGCCGTGATGTCCACCAGCTTTCACGGGCGCCCGTCCAGAGGCCACGCTCGGGTCTCTGGAGCATTTAACAGCTGCGCCGCTAACTGAGTAACCATCAGCCCTGAACCTCCAACCTCCAGAATCTCCTCAAACCCCAACACACAGAGAGAGTGTGTGTGTGTTTATGGACACTCATGAGAGCTCATGTATTAAACAACGCCGTCTGTCTTTAGAGGGCGGCCAGCTGTAGAGAGGAAGGTGCTGCTGATGACGCAGCGTTTGGTTTATATATTCATCGACTCATTAGCACTAATCAGGCACTCAAACGGTACAACTGTGACTTCACACTGAAGCTCTACCGAGTAATGAGGAAAAGATGAAGCAAACTTTTCTGATCATATTATTTGATCTGGTTTTAAAACCTCTGAAGACCAAAACCCACCAGCAGGTTTCATAAGTATGTTTTCTTTAAAAAACATGACCAAAAAATCCAGTTTTTTATAGAAACAAACTGTAAAAACTGGGATTATTAGCACAGTTTGGACTTTTCTTTAATTAATCACGTCTAACGAACGTTTCCATTAGAGAAAGTAACAAAAATGAAGCTTAAAATTTGATCTTTTTCCAAATTTCTTTCTTCTACATGTGCCATTTAAAATAAAGCGTTTGCACTGACCAGATCCTGTTAAAAACATTCAATTCTGCTCCTCAGAAACACTGTGAGATCATGATTGATTCTGCTGAGACCAACGATCACGTGACAAATATTCACTGAAAATCTGTTTACACAGAGCAGAGGGGAGAGGACAGGAGAGGCTGCAGACATGCAAATGTGGAGCCCATTTGTGACTATTTTTTGTACCAATTTATAAAAAATAGTATAGCTAAGAAATTCAACTTGTGTTTATTTCTTTTGTAATGTTTGTCTTTATAACTGTGTTATTCTGGACATAATATATGTTTGAGTTGTTATCACTTCTTGCCATAATCGTGCTGATCCCACACTGAGTTCAGAGGGTTAAAATCACCTAAAATATGAACGCTGGTTCTCAGTCACTGGCCTCAGTTATGTTGGTTTCCACCCTTTACTGTTTAATTCAATTCTGTCTTAAATCCTTGAGTGTGAAAGCTTGTTCTTGACCTTGGAAACAATAACTCAGGATCCACTTCCTATCATTTTATTTAAACCCACGTCCATCAAAAAGACATCTGTCAAAATGACAAAGCTCCTTTGGATTAAACTGAAGAGCTTCTATGAGCTTCTAAAACTGCAATAATTATGAGCTTTCCAGTGTTTATTTCCTAGAAGCAAAGTAAACCAATAATTCTACCAGCAGAGTTTGTGGCGACTCTCTCGTCTTGTGTTCAGCAGAACATCTCGGGTTTTAGAACAGCAAAGCTGAAACCATCTGTGTCAGTGAATGCATCAGTGGGAATCATCATCCTGATACGTTTGGCTGTAAAACTGTCTTAAAGTGGACGTTGTTTTGGTTCGTGTGAGGATATTAAAGAGGCTGCTGGGGGATAAAAACACAGCTGTGTTTCCTCTGCGCTGCACGTGGGTAAACAGCGTTCAGAGGGACTTCGCTCCACATACCTTGCAGGTCAAAGAGCGAGCTGGCGTCCGTGGCCTTCTCAGACGGCGCCTGGGTGATGGGTCGTAAGAACGAGCGGTAGCCCTTTAAGATGGCCGCCATGAAGCGCAGGAAGGCTTCCTGGATCTCCAGCTCCAGCGTGTGGAGGCTCTTACCGCAGCTCAGCTCCGACGAGTCGCTCATGCTCAACTCCAGCAGCCCGTCGGGGCGATGCTGACCTGGAAGAATCAGCAGAGCACATTACAAAATATGTAAGAATCTGTCAAACTAAAGGTCAAATCAACACTTCTTTTATTTTTTATTTACATATTTTTTACTGCTTATTGCTTTTTAACAGAACACATGACCCCTCTCCCAAATAAGTAAATAAAGAGGTGGAATAAATACATAAAAAAACATTACAAAAGAAATATTAAATTAAATTAATAGTAATAATTATAATATATAATGCAAAATATAAAATAAAATAAAATATTATAAAACAAAATATTACAAAAATACATTAATATCAAACATAAATGTAAAAATAATAATAATAACAATAATAATATTTTTAAAACAATAAAATAATGATATAGAATAAAATATTATAAAATAATAATATTACAAAGTTCCATTATATTGGTGACAACTTTAGGATGACTTATTATTATGTATATTATTTTTCAAATAAATAAGAAAATAGATTTAATTAAATTTTATTTTAATTATTTTAAAATGGGGTTAGACAGAAATTATATTTAAGAGAACATTTCTTAAATTTAATCTATCATAGCAGGATATTTAACTGATATTATAAATTCATTTATTCACATTTTTTTATCTAGTGGTTCTCATGTAACTCGAGGGGAATTATAATGTTTCCTGCTAAAATCTTCATTATGATCAAAGAACACATATTGAAAGGTCTCACGACCAGAGAGCTGCTTTAAATAAGTAAGTATTCATATTTCAAATGAGAATCAGGAATAAAACAAGCCCACAGTTTATATCAGAGTCTCAGAAAGTCGATGGTGCTTAAATGTCTTTACTTCTGGCAGGAATATCAATATTCAGCACTTGTGGCAGAAAACTGGGAAGATTTTCAACTTCACTGAATCAGAAAATTCATTTATTCAACAACTCAATAAGCAGCAGGTTTCAGGTCTCTCAGCGCGCTCGCTCCACTGATAGCACCGAAAGTTGACAACAATACAATGAGCACCGCAGCAGGGCAGATGGGTAATTAGGGAATTATGCTATGATGAGATTATTGCTGAGTTTCAATTAGTGGAGTGAGGAGCAGGGCTGTACAGACTGAATGGAGGACTCGTTTAAAAGACAACAGAGCAAAAAAACTCAAGATGATGAATGAGGGGTAACATATTCTGTCATTTTCTTTTAGTTTTAATTTCACAGAATGTCAGAAAAGGTAGAAATATAATCCAAGAACATGAAATATCCTTAACGGGTCAGAAGAAATCATGTGTTCGCTTTAATTTGTTTGACTTCTGTTCAACTGAACACACAATAAAACCAGAACTGCTGCCTCGTGGTTGTACGAATCCACCAACAAACAAGAGCTACAATTTATATAAACGTCCTTACAGACTCATCAAGGAGTACAGATATTTATTACCTTTATCTGTACTTATTAATCCAACAAAGTGATCCACCTCTTCAGATAGAAGACCAGAAATGGACATATTTTATTCTGGAAGTTATGTTAAATCTGTCTTTTCTGACCCAACTTTCATTGCTAATTCAAGTGTTGAGCCTTCAAAGCATCAAATTGATTAGATTAAATTTAATTAAACAAAGTATATTCCTCATTCTTCTACTGTGATTTTTTCTTAAACTTAATGGCTAAAGTAAGGATATTTTGAATGATTTCTTTTTTTTTTAACCTGATCAAATTCGGACAGAAAATATATATGTTTTTGCCTTATTTGTACTTTCACATGTAATGTATTTCTATGTGGTTGTTGCTGCTGAATGAACAAATTCTAAACATTGCAAACTTAAAGCACATCTTTAATCAATCGTGTGTGAAATTTGCCAAATTTAGTGTATGAATTCAAAATTTATGGCCAAAAATGTGTTTTGTGAGGTCTCCTTTGATCACCAAAATCTAATCTGTACAGAAGAGAATAAAAACAATGTTGTGTCAATAAAGTTTTTACATTTTAATACATAATCAGAGTTCCTCAGATATGAATTTGACTTCAATAAACACCATGTTTTTACACCACAAGTAAGATTGGAAATCTCCATTATTTGCCCGTTGCTCATTGAGGAGCTCCTGGTTTATTTTTCACTCAAACTTTACCAACATTCATTTGGTTAATTTGGATGTTTGTCCCAAATTTGAAGACATTCCCTCAAAGTCTTCCTTAGATATCATAATCCTGAAATCATAACTCCTCCTCAGAGCCAAACAGAGTCAAACTGAGGATGATGAACGAGGCGTAAAGTGATTTTATTTTATTTTGAAATGCAGTGAACCAAAGAAAAGGTAGAAATATAATCTAAAGCGATTCTTTTTGGGTTTGAACGAATTACACGTTCGATGGAGTTTATTTTAACTTGACTTTAAGATCAAGTGACAGCTCCGCCTTCTCTTCATCCTAACACGGCTTCAAAGGAAAGTCTGCAGAAACGGTTCTTGGACTGATCATGAAAGTAATAAAACAAAACATTTTACTCACCGTCGACCAGCTGCTGGTGGAGATTGCTCAGCACATTCATCAGGTTTTTACAGGCTTTCTTTGGCAGGATCTTCCACGTGAGGGCTCGCTTGTCTTCATTACTGGAAAAGCAGAAGCACACAGTGAGCTGAGGAGACGCAGGGAGGCCAAAACCAACAGGGGCCGCGGTGGGACCAGAGGACCGGGACCACCCTCAGGCTGAAGCCACAACATGACGTGAACCCTCCCTGACCTCACCTGAGCCACCACAAAAACGTATTCTGTTCATATTAAAATGAGTAAAAATAACCATTTCCACACAGACTCCAGGAAAACGGTCTGGACTCTAAACTTAGAAATGATGACCTGGTAGTTTTGTGGTCTGGAAAATAAAAAAGATGCAGCAGAGGAAACGATGTGGAGCTCCGAGCTGGAGGTGCTGAACTGTGTGCGGGAGGTTTTCTGTC
>CAFUXE010000488.1:567399-600470 GCA_903364295.1 Serranus cabrilla
AACATCAGCCGGCTTTGGATGTTATTTGTTTTCAATCTCGACTGCGTTTCACCGCACAATTCACTAATATGTGTCAACACGAGCCGCGTCCAGAACCGGGACGCCTGCCAAACCCACAGACCAGCACAGGGACGGGGCCGGAGCTGAGAGTGTGTGTGTGAGTGTGTGTGTGTGGCGTCTTAAGCTGATTTATGGCTCTGCAGGCTGGACGTAAGCAAACATAAACAGGTCTTGTGTGTGTGTTTATAATTGTGCTGATTGGGGGGTTGAGTGTAATAAAAAAGGAAAAGTTGAAGAAATCAGGAAATCAATGTGAGTCCAGTGTAAACACACCGTTATATCCGTGAAACAAACAGGAAAGACTTTGGATTATTAACATAAACAGCCGGCAGAATAACAATATTAAGAGCTTTGAGGAGGAATTGTTTCCTGCTCGGCTAGAAGAAATATTATGATGGAAAGTCTACACAAACTATGCAGACAAACTCCTGATCAGATGCTGGATCAATCAGTCTTCTTGTCTGACATAATACCTGTGTGTGTCGACAGGTAGAGATCACGTCTCAGACTGATCTGAGCCGCCTCAATCGATTAAACACGGTGGATGATGGGAAATGACTGATGGATCCCCTGATGGGTCCTGAAGTCGCTTCATACATGCTGATTCTCACTGGAATCAGTGTGAAGGACTCTGAAGTTACCTGCACAAGGTAAGTGTGTGAAATACTCCTGTCCTGTTCTTCATTAATCCGGTGTGATAAAACTAGATTTGCAACTCTTTTTTTTGCCTAAACCTAAACTGAAGTAAACTCTATAAGAATGCAACAGAACAAGATTTTGATATCTGAAGTACAAAAGTATCAGCATCAAAATGTCCTTAAAGTATCAAAAGTAAAAGTACTCGTTATGCAGAATGAACCCACTCAGATTGTTTTATATATTCTAAATATATTATTAGGTTAATATTATTAATGCATATATGTAAGCAGATAAAGAAAGAGTTCATTTTAACCACCTAATATACTGGTTTGAGGTTGTTGTTGTTTTTTATTCTAATGACTATAAATGCATCATGCTTTTTATGTTAAATCTTGACCTGAAAAGTTATTAAAGCCATCAGCTAAATGTACAATATTTAGCTCTATAAAGTTACATAAAATGGGAATATGCAAGTAAAATACAAGTACCTAAAGATTGTATTAAGTAAAAGTATTTAGTTACATTCAAACACTGGTGTTATTAGCACTTTTACTGAAGAAATAGAAAAACAGAATACTTCTTCCATCCCTGCAGGTCAGGATCGATTTAAAAAACATATTACATTACTTGTGTTTTATCCATTTCTTCAACATGCTCATCCTTAAAAAAAGAAACATTTGACAGTTTCCACCTGATGAAGCCAACATGCACACCTGACCCACTTTCCCTTCTGCCATGCAGAGCGTTGTGGTTTCCCCCAAGCACCACACTGTGTCTGTCAGCTGTTACAGTCTGTTGATGAGGTCTAACAGTCACTGACTCTCATGTCTGAGATGTTTGTGGAGGAGAGAGAAATAAAGAAACAGGAGTGTGTATCTATCCATCCATCCGTCTGTCTGTCTTACCTTCTCTCCAGAGGCTCCGGTGAGGACAAAGGTGGAAAAAACAGGCAGGGAGTATTTGGTGGTGGCTGGCCAGCACTCGATGGTGGCCCCCATGGGAAGGCAGAAGAGAGGGACCGACTCCGGCAGAGGGAATGACTCATAGTCCTCCTCTGGATATCTGCTGAACAAACCTAACAGGTGAAGAAAAACAACAAACAAACAAACTCAATTTCAAGAGCTGTAAAGTGCAGCCCTCCCCTCTCCCCCTGTGATTACCAATTAACAGCTGATTCAGATGCACAATCGCCTTTCAGCGGAGCTTAAAATGAAACAAAACAAGTTGGGTTTATTGTGATCACAGTGATAATGTACTTTATTGAGTCGGTGTCTCTGTGGAGACGCCTGGCTCTGTAATAAGCAATCAGTGCTCTGTAATCAGGCCTCTGGGTCGTTAGTCACTGTCAGCGGACACAAACGAGAAACAATGATGCAGGGATTTTCATTGTGTGCACTTTAACTGCAACGGTGGCTCAAAGACTGAGTCCTACAAGCATTATTAACAACCAGCTCTCAGTGCCCAAGCTCTTAAAATGTAAAATGTTTGAATTTTGTAAATGCATAATGACAAACTGGTGCACAAAATTTAATACACATTTCTTAAAAATCTATATCATAACACTTTGCAAAATAATCAAACAATTATTCATCATGAAAACACCTGCATGTGCTCAGCTACATAATAATCCCTCTGAGGGAAAAAATACATGCAAAATGTGTTTAGAAAAGCTTGCCAGCAACTCAAACGATAATAGTTTGTGCCACTTTTATTAGAATTGTTTCATCATTAAAGAGCGAATGAACAGAGTAACGGGAGAAAAGGGTTCAATTGTTTGCTTTTCTTAACTGCAGTGTCATTTTGTCAAGCAGCTGGACTTGTTACAGCCACAATTAACATGGTGGAAAACTTGGTTAAATTGTTCACAGCAAAGATCATTTGTTGTGTAAAAAATAGTATTCAGAGAAGTTTTTCCTGCCTAGCACAGCAGTTACCAACAGCACCAGAGAGTTTAGGAATCGTTCAAAGTTTTGGGAGTTATGCTGATTGACTTTCTTACCAAAAGTCATTAAAGGTGAATATTTTGCATTATAAAAGCCACTGTTAATATTTTGGCAAGTAGGTGTTTGTGTCAATTGTCCAATTATTACTCTGTTTTTAACTCTGGTTTGATCTCCACCAACTCCAGACAAAAGTTTCCCGTTCCTACATGTCCCACTTTCCTCAGCAGCTGGTTTCTAACTTTATCTGTTTGGCAGGTAGAGCACAATTTATCAGCTGAAATCTGCTGCCTGATGCTGCTGGAGATGGAGCTGATAAGATTAAACTGTAAAGGCAAATGAGCTTTAAAAAAAAGGTTAATAAGCTCCATAAAGCTGCAGAATTAGTGATAATGTAAAGCACATGTGAGTCATTTCACAATATATGCTGTAGTCATTGATTTTGCAATATGTTCATATAAAAATGCATCTTTTAATGTGGCATCGTTTTCAGGAAGTTGCTGCCACTTCTCGACAAACTTAGCCTGTTCAGCTCTGGATCAAACTGTCACGTTCGTCTATAAATAAAGTCAGATGTTGCAAAACACGTCTGTTTCCAAAAACTCAGAGCTCCATGCGTGCCGGGTTTTTCCTGGCCTGAATATGTTGAAAATAAACTTTGTTTCTGTGAAGTGAGTCATCCAAAGCTCCAGTGAGAAACAGATAAAAATCGCTCCATTCACAGTCTGCTGCATATTTCAAAATATGTACAAGGAAACATCAGCGGGCCCATCTGAGGCCGAGCCAAACACAACCGCGCTGAGCCAACAGCGTTATCAGAAAATGACAATCTTCTGTCAGCTGTGTTTGGCACTGGAAACTCACATGGATTTAATGTAAAATAGGCCCTGTGTGAACATTAAACATGGCAACCATTTAACCCATTTAAAGGGGAGGAACTTTGGCGTGCAGAGGCTTATCTCATCGCTGCAACTCTGAGGCAGCAACATGCTTCAACAGGCCTCAACCTGCAAGCACAGCTGCAGCAGAAAGTCCTCCTGCAGCAGAGCCTCGGCTCTCCAGAGACGTTTCCACAACAACACACAGCTGCAGCAAATGCTCAAACAGGCAATAAATATTTATCACTTCAGAATTAACTTCATTTTTAGTACAACTTTTCCAATTTCTTATCAGTTCTGGCAACAACAAACCAAATGTCTCCTCATTTTCTCATTATTTTGTTTTTCTCACATAAGCAGAATAAGTAATTAGGGGAAAAACTGAGAAAGTATTTACACACAACAGAGTTATCTGATATCTTTCCCCAGCAGGAGCAGGAGGTTCACATCAGTATGTGGATCTGCGTGCGCTGCTTGTTATGGGATTAGGAGGACTTACCTGCTTTGTAGGCTATTGTGTTGGTTTTGGCCACAGACTTCTTGTAACACAGGTAGACTGAGGAGCCCCACTGAAACAAGAGGAAAACAGAAAAATCAGCATTTTCTTATGAGTAACACAAGGCACCTTTTGGTCAGAAACTTAATGCATAATCCTCCGTAACTAAAATCTAATTTGGATCTTCTTCTCTGGGATTTTTCTAAAGGACCATTCATGTGTCTTTTGCATGTTTTAGCCCAAAATGAGCTAACAGCAGCTGAAAATCTTGGTCAGACGAGCAGCAGACTTGGACATTTTTAGCCACAATAAGTCAGTGAAACATCTTCAGCTTGATGTTTTTAACAACAACATTGCTGCAGGTTTTTCAAGACAAGTTTTAAGATTAATTATCTCTCATCCAAAAAACTTTAGAGGCTTGAAAGCCGCTGCAGATACTGTTGGTACAGTTAACTTTTTATTTTTTGGTGCATTCAAAGATGCATCAACATGTGAGACTGAAACATTCAGCTGCTGAACATAAAAGTCTTGACAAAGTGAACGTTTGCTCTGATCTCTTATTACACATCATTCATCTATGTCTGGATTTGCAGCTTTTTGTCAAGTTTTTATTGCATCAACCTTCACACCACCAGGACTAAAAATTCATCACTTTGATGGTCGTTGCAATATGATATTGACATCACACTGAGATGGAAAACAGTGGCTGTGTAGGATTTAAAAGACCAAAAACTGCTTCTCATTTCAGTGCTAATGCCTTCACACCATCTCTGCCTGTGTGTGTGTAAATCAGAGGTTAATTGTAAAGCCCTTTGTCCACTAAGGCAGAAAAGCACCATATAACTGAAATCATTCATCACTTGGCCTCAATTAAAACGTCCCCGTAAAGTCAGTCAGTGTAATTATCAATAAACTGCACAGAAAAACCTAAAAGTTTCACCCCTCCATCAGCGGAGACCTACACATCCTCATTCTCCAGTGTGTGCATTTAGTAACTAACCCATTAGCATGTGGGAAGAAGTGATGATAAAATGTTTGAGAGAATTAGTGACTGCGAGGGGAAGATGGTCTATGGCGCCGAAAATTTGCAATAAATCTTTAACAGCCCGAGGCAGGATGTGAAGTTTGCGACCAGAGCTGTGCTGAAATATTAAAATGATCCTCGGATCTTCTACATTAGTCAGATAGAAAAATTAGTGTAGCTAAATCCCAATTTTATTGCGGGAGCCTCTGTAGATTTATATACTGGCTCTAAACACTTCCTGGCACACTTTCTCTCAGCGTGCACGCAGAGTTTCTCACGAGGGGGTCGCATGTTCTCTGAAACGCCAAATGTAGAGCAAGCTGACACAGCAACAACTTTTACAGTATCCCAGTGCGTGAGACATAAAAAGAGCATGACAGGACAGAGATATCTTTCAGCAGAATAAGAACTGGGTGAGGATTAAACCAAACACGAGAGCGGAGGCCATAAAACTCGAGGGACTTCCCCCATCGAGAAGAAACCAGACTGGAACGGGATAAACACACAAAAAGATCCCGAGGCAGTGCAGGGAGGTTTTACACAGATTCACATAATTAGATGCACAAGTCAGCTCGAGTGAGTCGCCGAGGGGCTGAAATCTCTCTCTTAACTACTGAAGAACCACAATTAATGTTAAAAAGTAACAGGTGAGATCCATCACTATGACCTTCATAACACCTCAAAGTGTTTGAGCATAAAAACACAAAGAAGCTCGACTTCTTCACAGCACAACTCCATCATCTCAGATCTGCCAGCTTTACTCAAAGTCACTGCAATAAGGCTCAATGTCATCTTGTATTGATGACTGAAGCTCACATCATTTATTGAAGTCTCTGCTCTAAAACGTGCGGAGGAAGTGCAGCGTCAGAGTGGAGCTGAGGATTCAAGAAAAAGAAATATCCTGACATTTTGGATTTCAGACAGGATGAGTAATGAAGTCTGCAAATATTCAAAATGTCAGAGTGACACGTGTTAAATACCTCGTTACCATCAACACATTTCAGGAGTTATTCTGTAATGAAGAATGTGACATTTTTACCCTCCACTTGAACCCTCTGCCTCCCATTTCCTACATTGGATATTGAAGGATTCGCTTTGACACCTGAAGGAGCAGCTAAAGTTTGGGGCACGCACACATTATTATAGGATAGTTAACCTTCCTGTTATGTTGCAGGTCAAACTGAAAAATAAATTGTTAAAAGTATTTTTTTGGTAGGAAACTTCTTCTGCTTGGCTAAATAAGTGTAATCAGCATATATGGCGAAAATGGTTCATTTCACATTAAAAAAAACTGAAGAAAAACTCAGTTTCATGTAAAACTATTGTGTTGTATATGTAGATTAAAAAAGTTTAACCTGCATTTTTTATGAAAAACGAGTGAATGATCCTCATTGTAGCTGATCTGTGAGAGGTGAAGAACGCCATTACACAAAATACTGATTGTAATGGTTAGAAATGGAGTTAAATATGAGATATAAAAAACGTTTATTGGGATTTTTTGGACACTTTTGTATAACTAAACATGCCCCGGGTCAAACTGACCCACGAACATTACTGCTGTTCCTGAGAAAGGAACATAACAGGAGGGTAAAAATAAATGTACTGTTGATGTATCAAAGCCTGGACACACATCACTGATAGTGATTAAAGTTCCCTGTTTGGTGTTTCTCACCATGCTGCTGTTGAGGTTCTTCTCCACCTTGCAGAAGGTGTGCGGCGGCGTCTCTCCCTTGCTGGGGATGATGATGCAGATGTCGGTGACGGCCAGGGCGCTGTGCGGCTGGCTCTCCGGCGCCCGGCGGTAGGTGACGTAGATGCGCTGGGAGGAGTTTCCGCTGATGTTGGCGGGGCGGCCGGAGGGCGTGGTCTGGATGAGGTGGCAGCCCTGCTTCAGACGCTCCTTCCACTCGTACAGCACGCTGCAGGGGGAGGAGCAACACGGCAGTCAGCCAAACTAAACTCACATGAGCGTGTAGTTATCAACCAGAATTAATCAACACAATATGCACTCATGATCTCATCGGGCCAATCAGGCGGGGCGCCCTGCTCCAGTCGAACGCTGGGCATTTATCCCAGTTTTCAGCAGCTGACAGAATGCAGTTGATTAAACTTAATGTCTGCTTTGCACCTCATAAACTGCAAAGTAGGATTTATGTGATTCATGAAGAACCAGGAAGAGATCTGTGAGCTTATAAAGGGGCACGCAGAGGGCGCTGATGTCTCCTTAACGTCAAGCTCAAGGCCGCTTTTAAACTCAAAAACTTTAGCCAAAGAGTTTAAACTCCAACGTGTGAAAAGGAGAGAAGGCTGAAAGTTGTTTAAAACTGAGGAATCTCCTGTTCCACTTACAGTATGGAGGCATTTCAGTTTATTTATAACTCATAATTAGGATGCTAGCTGGTGAAAGAATGACAGTTTTGCAGCTAAGTTGCATGCAAGTGACATATTGAATATCAGGTAAGAGCAGAAACATGGCAGCTCCTGTAAACAGAGGGAGGTACTGTCACTAAATGAGCAACTTCAGCTGCATTCAAACCCAAACTGACAGAGTAATCACGGAGTAAAATATGAGAGCTTTGCTGCAGTGAGTTCGAGCCTTTTCACAACAAAATTAGGGAATACAGAACATGCAGGCATTGTTACACACAGGAGAACCTGATAAAAATATACTGCAGACTAGTATCTCATTGCCAGCCTTTTTGTTTTACTATCGAATGATTCTTTAACATTAACATTAAACAGAAATACTTTTCATTCCAGCTGATATTTAACCTTTAAAGCTCTTCTGTTAACTAAGTTAAATTAAACACAATAAACTAGTACTTTTGTAAGATGTGATTTCATTAAAGCAGAGTTCTTTAATTGCTTTATCTTAAGGACTAAGTAAATTGTGAAAAGTCTGTTTTAAGATTAAATTGACATTTTAAATGATAACGTCTTCAACTGTTTCCTGCTGTCAGAGAAAATCCTCTGGAAACAATGTTGAATTTAACGGAGTTCAACGGTAAACATCTACTCCTAAAAGATAACTTATCAAACATAACTCTGTATTAATTTGAGCTCCTTGTAAAGGGAATAAACTTCATGTTTTTCAGCTCGGCTGCACATTTTTATAACTGCTGCTTTAGAAAATCAGACAGAAACATGACAGTAAAATAAGCAATTCTTATTTTTCCATCGTAGCAAACTGGAAAACAGCCTGTTGTTATTTCCTATTAAGGACAAAAGCTCGATATTATCAGGTGTAAGCAGGCGTTTTTTAATCCAGAGTGAAAAGGGTTTAAGTGCTGCTTATAGGACGCTGTGTTTGATATATTATTCCTACACACTCATCACTCACTGACCTGCAGCACACTTTGACCTCAATGTACATTTGCTTTTGTTGTGCAAATTTCTTTTATAACTTTAACGCTTTTGAAATTATTAAAGAGGATGTTAGTAGAGAAAATGCATATTAAAAACTTTTGAAAACTTTATTCCACCAGGAAATTCTACCTTAAATTGTTTTATCACCTATTAAGATTTCTTTAATGCCAAGTGAGTTAAATTTTGACCCTAAAATAAATAAAATGACAGTGCTCGTGCAGTATATACATGTAAGTTTACGTACTATCAGTCTAAACATATTAACCCGGTGCAGCATTGTAATGAGGCACAAGAGGACACTCACACAAACCACTTAGTGGACGAGTACTCAGAGGTACATAACAGTAGCAGTAATTTTAAACATCCCTTTTCCATTACGCACTTATCCTCCATTACTGTTTCAAGTGGAACTCAGCGGGCATTGTGAGGCTCGAGCTGAAAGCTGCAGAGAGGACAGAATTTAAAGTGGTCAACTGGGGGATTTTTGATCATTTTTTTCATTTCGGTACTCGTCGCTGTGGTGATTGAGCTCTGCTCGCAGAAAGGACAAACACCGTGTGCACATCTTTCTCTGCTGTTCGTCTAGATTAGTTTTTTGTCGATGCAATCCCATCAGCCCGCTGCAGCTGACACCTTTTCTTTATTGACAGAGCCGCCGATTCTGCACAACTTTGTGTTTGCAGAACGAGACCCTGAACGCCTCTTCGAACAGCTGGAACTGTGTGACAAGAGCAGCATTCCTCGCTAACACAATGAAACATAAAAGCAACATTACGTAATTATTTCACCTAAAAACAGCTTCAAAATCAATGAGGTGCTCATGCTGATTTATAATAAGAGGATGACTGCTAACTCCACTCTACACTATGGAGCTTTGGTGAACAGGTACAAACTGCCAAACAGCACTCGTTTGATGTTTGGCTGTTAGCAAAGTTTTGGATATAGACATATAGATAAATACTTTATTAATCCCTTTGGTAGATTCACTCAGGGAAATTGTGGTTCCAGCAGCAGTACAGCACCATAACAAGAGGAAAAGGGCTAAAAGGTCCCAAACTTCACACTATACATAATAAAAATAGTATGAAATCTATAATAAATTTAGATAAAAGAATAATAAAAGGATCCATTGAGACAGATGTGCAGCCCTACACTCAGTTTGATGGCACAGGGGGAGTTTTTCTTTAACATAATCATAACAAATGGATTTGACTGCTGTTCATATGTGAATTGCATTGTAAAGGAAAACTGTAGGGCTTTAATCTGTATAATGTTTCAGCTGTTATTATTGGAGTGAAAAGAGCAGAGGTGGTATTTGGGATATAAAATGTTATATAATCAAAGAGTAGGGGTGTTACAGTATATGGAAGTTACAGTTCAGTTAGTTTCCCAGTTTAGGATTTATGGGTACGTGCAAGTTCAGTTCCATTATTTAAAAACAGACAGTTGTGCAAAGCCAAAATCTTCTTCCAGAGGGCTGAGGTAGAAACTTACCCACAAGTAATTTGGGGAAACTATTTCTTGACTCTTGACTTTAAAAAACACCTCCTATTGGAGAAGTTTTAGTTTGTATTTTTAATTACTTCCACCTTTGCTATATTTAAACATCCACAGCACCACCACTCTGTATTTGGAGGCATTAACATACACAGTAACACCTTTTTCTGCACCCTGGATTGCATTTTATGAGGCAAAATCCCTTAAACTTTGGGGCAATTTTGCTCTTATTGCCCCGATTATTTCTGACACGTTTCTAACAAAGTCCAGCTGAAAAGAGTCCAGCCAGAAATCAAGCTTGTGAAGTGTCTGTGCATCCATCTACATGTTGTATATTCTGCATGAAGTTGTACATAAATTATTGTGGCTACTGTCTCCTCTCCATCAGGAGTTTTAATCTCTTTCAGCCGTTAAACTTCGACTCTGAGAGAAAAGGAAGACTGTGCCGTCAGTAATGACGTCATGTTGGGCTCCGGTTATGTTGCTGCCGCAGGATGATTTTGTTTATGTATTGTGATTGTTCTGTTGTGGCTGGCTGATCCTGTTGATGTTCCTTAAGCTTTATCTTGATTATAATTGCTGTGCTGGTCATACTTTCATGTAGGAGGATGACAGGATGGATGCTTGTTCATTGATGCTGCTCAGTCTGTGTTCTCCAAATGTTATTTGATGCTTCTTTGATGTTGCTGCAAAACTAATTGCCCTTCGAGGAAAAAAAAAGTGAAGTTGCGAAGTTGAGACCTTCAACTACTGACTAAAGTTTGGGTGGATTACAGTCTGGAGGTGTCAAGGCTCCTTATATTCATTTCTAGTTCTCAGTACAAAACAAAGTCATTATATTGTGTAAAAAAAGTTTTAAATAATGGCACATATCAGACAGCATAAACACAACTACCAATAGACCTTTGATAGCCTGATATCGGCCGATAATAGCTGTAAAACCGATATATCTGTCGGGCTCTAGAGTTAATAAAAACTCCTTGGAAACATTATTTCGGTCAATTATTTCTCCCCTTGAATAATACTAATTGTTACTGTATTTTATATTGTTGGAAAACCTGATTTGTCACCTTTACAACAAGATACAACTTGAAAGGATAATGAATTCATGGAAAAAACATCACAGCTTAATGTGTGCGTAGTGCCAAAATCCACTGCAAAATTCACTCATTTTGAGCTTCAAGTGCTGCAGGTGTGTGTGCAGCTGATTGGCTCCTAATTGACAGCACTTGTGTGCATGGCTCCTGCAACTTTGATGAGTGTGTGTGTGCTCCAAGCAGCAACATGCCGTGTTTGTCCCTTCAGGATAAGGCCCGTGCAACAGGGACTGTGGCACATTTGGCACTACCCACATGTTTAGCTGTGTTTCTCATTCCACAGAAGCACGTTACTTACAAGTTGTACCTCGTTGTAAAGGTGACTAATGAGGCTATCAACGATATTTAATACAACAACAATTAGTATTATTATAGGGGAGAAATAAATGACTGAAATTACACTTCCAAATTTTGTTTTTTGAGGAGTTTATAATAACTACTCAATGAAAACGCTAATTATTCCCTCTGCAAGCAGAGCAATACTTCACTGAAACTGATGTCTATCTGCACACACATGCACACACACACACACACACTTCAGCTTCCCATTAGTCCGACCAGTGTCTGGGAAGTGCAGCCCCTCTGGGCTTATCAGCACACAAAAGCTGCTGATACTGTCTGAGCGCAGCCTCTGTGTCAGTGCCTGATAAGCGCTGCTCTCTGTAGTGTCACAGGCCCGTATGAGCCTCCTTAGCATTGTCACCACCTGCCTGCTGCCAGCCAGAGGTGTGAAAGCTCTGAACAAACGGCATCGAGTTCCCCCCGTTTTCAAACGATGTTGCTGAGGAGGACACCTGTAACGGCGCTCCTCACTATTCCAGCTTTTTGTTGCAAAAATCACAATGAGGAACGGCTGCAGGGTAAACAGAAAGCGCCCGCTGCTGCTGCTGCTGTGGAAAAACTGCTGCACAGGAGGAATTTTCAGGCAGAGCCGAGCACTTCAGCTTTTCAGGACCGACATGAAACGAACCACTTTTTTAGACTGAACTCCTCACTCACAATAGCCGTGCAGAGTCTCATGGTTGGTAAAAAGCTGACGGCCACAATGTTTGCTGAGAGCAGCAGCTGATCGTTACCCGGCATGAGAGACGTAATGGACACAGCAACATGTTGCATTACATAAATAACGTGTGTGTGAGCTCAGACTCAGTGATTCGTTTCAGTGAAATGTAAATCAGCCACTTCTCTGATAATATATTCTGCAGTAGGTGAAGCAGAAGCAGGTTCTACTGCATCAAGACGCATTTTTAAATGTGTATCACATCTTTTCTATTTCAGTACACACCAAATGTTCTGCTTCACCCCGAGCATAAAATCGGCTCTCCCTCTTTGAAAAAGAGCTTTTATTACATATACCATTATCACTGTCAGCGGACCCTGTGATTATAGAGATAAAAAGCTGCATTTCTAATGATTAGGACAAATGGATTCTTCCGTCTAAATTCTGTGGTCACGATGCAGCTTCAGTGCTAACGGAGCAGCTTCCACAGCCGGTTGGACACAATTGATTTTTCTCCATAAAATTCACAGTGAAACTCGCAATCTCTGTAGGATAAAGACGAGTGTATTCAGATTACAGAGAAAGGTTCTGTTATCCAAAAAGCACTTGCTGGTTATTCACCTATAGATAATGCCCAGAGGATGATGCACAGTTATTTCTTTGAAGGTTTTAAATGTTTATGCATTTTTCTTGATGAAAGGGTGGAGCACGGGCTGAAGAACAACCCATTATATTTTGAAGATTTAAAGATTATTATGTTTCACTTTTGTTAACTTCTCGTGATAGGGCATGTGACGTCGGAATAACTGGAGAAATTAGTCACTGATCATAATTTACTCATGCTTTTTTCAAATCTCTGGGTAATAAAATACAACACATCTTCTTTGAAGCATCCAGGTTGTTCCCACATTAAGCTCATAAACAAGCCAAAACAGAAGAATTACTTCCCAATTTGAAAAATGGGACCATCTTAGGAGCATCATTGCCATCCGAGTGTCAGTCTAGTTAGATTTGGGGATCCTTTAACTTTTCATCAGTCGTTAAACTTTTGGTTTGTTGATTTTGGTTTGATAAAAGTTTTTTGGTTTGGTTGAAATCTAATGACATTCCTACCAGCCTTGGCTTTAGTTTTAGCTGTAATGTTAGCGTGTTTTCGTGCTGAAGTAAGACGTTATGGTAAACATTATACCTGCATGTTAGCATGTTGACTTCAGCATCTGTCTCAAAGCATCACTGTTCCTAAATGCTAGCGTGACTTTTAATCATGTTAAAACACAAAACAAACTGGAAACAACTTCCAAAACGAAGATCAGGACTCTTACCCCAGGTCGGTGAGTGGCGGCTTGTCTCGACCTCTCCTGTAGCACAGGAAGATCTGTGGCGCCATGAGGCCGCCGTTGTTCAGATCAGCCGAATGGCCTGTTGGCGTCTCCTCCACGCAGGTGAACCCTGGCGGCACCTCCTCGCCCATCGAGCGGACCACCACCGCCACATCGGTGATGGGCGCCTTCGGCTTGGCCGTCTTGTGGCAGACGTCATCAAAGTGGATCTCCTGGTCCAACGGCTTGGACGGGTCCGTCAGACCGGCCACCACAAAGTAGTCGGCTACACGAGGGCCTTTGTCCTCCATCATCTCCCATCCCCGCCGGCTGCCTGCACGGATACAGAGAGAGAGAGAGAGAGGGAGGGAGAGGAGATTGATTTTCGTTGTGGTAGCAGGTACAGACGGTTCTTGCGTCCTTGCAAAGGCAGTAAAATAAAATCTGACAGTCATAAATCTCACTGAGGAGAGGCCAGTGGAAGGGCAAATGAAAAGAGAGGGCACAACACGAAAAGGAGAAGGGCTACGATTAGGTACCAGGCAGCCTTTTTCAGTTCAGGCAGACAGCTGACGATCTTTGACCAGATTCACTTTAGTTTGCCAGCTGAAGGTTCAGCGTCCTGGCTCAAGGACACACGGCTCTGAACAGGACAGAGCATTTGTTGGTGCTCAGGTTTTTAACCTTTCTCTGATTCTAAACACTGAAACAGCAGAGTGAACGCCCGGCTGGCTGCACAGACCTGAGTGTGTGTTTTTAAAAAGAGCAGCAGTGTTTCTATCACACTTGACATTCTGCCTCAATTACAGGGCCGGTCCCACTAAAAACCTGCTGATTAGAAGCCTTGCGATATCATGGAGCCTATTAAGCAAGGTGATAAAAGCCAAACAGTAGTTTCCTTAATCTGTCCTAAGAAGGGCATGTCCTGACGGCACATCACCAGACACACTTTCTGCAGAAGAACAGGCTGAGAGGTTTACTGACATCCGCCATTAAACAAGTTATCTTTCCTGCAGAGATGTCACCTTCAAGTAGGAAATAATGAAAACAGGAAATTTATCAAATTACTCTCAATAAAAATCTGCACCAAATCAAAAGCAGCTTTGAATGAATGACTGCTGGAGCTCCGCCAGGACATTATCACAAACTTCAGTCGTCATTATCACAGTTATGTTCATATTAAGCAGCAACCTCTGCAGCTGAAAAGGGAAAGTGGTGCAGCAGGGACTTACATGCATCTTCTTCTTCTCAAACTTAAGGCTCTCTCCAAAGGGGGCTATTCTCTTTGAAATCCATGTTATAATATAGCACCACGTACAGCCTGGTACAACAAAGTTTCCTCTTCATGAGAACTGTGAGGGGCCAGGCCAATAAATACTGCCACTGTATGTTTCTGCAAAACCACAAATAACTTCAACTGCAAACAGGTGACAGCTGCAAAACATTGTAAACTCCAACTCTTAAGGTAAGGTACCACAGGGTTACTCTTAATCCCAGACATAACTTCCAACAATGGGACGCCAAACCACTATGGGATGCGACCAATCTCCTGCATGATAATCCTGCATTTCTTGGTCCCATCCACCTCCTCCCAGCCCGCCTAACGCCAAATGCATGTCGCCATATTATAGGAACAATGCCTTCAATTTCTGCTGGCAAACCCATTGTAGATCAACGGCTCAATACCAGCATTTTGGCTGACTACTGGGCTATAAATCATCCAAATAATTTACATTTAGGCCTAAAGTTATGCATATTTGCATGGCCGTTTTGAGTGATAGCTATCAGTTTCAATAAGGCCGCCATGGTTCACCCACATTCACCGTTTTTCCTAATCTTCATCAGCTTGAAGTCAGGACAGAAACCTGATGGAGACTACTTCCATATTTCACACAGTCGACAGTTTATTTGTTGTAACAAAAAGTCCTCCCCGAACACAACACGGACATGAGCTGCACAGCTGTGATGGTTTCAGTCGAGCAACAGTTCATAGGGTGAATCTCCAAACGACAGGAGTTTCAGACTCAACAAACACTTTCACCACCCTCTGAGGACGTCCAGCGAATCTTAAAAGTTCGGAGGTGCTTTGATCCGACTCTGCAACCGACCACTGACTGTTTGCTGTGTCGTGATCACACTGCCATTTAAAGAAAAACAGAGGAGGCAGGACCGCTGAGGTCAGAGTCGAGACAAAACTACTTAAAAGCATTTGGGCCAAAGACACAACTGAGAACAACATTAATGTTGTGAGGAGAAACTACAGGGTATCTAGAAAGAGCAGCTGGAGGCTTTGCTGAAAGTGTGGTGCTGAATTTGTGTTGCTGCCTTCTTTAAAAGAGGAACTGTTTTGCCTTCTTAATTTGATTTCTTGGGGGGATTTAGTTGCATTGTGAATTAGTTTGAGTGAAGTATGAAATAATGAAACTGCTTTTTACCGCTAGAATGTATGTAAAATTTTGTCACATAAACAGAGAAGCCCCAGACTTTTGTTCGGCTTCAGGCAGTGTGTTTAGTTTCCCTCAGATCAAAGAAATGCTAAATGTTTTCTCTCCACGAACACAAAGATTAAAAATAAATCAGTTCCCAAGACCAACTACTGCGGCCCACATGCATATGTATTAGTGACAACTCAAAGGAGAACTATGAACAGGATGAAATGTAAAAATGCTTCTCCTTCGCCTGTTTAACCCGAGTTTTCTTCATAGACAGAACCGCCTGAAGCCGTCCCTAACCCTGATGTGGCAGAGGAGAAATTATGTAATATTCTTCTCAGCTCTTCTTGACAAAAAAACTCTCCACGTTGCATAAAAGGAACAAAGAAATACTGTAAGCCAGTTTTGTTTTACAGTTTTTTCTGTCTCTGGCAGCCTCTGGGTGTGGTGGCGTGAAGTCTTAGCCGGCCTCAGAGACCAGATTCATCACTCAACCTCTTGACACTCGAGCCTCCGGGACACGAGTTTGTCTCTGTGGGTTAAAATGGAGCTTTAGCCCTGCCAGCACTCTGCTCGCTCCTCTCCTGGTCAGCCGTGCAAAAAAAAACACCACATTGGGAAATCAGGAGGTGTGAGAAGTGTGTACCTGCACAGCAAGCACGCAGAAATAGGACACAATTAAGACATGTCTTCAGGTTTTCATATTAAACTGAATTTTGCACGGACATGGCTGCTTTATTTCTTACAAAAAACATTTCAAGTTGGTGACACAGCCGGTGATAATTTCTCACCCTGACAGCCATTTAATTTTAAGAAGATTATAATTCAATTTTGAGCGATTCAACTGGACAAGGTCTGTGATTCCAACCATATGCAGTAAGAGGGTGTGAGAGGGAGGCTTAATTAGCAGGGTGTGTTGGCTCGTCTAAATGTGTTGGCTCAGGGGGAAAGGTGAAAAAAGCTGCCGACTCGGTCCCTGTGATACTATGCATTGCTAGCAGGACCTCAGCTGCCACCACAGCTATATAAACCACTGTTAGTGCCTCCTTTTAACCATCAGAGACTGCTGTAAGTCAAGCAGAGATCAAAGTGGCAGAGTCTTTCTTCATCCTGACCTCTACCAGCAGAGTTTCTGCTCTGACTATCAAGAGGCATGAATATAAAATAACAGCCAAGTTATCATCCAGGCTGCAGCAGATGGAACAGAATCCCATTTGTTTCTGTACTTTCTGTTTGGAATGCAGCATTTTGTGGACATGATGGTTTGTTTGCATAAATAAAACTAAATCTGTGTGCTTATTGGTTTACTGAAATGATCTTTGCAGGGTCAATGAGCCGAGCTTATATCCAAACAAAGATTGATTTGCGTTTCTTTCTCTCGTTATCACTTCCAGCTATTGACAGATGGTAAGAAAACACTGTGTTCTGGCTCTTTTACTCAGATTACAAATGCATCCCAGCTCATCACTCCGTCAATGTGAGGAACTGATGAGAAGACAGTCACAGTGAGCTAATTTTCAGTGCCAAGTGATGTCTGCTCAGCCCTGATAAGGCAGGAGACGGGGTGAGAGAGGTGGACCTACAGCCTCTGGTGCTTCTCGTCCTCATACAGCACCAGGGCTAATCCCAAACATCAAATCTGTCTGGATGCTGGCAGCACTCCTGTGGTTATCAGCTGGCTGATAATTGGTTAAACTAAGATTGACCATATTGACCTCTAAGAGCTGCACATCTGCACAGCATCCTGAGTCCAAGACCACAGTCTACGCTCCACTTCCTGTCCAACACACAGAGCAGACTCGTAAATGTTCCTGGGACACTCGCATTACAACAACACGTTGGTCTCACACCCCGAGGACAGGATGTGGAACACGTGCTCACTTCTCTTACAAAAATGTTTACTGGGGGATTTAATGCAATGCAAAACACAGAATGCAAAATGGAGAAATGTCCGCTGCACAAATAGCTACACTTCCCAAAAAGGCCGATAAATAATAGCACAATATTTTAGGGCTTACACAATATATCTTTTGGTATTTTGAAATCTCCCCTAAAGCATTTCATAAATGCTCAATTTTACCTTTTGATGCATACAATCACACTTGTATGATGATCCTAGTAGTTCCTGCAACATATTTCTGCATGAAAACATTCTTGTTTTTGTTCATTGTTTCATTCGTGGTTTTTGCTTGAGCAATTTTAAATTTGCATTCAGAAGGGGAACCACAACAAAGTTAAAGTTAAAATGGTATTTATTCAAACCAGGCCATAGGCTTTTAACAGCCATTAAATGAAAATAAATAATGGCATGGTGTAGGAGTTTATATTGTACCCTAGTTGTACTAACTGTGGATAAGTGGGCGTCTCTCTCTGGTGATCTCAGACTCTCTGCTGGGAGAGCTAAAGACGAACATTTGGCTAAAGATAACTCCTCATCAACTATCACTATCCAGCATATTTCTTCCCCAATTTACGGTCTAAACCACGACTACAGATCACCACTCATAAATTGGTTAACGGACTGCAACATGATGAAAAATGATCTAAATCTACATGACAATGTACAGAATGTGCTGTCATACCAGCTGAGAACACAGACTATATTTCTGATAATTCAAAGTGACAGAATATGTGATGCATTAGGGAAACAACAGCACACTGGAAGTAAAATCGGAAGCGATATGTGTGGGAACAATCGCACACATTCCTTCTGCACCTTCACATGTGCTCGCAGCTCTCTCTGCCATTAAAAGCCTGCATGTGAGCATGTGTCCGGAAAGGCTGACAGGCTGACAGACGGCCAGAAGAAGGCGTGAGACACTGATGAAGTTTTTTATGTGTGTGTGCAAGCACGAGGTCCTGGGGTCACATTCTTGTGTTTCACGGGCAGAATGAAAGGCAGAAACGAACATCACCGACATGTGTGGTTTGGGACAAGAGCAGGACACCCACATCAAACTAAGTGTACTGGTTCAGTCCATATAAAAACTATGACAACATATGCAATGTGTAATGAGAAGGAGGGGTGAATTTCACAGTGTGCAGCAGATATCTCATTTCTTGCAAATGACTGCAGCTTTATTGACCAAGAGGGATTTTGCATGAGACAAAAATCCAGACGTTATTGGAGGGTATTGTTTCACGGAGCACGCAGTAAGTACGGTTAACTCCTCACTTAGTGAAAACTGTAACAAAAAAAGCTGTTGACCCAATTTATTCCAGTCGCATGGATGAGAAGCAGCAGAGAGCTCTGCAGCGTCACCCCTCTGTTAGAGCCGCCACGGAGCCACATGACTGACCGAAGAATGATACTCATCCCTGCCATGCTGTCAGCCTGCTAAAAATACAATGCAAAGCAAAGCGGCAGGGCTCTGCCACAGGTTGCATAACGATTACATATATATACACACACTGCATATGTGGGACAATCCTGAACTCCCACTGAAATCAAGCTGCCTCTATCGTCTCGGCTCTACCTGCCCTATATTTCAAGAATAGAAGAAATCAACATTTCTGAGTTCACGACAGAAACACAGGTAACAGAATAAAAAAAAAGGATTCTGGATCACACAGTTGCTTCTTTCACTAAGCCATCAGTCAATCTTCTTTCAAAGGTGACTGCGAGGATTTATAGGTTACACAACAAAAACTGATCCACAGAGAGACGTTGCTGCACGGACACAACGATGGATCCAGAAAACAAAACCATCTTTTAAAAATGATAAAGATGATGATTTAATGTGCGTCCAAGTGTGCAAGTGCATCACAGCAGTTTGCAACATCAACAAAGACAATAGCAAGATTGAAAGAAGAACTTACAAGTTACAAATATGATTAACATAACATTACAATCATTGAAGAATAAATACTTCGGACTTCTCAACATACTTCTGGGATTAAGCACCATATTTCTGGATTGACAGCTGCACAAAACAATATTTAAATCTGTCTTTAGTACTAGGGCTGACATCTTCTGGTTGGTCGATACCAAATTCCTATTGGTTGGAAAATGACTGGTGTTACTATCGTGAGGTCAAATGTCCACCAAAGTATTTATTCCAAGCAGAAAACACTGGCTTTACCAAAACACCAACTGGAGCACTAGAAGACTTTGGAGGGACAGTGTTTTTTCTTTCAAGTTGCAGCTCAGTTGGTTGGTATGATACAGAATAGCTGCAGAAGTTAAAATGTCAGCACTGAACGTGAACTTGCTCTGGAGGAAGTAAAGTTTGAAGCATGAAGGGAGACAGATTGGACTCATCTCTGGTCTTTGTGGCCAGCAGGGTTAACTTTAACTGAATTGTAGTTATACTTGTCTCACCCCTCCACCACTGTGATTGACCAGCTGGGTAACAGTGACAACAGCAGCATTTGAACGTTCCTAACTTATTGGCAACCAAAAATATACACCCAACATACAGCGATGAGCTCAGAATTGACACACAGTCTTTTCACATGGCTGGTGTCTGTAGCAAAGTCTAAATAAGCGGCATTCCTATTGCAAAGGATTTTTAAAAGCTTTGGTTAAGATACAAAACTGTTCCTGCTGTGCATTAAAGCACAAAAGCTTTCATAGATCTACAAATTTTGCAAAAAGACTTTCCTTGATTTCAGGGGAAAGTGCTGAGAAGGCACTACAGTGTGAAACACCCATCTATTGCGTATGTAGTCTGGATTCCCTCCCTGGATCTGCATCCAAACGATGCAGAGCTGTGACTCATACCTTGCCTGACACATAAAAAATCTGCATCTCAGCTTAAACCAAATATCTTAATATTCTGGCTGCCCTACTTCTCCCCTGGCAGACTGACCTGAAAGGGAAAGCTTGACTTGATCTCGAGGTAAACGCCCAGAAAGAAATGACAACCGATTCCTCCCAGCATAAGAAGCTGTGAACATTTAAGAAAGGATGTGCTCAGGCCAAAAGCCTCTTTTAAAGGTCACTGGAGCCCTGCACAAAGTTCCTCAGGCACTACACATAATATTTATGTGTTTCTGAATCATTTATGACACGGGTTAGTTCAGCACAAATGCCTTAAGACACGGTTTTCCCCACGACTGTGCAGGCTATTTATCTTTGTAAAGCTGAAATCAGCACTTGACTGGGAGTGCCTAAATGATGTGGTTAGCTTTGCTTTAGGTACTGACACAGCTGGATGCACAGATTATCTGATACTCTGCAGTAACAAGCAGGGCAGAGAGCGGTGCGGGAGCCAGAGAAACAAGAGAGACAGACTTGTTGGAAAAGCACCACAGGCCCAGAAACTTTAAACTCGGCCACATGAAGGGCCTGGTGCCAGAGCTGGAGACAAAGCTTCCCAGCCCAAACTCGCTGACTTATAACCACAGCAGGAGTTCAGGGAGGGGTTCGATTAGATGTCCGGGCCCAACAGCCTTTCAGTCGCTTCCATAAGGGTTTTATTTCAGCCAACGTGACAGGGGAACGATTTCCAGCTGTCTCCAGTTCACGAGAGCCGGGGGCCAATGAAACTCCACCAAAGGGACTCTCGTTTGGGACCCAAACGGCCCAGTGGCTCCGTCTCTGCTCCAGCTGTATAGACATCCAGTGCAGAGACGGCCACAGCAGGGCAGACACGTGGAGGAGGTGAAAAGGAATGTGCTCAAGAACATAAACATAAGCCAGTAGGAAGCCTCACTCGCCAAGCATCTGCTTCTAGTTAGCCCAGAGGGGGGGGGCGTTCGGATCTCGTGCCTTTTTGGCAGCATCAGGTCATGTAACGTGATGGAGGAAAGGTGACCTCTGTGAGAAATTAGCTTTACTTTTTCCATGTAATACTGTATTCTGTGCACCTGACGTGTTATTTGAGCCATTCGAATGCATGCAGAGAGACACTGCAGCCAAACACTGCTGGTCGTGACATAGCTGCATCTTAAAAATACCCAGCTCCCACAGCAACAATCAAAAGGCTGAAAAACAACAGACAGAAAAAGAGGACTTACTATCCAGCTTTGCAGCTTTGATTATGAGAAAATGTTGCATATTTACTGTTGCAACAGCAGGAAATATATCTACATTCTTCCTGGTATCCCTGTCAATTTAATTACACAACAAACCAGCACTAAACATGCACTTTAATTGCTCTTAGATGGAGTCAATGTGTGTGTGTGTGTGTGTGTGTGTGTATCCAGGAGACAGTGTGCAAAAGAGATAGTGAGGATGCATTAACCTTTGTCAACAGACAGCTAATTTTTAATTAGTTATGTGACTGTTTGTTGCTGTCGGTTTGTTTTTATCATCATCAGACGTAAGCCTGGAGGGAATCCTGCATTCAGCTGTGTGAATGTGTGTGTGTGTGTGTGTGTGTGTGTGTGTGAGAGAGTGTTAGTCCACAGCTAATGTTGCATGTTACTGGACCCTTTTTGTTCACATTCATGACTTATTCTCAAGGACCTCATGAGGTCGGGGAATTTCGCAATTTTTGAAAAAACCCATTTCATTGACGAAATCACACAGCAAAAGGACTTTCCAGTGTTTCACTTTAACTGGTGACTTTCTGCCAAATGTGTCCATGGTTGCTCGTATAAACTTGCGTATGTGATAAACACAGATAAGTGTGTATTTAAAACAGTTCTAAGTCGAATTGAAGGCTTTTACTAGGACACCCACATGTTTGTGTTAATAGCTGCCATCAGTGCAAGAAACTACAGCACATTCGACTGAGAGGTAACAGACAACACAGACAGCCAGGTGGGCTAAAAATAAGCCTTAGCAGGTTTATTGGAGGCCACATTTTGGCCTTTCTCAAGGTTAATAAAGTGACTTTCTTGGAAAAGTTTGGTCTTAATTTGAACTGGATCAACTGCAGATTATTACATGCCTAACATGTTAAAAATCCAATAAAGTTAGACACGATACGAGATGCATAAATCCCTGTTTTTGTTATTTTTACCCACATCTTGACTGTAAGGCTGCCTGTGGAGACTGCACCTTACCCTAACTGGGAGGTATTGGCCGAGGCATTGAGAAGTTTTATTTCATGGTGTGCATGTTCGAACAAAATGTTCTGAATAAATTACATTGTTTAAATACAAAAGTTATCGTCTGGTTTATCGTTTCCTTACATTTATAAGGCGTGAGTGCAGGAAGCTCAGTTACAATACCATTATACTATTATATGGATCCTGAAGAAAGCAGACTATACTGCACTTCCTGTTTCCCACCCCTACAGTCCCAGACACACCTGCCTGAGATTCACTTTTCTAGTTGCAGTTGCAGAACTGTTTGTAATCTTAAGCATCAGACTGAAACAAGTTTTCACTCAGGGACAAATAAAGTCAATCTCGTCTTACAACAACTTTCATTTAGACACTGTTCCATTTTCTAACTAGGTAACAATACACATGAAGAATTCAGTGATAAATATTCACCTTGTTTGGGGCCAATTAGTGTCAAAAACATCAGTGTATCATTTTTAAATTTGCAGCAAAACCCGGACAGCAAGGCAAAGATGCAATGTGTAAAATACAACAGTGCATACTTATTTTCATATCATCTGAGGCAGGGATACAAATGCTATTAGTTGGCAAAGGAGTGTAGGTTGGATTTTGAAGTCTTTTAGTCATAAGGACCTTCTTATAACTAACTCCACATTTACTGCTCATTTTCAGTGTTACGAGGTGCCGAAATCCAAATAATTGCACACAGACATTTAAATCCAGACTGTGGCACAAACAGAGCTGAGTTTGCTGAGTTCAGCTTATACAAATCTATGCCAAAGTTCACAATATATCCACAGCTTCACCACTATGACCGCAAAGGACCCAGACTACAGTTTAATTCAGCTCTGTAACCATTCATTCATGGAAAATAATCGCTGGTAGCTGATAGGGAAGACTTGCAACCCACATGATGAGACGTTAAAAGGAACAGGTGTCAGGATGAATGTGAATAAAGGGCCCAGTTTCTTTCTGCATGCAACAACCTTTCTGCGATAGTTTACAGTAGCTGGAATGAATTTTAAAGTTTTTAAGGTTAAAGTGATGTCCATATGAAGCTTCATGAACCATTTGTATTTGTTGACCAAACTAGAGAAGAAAAAAACTAAAGGGATGCTTCCAACCTGAGACAGCACTAATTATCAACAACATCTTAATGGGTGTTGACACTGACGACATTTACAGCTGTATAAAGTGAAGAGAATGCCTCAGAGGGAAACAAGCATCTTAAACCACGGATGCATTACATTTTATTTCTCTCTCATTATTTCCACTCTGGAGGCTCACAGAAGACACCACTCTCGCCTCCTGAATAACCAAGGAGATGGGACTTTCTATTAAATAAACACAAGCCCTCTGAAGTGTCTCCGCTTTGTGAAATGCAAAACAAAAAATACTTTCAAACGAGGATCAAGGTTACAGTGAGACGCTGCTTCATTCAACGAGGACAACAAAAGGTTTAGCCCGCGCTTATTTTTGAACTCTCCTTGACTTCATATTGAATCTTCAAACTTGGGAGGACGCTCTGGGTCGGGCAGCGACACTGCCTGCCTTTACATCAGCAGTGTGACTCATTCAGCGGATCATAATGCTCTTAATGAAGTAGAGAGGAGCATCAATGGGTAGAGAATGGAAATTATGTCAGGGTTCACAATTTGTGCCCTGCTGGGACTCACCTATACCGAACATGAATATGCTAATGGTGCTTCAGCATGCAAAGCATTGGTGAGCATACAAAGCGCCTTGTAAAACTTTGTGCAAGGTCTTGACCTAAATTTGAAAAGATGTTTAGAAATGCGACTCAGGTTCAGGGCAATCTTTCTCTCTTGGTGTGAGCGGAGGACTGTGATGTGTTTGTGATGGATAATTAGGCACAAAGCGTGATGGATGGTGATGCAGCAGCGTGAGACGCAGCAGTGACAGACTTTACCTGCCAGCAGCTGATCCCATTAACATTAGTAACTGATTGCATCTCCAGAAACCAAAACAAAGTGGAAACAATAAGCTACGGGCACAGACTAAAGGCCGCTCATCACCTCCAGCATTTCATGCGTTTCTTGTTCATATAATAGAACAAATAAGCTTCCATTTCTCCAAATCATTCAACATGAGTCATGGAGATAAATGTGGCGCATGTTCAAACAACAGCACCAACAATAATGGATTTTCAACACTGATATTTGAGTTTTGAGAGTGACAACAATATATCAGGTGTTATTCTTTTTCTTTCATAAAACCTAACATAAACATACCCTGATATCTGTTTTGCAAATATATGTGGCTACCATTTATAGTAAATTGAGCATTTTGCTGTTGGAAAATGAACTTAAATAAACATTTTATGCCAATGCAACTCAATTATTATACATATCTATCTATCTATTTCTGCCAACACGTCCTCATACCTATATTCTAGTAACTCACAAAATTATATTCTGTATCTGATCTTTTTACTTAATGTTGCCATAAACACATTGTTAATGTTATAACTACTGGTAACTACTTATGAAGATCACTGATATGGTTTTGTGAGGCCGTCAATTTGTTATTGAAAAATTTCACAGATAACTGATAAATCAGCAAATATAATGCATTTTTGACACGCATTGAAAAAGACTATTCACCGATTTTGATGATGCAAAGGTACTCAGAAAGCTGCTTTAATAAATAACTTAAAAAATATTTCACATTATTATACATTGTACATACAATGCATCATATTGTCAACTACATCAACATCTTTGGAGAAGTAGTCCGACACTTTACTGCCTGTTCTCTCTGTGGCTTTTCAGCCTCTGCAGGTTTATTTGTCCTGCATTGTGTTGGACAGCAGACAGATGTGTCTGTCTCGCTCCAGTGAAGATGTTGTTCCCGTCCTTTGATGTGGACTGAAGGGATGGACACTTCAGTAACACTTCTGATATCTCGTGTGTCAATTTGACACCAGACTGGACTCTATGTAGCACACAGTCACAGTGAGGCTGTGGTTCAGTTGGACTGGGGGTTTGCAGTATTGTTGTAGCTCTTTCTAACATCTTTCTCCTGCACCTGATGTTCCCCCTGCTGAATATATACTATATATATACTCCTCTGCAGCAACAGAGGTTGAACATGTGATGAAGCCATTTACTGAGCATATGTTATCTTCCATTTACAGATTCTGCTTTCCATGTCTGTGACATTTATGCGTCCAACCATGTAACCATGAAAGGTAATTGGAAATAACAGCGACAGGGTGATAGCATATGTTGTCACCTTAAATGCATTTGAAGGTCATATTTCCGGATAGAGATATCAAGGTAACGAGAGGGATCATAATTCCCAGGCTTAACACACACAAGAGGTTAGCATCCTGGCTCTGTGTACGGTATTAGCACAGCCCTGTGGGAATTAATACTATGTCTCCGAGAAACCTGATCTCACCAACCTGCCTCCTCTCCCAGCCTGATCTTTTAATTCCCCGCTTGACAGAAAACCTTTCTCAGGGCCGGGGTTCTGCTTTAAGTCGGACAAAGTGATTTATACAAACACATGCATTTGTTTTCCGGTGTGACCTCTTTTTTATTTGCAGGCATGCTACCTTTAGTGTCTGGCAGTTTTATATTTTGTGACGTCTTTACTCTGTCCTGGTAAGCACCCATTTCTGTCTGGATGATGAGAAGAGGGGGAAGACTGTGGGGAATAATCCTTTACCCTTGTGAACCTGGTAGACCACACAACAACAGCAGCAGCAGCAGCTGAATAATGTGAGTCAGACAATTACAGCCTTCACTAGTGGAGCCTTGACTGCAGCAAGCCGACATCCAAGAAAGTTTATGGTAAATCTCTCAACTGAGAGTTTCCTCAAAGTGGAACACAGAGGAATGAATCACACTTCGATGTAATTTAGCCAATGAGGTGGCCGAAATGCAATTACGGAAGCTATTTGTTATCATCTGATGACCATTTAGCTTCGTATTGGTTTGTTTTTGTAATGTATCTCAAACGCAGATATACGTTTACATAGATTGGTCGAAATGCTTTCTGGAGCTAAAACAGCTGCAAAATGTATTAATCAAGTTGCTAATCGGACTGTAAACAATGACTGTTGTGCAGCAGAGGAAGTCTTGGTCTGGATATTCACTTGCTACAATGGAAACGCAGAAATATTAGCTATTGGTTGATGAGGTTGATTCAATGTGGAATATCTTAACTGGCTGGCATTATTTACTGGTTTATAGTTATTTTTAAGTCAAAATCTATTGGACTTTATGTCTTTGGCAGATGCTTTTTGGCCTCGAAAGCCCAATTCAGCTTATTGTAATTAAATATTACCAATGATATGCGTGTTTGCATTTCATTGTAAATTGCTTTACAATCATATGCAGTTTTTTATTCAAACTATGCACTTGTATGTCCTTGCTTAAGTACTTTCTTCTGAAACTCTGGTACCACTGGACCTAAGTTTGCAACTTCCCAGTATACCACCTTCCTGCTCCCCATAGCACTGGTTTAAAAGAGGGGGATAGTGTAGGTTTTTTCACAAAAGTAGGGAAAAAAAGTAAAATAATTCCCTGGAAATACATGAGTGTTCCCTGGTGTATTCTCTTGTAAGGGGTCCCAGTAGACCCGTCATGATAACTATTTTCATTTGACGATAAACTGTCCCAGAAGTTATTTCGATAAACGATGTTATTGGGATTTTAAGACCAATTTATGCCACTGATATAATGATTATAGTGCATCCTTTCAACTGCAGAACTATTCCACGACACCTGACTGAACCAAACTTTATTTACTCAATGCACACACACACACACACACGCTGCAGACTGCTGCATAAGAGAAAACTCACTAACAACTGAAGTGACTGAGATGTGCTTGTGTGTTCTGACAGATGACTTTGCTAGGAGCTATGAATCTCACTTTCGGATGATGAGATCAGTGCCAATGCCCAAATACATCTTCCCTAACACCAGATGCCACCCACCAACTGAGGACACATCCTGCCTTTCTCCCTGCAGACAATACTCCGAGCTTACAGCTAATTAGTGTTTGTGGATGGTATTCCCTGGGAACATGTAATCCTGTTCTCAGTCCTGCATGCAAATCTGCAGCAGCTTTTCTTTTCGAGTGCAGTGTCTCCTTGAGGCTGCGCTGAATAAAAAATGGTCACCACACGGTGCTGTGACCTTCACACAATATCCTGCTCTTACCAAAGGCTTAGTCACATCAGTTCTGCTCTGTTACTCAAATATTAGGTAACAGTATCAATCCGTACATCTATCCACCAATACTGTGCCAATCCTTCGCTAAAACACTGCATGTATAAAAAAATTTTTTAACTTGGCATCAAATTCTTCATCAAAATCTCAATTTAGTGCTTTTTTTCCATTAAAAAATCCATAAAAAGTCAGATATTTTACTTATTGTTTCATTTAAGAAGTTTGACTTATTTTGTTTATTGAAAAGGGTGTTTGCATTTTCATTCAGAGTAGTAAAGGGCGTTGTTGTAGTTTCTGAAGTTAAACAAAAGATATTCAGGTGTGATAGTAACACCACAACACCCACATCTACACAAAAAAATCTGTCAGTCGGGTCCAAAATACATGATTTAAGTGGGCTTGAACATCTCCGTATAAATATTTCTATGTGAAGAAATCTCAGCCAGAGCTTTAAAAAACAAGCGTGTAGTTTATTCATTATTTAAAGGAGATGTGCAGCCTAAAAAACAGCTGCTTGATGATAAACTGGGCCTCATTTATTTTACACTGGACACACATAAACACTGTTGCGATGTTTCTGTATCATGCATCCTTCAGAACCAAAGAGCCGGAGTGGACTCACCATGTTGCATCTGTCAACAGTCATACAGAAATCATTACAGACAGGGAGAGCAATTTTAACACTCAGAGGAGCAGGAAATAGACCAGAGTGCAGAAAGCATGACTGTCACTCATTTTTAGCAGTTCCATCTCTCGCTCTGTTGCTCTTCTGTGCACTCCCTCCAGCTGTGAGGAGAAACCACAGCCGAATAAATCCACTCGGCATTTAACATGTAAATAAATATCAGCGGTGTAAAACGGTTGTCCAGCGCCCTTTAAAACAAAGGAGTTTATTCTGTTAAAAGTAACTTAAACTGACGGATAGTTGTTGGCAAATATTATCGACTGATATATTTTTTTAACAGAATATATAACGCCAAAAAATATATGGGTATTTGGTTTTATTTTTATTTTCAGCAATGGACTTGACACCCTGCACTGATGTTTATTTAGCTACTTATTTGACTATTGACTATGTAATAAATTATATGTATAATGTATAATAATATTAAATATTCTTTAATAAAGATATTTGTTTAAGACAGCAGCCTTCTGAGTATCTTTGCAGAGTCAAATTGGTGCACAACATACATAGAAAAAGTTTATCTTCATGCAGCTTAAATTGTACCAGTATGGAAGACAATATGGTCAATCTGTGAATTTATCCCTGATAGAAATCAGTAATAGTCTCAAAAATCACATAACATCCATTAGCTTAACAACCATTACAAAAATAGGCTGCAAGCTTCCACACCATCAACCTGTGCACACAGCTAAAGGTGGTAAACACTACAGGGACACAATTAATCACAAAATGACTGCAGTAAAGCAGTGAACCTAAGACTGTTTTTCCTTCACAGTCTACGAATACCAGACTAGTTTCCCATCTCTCCAGGGACATCCTTCACCGTGCTCCAGATACCTCGGCCACTTCAGTCTGCAAAGTATCTTAGTATCTTCTGTGGATTAAATCTTGTGAAAGCCCAACAAACTCCCATCGCAGGGACAAACGCTGAATGAGGGATTATTGCACTGTGTCTTACTCGCACCATGTTGTCCCTAAATGTATTTACCCATGCAAGAACTGCTTTAACACACTCTCACCTGTTGGAAATATCAAGAACACTATTTTCCTTTTCTGAACCAAGAGTTGTAAGAACTGAGGGCGTTATGTGCTGTACAGATTGTGTACAAATGTGATTTGTGATTAGAGATGCAGCTATAAGTTGATTAATCAATTGTTGATTGAAAAATAATCAACAGCTATTTTGATTAACTGTAATTTTTCATGCAAAATCTGCAGAAATGCTGTTTTCAGCCTCTCAAATAAGAAGATTTCCTGATTTTGTCTGAAAATCTTTAAGTTTCTTATTTTGTCAGTCCAAAACCCAAAGACTTTGGGGAGCTGAGCTCTGACATTTGATAGAATATATCCTATATAATCATTAGTTGCAGCCTTATTTGCAACAAGATTAATCGTAAGTTTTCATGCAAAAATGGCAGAAAATGCTGTTTTCAGCCTCTCACATATGAAGATCTCCTGCTTTTCTCTGATTTATATCATATCAAACAAGACACTTAAAGACTTTGGGAAGCTGGGATGGACATTTTTTCATGATCTTCTCACATTTTATAGAATAAATCATACATAATCATCAGCCTAGTCCACCTAAAATACACTATTCACAGCACAAACTTACATAATATTCGTTTTTGGTGCAAAACTGCAGATTTAAACAACCAAACTCCAGCATCACACTGCCACAGAAACAGCCTTACACCAACCTGCAGTTTAAGCGTTTAGCCTGAGCTCTGATGCAGAACGACGTGAAGGTGTGTTGCTACAGCGAAACACATGAATATCCCTCGAGCACGACAGGGTGATCACCCACATTCTGTATCTGACAGCTCCATGAAGCGAGACTCTTATTTGCCCACTTTGTTTGTGTTCACTGAATTACGCAAGATGGGAATAACATGCAGCCGGTGCCTTTAGGCTTTAACACCATCACTGCCACGAGAGAAAGCAGTGAGCTGGCCAGCAGGCATTAACCCTGAGGCTGGTGTCAGGATAACCAGGGTTACTGAGTGTACCTGCAGTCTTCAATCAGCTCAGCAGACTCTGTCTGTCTGTCTGCTGCTTTGATCTCTCACTCGCCGCCGTAAATCCTCTTCTTGGACCGACCTGAACATTCGCGCAAACCTATCCGACCCGTGCCATTTGGCTCTCACGGTGCCATGCTCAATCTCAAGTATGACTCTTTTATTTCCCTCTCTGGCATTCCAGCAGGGCGCCCCTCCAAACATGAACAGACACGGCAAAAGAAGACAGAAGACAAACATCCTGTCCATCATGTGCACAACAACGAGTATCTCACCATGTGGAATTTCATGATATGTGAAGGGGCTTTTGAATAGAGAGCCAAAAACACCCATTAGATAATAGATTCATTGTCATTTTTCATGCAGAAATGGCAGAAGATGCTGTTTTCAGCCTCTGAAACATGAAGATCTCCTGCTTTTCTCTGGTTTACATCATATTAAACGGAATATTTTGGGGGTTTTGACTGACAAAACAAGAAACGAGGGCTTTGAGAACCATTTCTGACATTTTTTTTACATCTGACATTTGATAGAATATATCACATGTTATCAATAGTTGCAGCCTTATTTGCAACAATTAGGCGGCTAATGGATGACAGGATCAATAGTAAAACAATCATTTTTGATATGAGATTAATTGTTAAAAGCCACTTTTCATGCAAATATTGCAGTAAATGCTGTTTTCAGACTCTCATATATGGAGATTTCCTGCTTTTCTCTGTTTTTTATCATATTAAACTGAATAAAATTGGACTGACAAAACAAAAAACAATGACTTTGAGAAGCTAGGATGGAAACTTTTACAATTATCTAGCATTTTATAGAATATATTGTATATAATCATTAGTTGCAGCCTTATTTTGCAACAAATAGTCAACTAATAGATGACAGGATTGATAGCAGATTAATCATTTTACTATTATATTAAACATTAAAAGTATTTTTCATGCCGAAATTGCAGCAAATGTTGTCAAACAACACTCAAATATGGAGTTTTATATGATATGAAACTGAATTTCTTTGGGTTTGGGACTGAAAATAAGCTGCAACAATTAGTCGGCTAATCTACTGATAAAAATTTTTTCCTCTCAAGTATTAAGATTTCCTGCTTTCTCCAACAGGGCGCCTGTTCTGCCCCTCCAAACATGAACAGACATGGCAAAAAGACACAGCACAAACATCCTGTCCATCATGTGCACAACAAGAACCTCACCGTGAGGAATTCCATGATATGTGAAGGGACTTTTGAATGAAGAGCCAGAAACACAGGCAGAGGATTTACAGGATTACAGTGTCGGTTACCTTCCTGGTATGTGGAGCTGAGGTTTTCAAATGACAGGCTTCAGAGTATTTCTGTCACACGTGTATGATTTGACCAGACTTGCCTGTCCGGTGCGTGTGCGACGCCACTAAATGATGCCTGGGGAATTTTTTTCCGTGAGGAAGTAAACAGTCAGAATGTGAAGTCTTCACCACGGATCCTGATTTATTATATGAGAAAGAAGCTTGAACTCTAAGCTGGGTTTCCCTTTCTGCAGCTCAGGCATATTTGCAGTGATGCACCACAACACACTCCCCAAACTTACACATAATCTGCACGGCTGCATTAGCAAACACTTCACTCTTCCCCCAGACGTGAACTCTGCCTTTTCACCAGTGACAGCTTATCAAAACCACTGACAGCTTTATTATAGTCTGGCCTGCCTCACATGTTTACAATCCATCTTTAATGTTGTGCTGCTGATCGTCTAGCCAGTAATTGTATATATTTGTTGGCCTATTTCTGTACACACAGCATGTCTGCACATCTGTGTGCACGGGGAGGAATCCTGACCAGTTGCTCTTCCTGATTTTTCATTTTTTCCCCATTTTTAAGTCACTTTTAGAGGGAGTTTTCCTTCTCTGAAGTAAGGGTGTATACTGTACAGATCATAAAGCCTCTTCAGGACAGAAACACAATCTCCAACTAGTTGGATAACAGATTAATTGTAATTATTTATGCAAATATGGAAAGAAATGCTTTCTCAAACATGGGGATTCCCTTATTCTCCATTTTATATCAGTTAAAACTTTATATATTTGGGTTTGGACTGAAAAAACAAGAAACTTGGGAGACTTTGCAGCCTTATTTGCAAGTGGTCAACAAATCGATTACACGATCAACCGAAAAATTGGCACCAATTATTCGGTTATTAAATAATTTGTTGTGCACAAAATTGCAGCAAATACCGTTTTCATCTTCTCAATCATGGAGATTCCCTTCTTTTTGCCATTTTACATCCTTTAAAACTGAGTATCTTTGGGTTTTGGACTGAAAAAACAACCAACAAAAACTTTTTTTAGGAGCTTGGATTGACATTTTCTCACCATTTTCTGACATTTCACAAAATGAATCACTCATAATCATTAGTTGCAGCCTAACTTGAGGCAATTAGCTGACTAATCGTTTACAGGATTGA
>CAFUXE010000488.1:613799-626616 GCA_903364295.1 Serranus cabrilla
GCATCTGCAAACAAAAAATCCCTAAAAATCATTCCTACTTTCTTCCCCAAACTCCTCTTTTCCTTTGACTCCAAAGCTGCAGCTTTTCAGGCAAAACTATCACCAGATAAGTATGTTTATATCAGAGTATTTTGGCTGCTTTACATCGCTATTAGCCTTTATCTCTGCTTTCTGCAAAGCCACCAGACTCCATTGACAAAAACAGTAATTTTAGCTTACAGAATATTGCAGTTGCTGGTTTGCTGCTGCACTGGTTAGTTAGTTTGTATGTGTTTGTGTGACTTTGGTGTTTTAAAGGGGATGTGTGGATTCACAGAAGTAACACAAAAACATTAAATAAACTAACCAATCAAGGCAACAGTTGACAAGCAATTCCCATGTTCTGGAAGGTTAAAATGACTGATTTTGTCAAAGGAGTCTGGTGGCTTTGAAGACATCAGCACAGCTTCAATTCTCCGCCAGAAAGAGCTTTCTGACAACATGCCAAAGCATGGAAAATCCTCTAAATATAAAGCATGCACTTAAACTGATATTGATGTTTTTATGTGTCTAAAAATATATTTAACTGCCGTCTTTGTCCACAGCAGTAAATTTCTCCTTGTGTCAGTTCTCCAAACTGGCAGCGTGCCGACCGCCATCTACTGTAGGTAATAAACTGTGTGTCGATATGAACCTCAAACAACTCCGGTTCCAACAATCCAATAACTTTAAAGTTGTCCCTGGTTCACCACTTCAACCTGTCCAATAATATAAGAAAGTAAAATCTACTTTTCTACTTTCTAGGTGGCTCGAGAAGTCCTACATTAACTCTCCTTTCAGCTCGGGTTCACCATCACTCCCTGAGGTAAAATATGCTCCACTATATTCACCGCCACCTGTACTTCCTGTGTCCAAAAACTGAGCAGATGAGAGCAGTTTTACTTAAGTTGAAAAACTAAAACAATGAGCTGAAGATGCTGTTTAGAAGAGCAACTGCACAGTCATTTGATTTGCAGGAAGTGATTTATTCCATTGTTATCATAGAAATGCAAATTAGAGCAGCTTTAAGTTTGTAATATGGTCACTTTGTCCGTAAAAGATGCAGGTTTGTGCTGCTATGTCCTCTTCACTGAAAATATAAACTCACCAAAATGATCAGATTTCACATGTTCATCCGAGTGCAAACAAACTGTCTCTAAAACTGTAACAGATGCATTTTGTAGCTCCACTCTTCCTTACTGTGTAAACGTCAATAAAAAACTATAATAGCCTTCATATAAAAATACAAGCAGAGTAGAGTCTCCATTCAATCAGAGCAGCATCAATTATTCATGCCTGCTCCTGTCGGCTGCGCTGCTCCGGGGATCGATGCCTCTGTAATGTGGACTGATACGAGCCCCTGGTCGAGTCCTGGCTGCAGCAGGTTAATGGGCCGACTGGATTTCACCCGCTGCAGGACGCACTTCCTGGATAAAAACTCTGCACCACACCCCGCTGACACACTTTGTAAGATCAACAAGAGTTTTTACAGCAGATATGAGCGACTTTACATGTGTTTATACAAAAGACAATACGATAAGGTCCAAGCCTGGAGCTTAAAACTGCTGTCTAGAAAAGTGTTTTTGCAAAACATTATGATTCACATTGAAGTTGACCTTTGAACTTTTGGATATAAGATGGCATCATTTAATCCTATTACACATTTTATGTCAAATTTTAAGAAATTCCCCCCAGGTGTTCTTGAGATATTGCGTACAGTTATCTTGACCTTTGACCTCCAAAGTCAAATCAGTTCATCCTTAAGTCCAAGTGGATGTTTGTGACAAATATGAAGAAAGTCCCTCAAGGTGTTCCTGAGATATCGCATTGATGAGGTCACAGTGACCTTGAACTTTGACCTCATGAATTGAATCAGTTCATCCTTGGGTCCAACTGAAAATTTGTGCCAAATTTAAAGAAATTGCCTCATTAATTCCTGAGATATTGTGACAATGGGAAGGACACAATCACAGTACAGCCTCCTTGACCTTTGACTTTTGACCTACAAAATCTAATGAGATCATCCTTAAGTCAAGTGGACATTTGTGCCAAATGTAAAGAAATTTCCTCAAGGTTAATGAGGTCACAGCAACCTCTAAAACATACTCAGTTTGTTCTTGAGTCAACTGAACGTTTGTTCTAAGTTTAGAGAAATTTCCTCATGAAATTCCTAAAATATAATCTTTAAAAGAACGGGACCGACGCCATGTGATGTGACTGTACAGTGACCTTGAACTTTGACCTCCAAAATCTGATCAGTTCATCCTTGAGTCCAGTGAATATTTGTCCCAGTTTGAAGAAATTCCCTTCCTAAGATATTGTGTTTACAAGAATGGGACAGATGTGAGGTCATAGTGACCTTAACCTCCAAAATCTAGTCGGTCATCCTTGAGTCCAATTTAATTATTCCAAATCTGAAGAGATTCCCTCATGAGATATTATGTTCATGAGAATAGGACTGACACACAAGTCAAATTACAGTGACTTTGACCTTTTAACCTCCAAGATATAATCAGTTCATCCTTGATTCCAAGTAGATGTTTGTGCCCAATTTAAAGAAATCCTCTCATGAATTTCATGAAATATCACATTAAGAAGAATTGGACAGAAGTGAGGTCATAGTGACCTTGACCTCTGACCTTTAAAATCTAGTCGGTTCATCTTTGAGTCTAATTGAACAATTGTTCCAAGTAGATGTTTGTGCCCAATTTAAAGAAATTCCCTCATGAATTACATAAGATATAACGTTCACACTTTGCAGTAGCTTTGACCTCCAAAATCTGATCAGTTCATCCTTGAGTCCGGTGGATATTTGTCCCAATTTGAAGAATTTCCCCACCTAAGATATTGTGTTTACAAGAATGAGACAGCTATGAGGTCACAATGACCTTGACCTCTGACCTTTAAGATATAATCAGTTCATCCTTGAGTCCAATTGAACGTTTGTTCCTAATCTGAAGATATTCCCTCATGAGATATCATGTTTAAGTGACTTTGACCTTTTAACATCCAAAATTGAATCAGTTCATCCTTGAGTCCAGTGGACAAGTGGCCAAATCTGTAATTAAGGTATATTATTACATAAATTAGACAAAAACAAATGTTTCTTTTATTAACTGTTAACTGTGATATTTGTTCAATGAAGTCGTCCACTTCAGACCACATGTTCCTCTCTGTGGTTCACCTGACGCTGTGTGTTTCTGTGTGTTTTTGTGTGTTTTGTGTGTTTTTCCGTATGTGTGTGTGCACATCCATTATTCTAGCCAATCAATTTGTGCTGTCGTTCAGTGAAGAGGCTGAATGTTTCATGGAGAGTGCGGTAAATGGAGAGTTTCTGAGAATCTGTGAATGACATGATGGAAGTGTTGCCTAGGAGCAGAAACCTCCTTTGTTCACATGATGCAGCAGATGAATAAACACTCCAAATAAAGGAGAGATGACAGTTTTATTTCAAATTAGTTAACTTATCTTATCTTAGTTTTGTTTTCCTGGGGCTGTTGGATCCTTTCAGCCAAAGTTCAGACAGTTTAGTTTCACTTTTTTCTTTTTTTGGAGTGGGATAAATTGATCTGGTTGTTTGCCAGAACATGTTGCGTTATCATCCTGCTGGGCTGTGTGATAATGTGAAGAGCATTAAATATTCAGTTAAGAGGAAGTTGAGTGTCACTACATTATCTGAGATGTCAGGCATTTATTGATGACTATCCTTTATCTGAGGACACACACACACACTGAGCCTCTGGGAGTAATATTATTTGTCTCATAGATGTAGTCTATTTGTTTCATGAATTATAGATCTTACAAAATGTCATCCACACTGTGTGCATGACATCACTTTGACGGATGAGTCTTTTCAGCGGCTCTCGCTGGAAGTTTTAACTGGGAAACTCAAAAGGTTATTCAATCAATAAGTGAAGCTTTTTAAAATGCTTGGCTGTTTCCTCCACCGGGCTGAATTCATAATTAGACAAGAGTCCAAAGCAGGTTAGTGCGTACAGGCTGCTCGTAAACCTGAGAATTAATCTGCTCAGGAAGGTTAAAAGGGCGCCAGGGTGCAGAAAGTTTTCTAGCATTTAGGGCCCATTGCAACCCTAGAGAGTACTGCATCACCTCTACTTCACTGGAAGAGCATCTTAGAGGGCATTACATAGTGTTTGCTTCAGTGCAGGGCATCCTGGAAGGACCTGCACCTCTTTTCTCCTCTGCAGGACAATCTAAAGGACACAGCATCTTGTTTACTTCAATGAAGGGCATCCTAAAGAGAGCTGCAGCTTTTCTGCATCCTAAAGGGCAGTGCATCTTGTTTTATTTAACTGGAAGGACAACCTAGATGCTGATGATTCAAAGATTGTGCTTATTGTCATGTGCACAGTGAGAAAACATGTTTCCCTGAACAATGAACTTCTTACTTTGCTGTCCACAGAATGCCTCAACATGTAATAAGTTTAAAATAGAATCATAGAAATGTAAAAGAAACAGTGCAAATATGAACAGTGCATTTCATCTCACACTTATGTACCATAGATAGCACTGGATCTCATTTTATTTACTGAAACATCACCCTAGAAGGCTCTGCATCTAGTTTTATTTAGTGGATTGCACATCGTTTTCTTTTACTAAAAAGTCACTTAATCTCATTTGCTTCACCAAAGGGCACCATAATGGACACTGCATCTAGTTTTCTTCTCTTGAAGAGCATCCTGGAATGAACTGCAACTCGTTTCCTTGCCTGAAGGACATCCTACAGAGTACTTCTTTAACTGGAGGGCACGACATCTTGTTTCCTTCACTAAAGGGCATCCTATAGGGCACCATCTCGGTTTCTTCAATGAAAAGGCACGGCATGTTGTTTTACTGGCAGGGCACCCTACAGAGCACTGGATCTCATTTATTCACTGTCTTTATCACTTGAAATGCACTCTACAAAGCACTGCATCTTATTTCCATTACTGAAGGGCGCCCTAAAGGGCAATGCATCTCGTTTTCCTTGGTGGAAGACCACCCAAGAGAGCACTACATTTCATTTTATCCACCACAGAAGCATCTAAGAACGCGGCACCGCTCCCCCTGCCAATCCCCAGTAAATCTGCTTGTAGTTTGGCATCCTCTGCGGACGGACATAAACAGATTTAAAGCTCCCCATGAAATGTGTTTTGATGCTTTAAGTTAAGCTGCGGGGCCTCTAATGAAATTAAAACAAGTCAGATCAGCTTGCGGAAACAGAAATAATTCACTTTGGGGATGAGAAAGCACTCCCCGGCTGCTCTGCTTGTCTTTTTGTCTTTCTTTGGAGGAGATTCGTCAATGAATGTGTAAAGGAGATGTAAGAGAGAAAGAGAAAGAGGAGGATGTCTCACTGCCATTAACCCGACACAAACCTCCCCTCACACCCTCCGTCCCTCCCCTCTCCTCCCTCCCTTCATTCATGCATTCAGACCCAGAGAGGAGGAGAGGAAGCTGCTGCCCCCTCGGGGATTTGGCATCATAATTATATAGGAAGCAGAGCAGCCGGCCGTCTGTTAGAGCTGCAGCGGGCTGCAGGCGGGTCACACGTGTGTAAGGAGCAGTGGGCTGAACATGGACGAGGAGGTCTGACACAGTTTGGAAGGTAAGATCATCTGCATGAATCCTCAAAGATTATTAACAGCTCCTCCTGCACACAGGCTTTGATTCTCAGTGTTAAATCTTTGCAAGCAAACTTTCCTCCTGAACCATCTCTGCATGAAGCATTAAAACTCTGATTACAAGTTAAACTAATTTCTGTCCTGTTTGTTTTTAACGGGAACGGATCCTTTCTCATCTGCAGGATGTTACTGCAGTCTTTAATTAGATTTTGCTGCCACTGGAAATGATCCACATCAGCCTGTTAGTCTTGTACCAAATGATCAGATAGCAGCAGTCCAGCACATTTAGATTTGGTCAGGGTGTAGCCGAAATGTAGCTGATGAACACAGTTAAAAAGAGGTGGGAAATAGACAGAATAAATCTTACTGGCATGAAAAGTGTTAATTAAATGTTTGATACTTTAGAGCTGTTTTTGTTGAGGAAAAGTCTTTTTATCATTTATGAAACAGAGCTTCTTACTTACTCTATAAAAATACAACTTTATGCTGACATTTTAACAGCCATTCAAACCAATTTCCTCCTATTTCTTTTGCATCCATGATTATTTGATTAGGATGCATTGATTTCCAGTGTTTTCTTAATTTTGCTCTGTCTTTAAGTACAAAAATAATTTCATGAGTGGATGAGAGCACTCATACTTAGATAAGAAAATAAACAAGTTGTTTTTACAGTCCATGAATTGTTTGTCCACAGGCAATAATTTGAGGAACTTAAAACATTTTTTTGAATATAATATAATGAAATTAAGATGATTTTATACTACAGATGATTCTATTTATATATTAGATTATAAAACGCTACCACTGATGCTCTGGAAAATCACGTTTGACCTACTTTTTCGTAGTTTTTTTGTCTGTTTCCTTACCGCTGAAGTTCTTCTTTATCCAAACTTAGCTTATCAAGCTAATTGTTGGGCATAAAATATACAGAGTTATACTGTTTATGGGGTGTGAAAAGTGCTATTAAACAATCGGGATAAATTGGGATTCTTCATGCATCACAAAGGGGGAAAAGCAGATTTAAATGGTTAAGAACATTTTGAGCAACTGGAGCGATTTCAAGAGAAAATATAAGAGAAATTTTAAAGAGTGTTGCCTTGTGAGGCCCAATGTTTCCATAAATGTGTTTAAGTTATGAGGTATGGCTCTTGAATCCTGTCATGACGTCTGTTTCTGAATGTTTCTCAGAGTCAGAAGAGGAAGCAGCCATGTCAGAGAAGAAGCCACGTGGCTCCGACACACGTCCCAAATGTGGCCTCCGCAGTTGGAGCGCAGACAGCTACGTGTGGCGAGGGAAGAAGCGATCCCGGAGCTCCCGCAACGGGTCGAGTCCCGGAGGACTGGAGGCGGAGGGGGCGGAGGAGCTGGGCGTGAGGTCCACTTCCTGTCCGAGGCGGCGCAGAGAGAGGAAGTGCAGCTGCAGCACGCTGGGGGACGCTCTGACGTCTGCAGACATGGACGTGGTCTGCAGGAAGGCCCTGTCCCACCGCTCTCTGCGCCAGAAGTTTCAGGACGCCGTGGGCCAGTGCTTTCCTCTGCGCTCGCACCATCATCACCACCACCACCACCCAGCCGGCTCCTCACGACCTTTCTCAGTGCTCTTCTGGTCCAAACGCAAGATCCACGTCTCAGAGCTCATGCAGGACAAGTGCCCCTTCTCGCCCAAATCTGAACTGGCCCGATGTTGGCACCTTATAAAGAATCACGCCACCCACCAAAGTGCCCTCAAAGACATGGAGGCTCCACTCAAAGCCAGTGTCTCGTCTTCCTCTACCTCCCCGCCACAGACCCCTCTCTCCTGGGAGGACATCTGCTGCTCTCCTGGGCCCGGGGGCACCAGTCTGGAGGACTGGGACCCGTCTCGTCCTCACGGGGGAGCAGACGGCCGCTGTGGCCACACTGACTACATCCTGGTCCCAGATCTCCTCCAGATCAACAACAGCTCGTGTTACTGGGGCGTGCTGAACCGCTTCGAGGCGGAGGAGCTGCTGGATGGGAAACCAGAGGGGACCTTCCTGCTGCGGGACTCAGCCCAGGACGAGTTCCTCTTCTCGGTCAGCTTCCGGCGCTACAGCCGCTCCCTGCACGCACGCATCGAGCAGAACGACAAGCGCTTCAGCTTCGACGTGCGCGACCCGTGCATGTACCAGGACCCCAGTGTGACGGGGCTGCTGAGGCACTACAGCGACCCGGCCACCTGCCTCTTCTTTGAGCCGCTCCTGTCCTTGCCGCTGCCCAGGACCTTCCCCTTCACCCTGCAGCACCTGTGCAGGGCCGTGATCTGCAGCCACACCACCTACCAGGGCATCGACACCCTGCTGCTGCCGCCCCAGCTCAGGGACTACCTCCGGCAGTACCACATCAAGTGTGACGGGGCGTGCGCGGTGTGAGGCCTCCGACAGGACGAGACACGTGCAGAACTTTGAGGTCTAAACGGTGCCGAACTGAAGAGTTCTTTCAGACATTTGTTGATCTTGATGCCTCAATAAAATACAGAACAACGATGGAAACTCATGGACGTGAAGTCTGTTTCTTCCCTACTTAAAGACTGTTTGAAACTTGGATTTCTGCTTCCAGATATCTGGACTTTTACAGGATACAGGGCTCAGCGCATTTAGCAACCACCACAGCTGACTATGAAACACTGAGACATCTGTAATTAAGCGAACAAGCCTTAAAACACTTACTGGAGATTCTCACCAAGACGTTAATCTTCGCTTTTTATGGAATATTGACTCCTGAAGTTGAAGCATTTTCCCCTTGACTTCTTCTCAATCGAGTATCTCTAGTGGCAACTAGAGGAACTGCACCTTTCATGGTTTCCTGTCTGAAACCTAATTTTAAGTATCTTAAAAATGTGACGCTTTGTTATGGAGTTTGAGGTGCAAACTGCATCTAGTAATATCCAAAGATTAACAATAAACAACCTTTTTAGACCTCTTGCTTTGTTAGAAAAGGAGACAAAATGTGTATTTAGGCTCATTTGTTTATCATTTGTGTAGGCTGCACTTGCTTCTTTGACTACTATCATTTCCACTGGGTGTTTATTTATTATGGCTCATCATCTGAATGGCGGGGTGGAGATATCAGCACAGGTTGGATGTCTTTTTGTTGTATGAACACCGTTAAAAGCATCTGGACTTTAAGATGGATTAGTGCGAACGTGTCACAGCGCACATGGCCTCTTAGCGCTTTTTTTCATCAAGTAGTCGCTAGAATTTAGATAACATAAAATATCAGAGCCCTTCTCATCATCTGTCAGTTAATTACTGGAAATAATAGCAACCAGAAGAACAAGTGCAGCATAAAAACAGAAGAAACTTTCACATTTTGACTCCTACAGTTAGAGTCCTTTCCATTATTCTCATATAAACACTGTTGTAGTCTAACTAACCCACATCTCCTTTTAAAGGCTTTGTGTGAACTCCATTTATCTTCAGACATGAATACATTGTGACAGAAAAAGAGAGACTGTTAGTAACTAGACTGCGAAGGACTTAAAGTGAACCTGCATTCTCCTCTGCAGCCACAAGGTGGTGGAGCAGCTGCACTGATCAGAGATCTGCTCCTCCTGAATCCTCTGCACCTGCTCTGTTCACTCCTGTAAAGTTGGATTTTAACATCAGTTGTGCCTCTACAGCTTTCACAAGCAATGCAACTAGAAAAGCTGTTTTCATGTTGGAGGTATGGCGACCCGGAGAGCTCAAAGCAAATGAAAACACATGCAAACAGACAATTTTAATGTAAATTTACACACTATGGGGATTTACATCATCACACTGGAATAAAATCCGACTAGAGTATCATCTTTCCAGTAAATGTATGAAACTCACAGACTGTTTAAGTTAGTAAAATGTATTTTTAGAGCACTTTTCACAGATGAAATCACAACGTGCTTTACAGAAGAAAGGGAGAACATAATGCATATTTTAAAACCACAATAATAAAAAAAATCATTTAAAATTATGTTATAATATATACAGTGCAGGTGGGTAATATTCCAATACAGTAGGCATTTATTTATTTTATTAATTTACTATTTATATAGCGTGACTGCATGTTAAAAAGAGCATTATTTATGTCTTTTAAGTTAGATTTTTTTTATCAATACAAACCAGTTTGATTTATACTTCCTGTTGGAGCACAAAAACAAAACAAAAAACACAATATGTGATGGTGTTTCCTGTATTTAAAGAGTTTTTTTAAACTAAATTCTGCACCTGTGTTGTTTTATTAATCTTCATTTACATGCATTTTGTCTTTTTGCATTGGTTTTATCCAGCTGCTGTGCTCTGAGCTCCCTGGGCCTCCGTACATACTGAAGTACAGTAAAAGGACTTTGCAGGATTCTCAAAGTGTTTGAATCACTGTTGTATTCACCACACTGACACACGAACCAATAAACGCCCTTTCCACTGCCTCTGCTGTACGTCTGTGTCTTGTGTTTCTGTCATCTCTGGAACAATCTAACGGTGCCGCCTGAGTCGTGTTTATCCATCCGTGCCTGTTGATGCTGCAGCTGTGGGCCGAGGCAGGCAGACAGGCTAATGGTATGGAAAATGCTGCTTTTGAAGTATCGCTCTGAAAACAATTCAGAAGGACACCTCTAAATGCCAGCAGAGCGAGTGGAGAGATAAGGACATGAAAAAGACCATTTCTCCCCCATGAGTTAGAGGGGAGTCAGATTTTTCAATTGACTCGTGTGTCATTCAGACTCTCTCCAACTAAAAGTGTAAAAAAAAAAATCCACCCTGAGGGGTATGAATATAAAACAGTGCATGAAATATTCATCATTAGGCTTTCAGGCGTGAAAAGTTTGTTTTTATCAGTATATTTTATACATTTATCAGCATTTTACTTCACTGCTCTGCTGTGCTTTTTCTATTTTATGTTTGAGGTTACTGAAACAGCAAAAAATGAAATAGAGGATGTGATGATTAAGGAAAAACTAGAAGAAATAAGAGAATATAAAGGTCAGATAAATAAATAAGGTTCCGTGTCAGTTTAGATAAAAAAACAATACATAAAGTTCTTTACTGTGACTTGCAAAACAGTTATAGTTCAATAAAGGTCTGAAGATCATTCCAACAAATCACGTGAATAAAATTTAATTTGAATCCAAGTCATAAAAACACAAGACAGTTCAGCAGTAAAATAATATTATATGATGTAGTATTATTAAATGCATGGTGGTAAAAAGGCTGAAAACTAAAAAGTCAAGTCAAGTAAAATGACCTAAAAAGTATGTCACTTTTCTAAAATGTAAAATTTAACAAAGTAAATAATTGCTGAGATTATTGGCCTCAAAAAGATTCAAGTAAAAGTAATAATACAGTTTAGAAATCTAAAATGTAATCGAGAGAAAGATATCAAGTCAAGTCAAAGTTCATTTATAGAGCACATTTAAAAACAGCCTCAGTGCTGTACAGTTATTAACAAACAATAAAATCAGGCACAAATATAGTAATAAATAAAAACAATGTAAACAATAAAATAATACTAAAAAACAACAAAAAAAACAGAAATAAAGACTCAATTTAAAAGGAATAAAAGAGTAAAAAGTAAAAAGTCAGGGATTCTTGCCTTGCTGGGACTGAACAACAGGGAGAATAAATAGGTTTTTAATAATGTTTTAGATAACTTGGTGTCTTGATGTGATATTCTGGGAGGAGATTTAATGATTTTTCTTATTTTTCATGTTGAAAAAATGTTGAAAATTAAAACCAAATCTGTAAAAAAAAAAGAAGGTATCAACCCAGAAATAGCTGCAACAACACAGGAACTTCGTATACTGTGAAATCTACTGTTGACCTGCTGTCTCCCCCTAAAAATCTCCAGCACTCCAACTAAAAGGAGAGTAAGAAGGAGGAAAGTTAATCTGTGTACAGAGTCCGTCTCTGGGTTTGATCCTTTGACTGCAGACAGACGGACGGACAGAGTTCAGGAGCCACAGCTATCGATTCTCCTGAACCACATACATGAAATATTAATGTCGTCTTGTATGATCCAGTTAGCCAGCATCATTTTTCATCATCTCCACTTACATTAATGCTACATTTGATATCCAAATCTGAGAAGGAAACTTTATGTTTTGAGGATGACTTCAGTCAGGTGAAGTCTAAAAACACATGTTTCAGGTGTGTTGTACACGTACACACCGTTATATTTCAGTGGTGTAATATTTAGACACCCAGCTGTCTGCCAACAGAGTACTTCCTGTTGCACTAATCAAATTCTCCCCTGAGGCGCCGATCAAACAGGCGAGTGGAAGATGGCCAGTTGTCTCCTGCAGCCATATGCTATATATCAAAAGCTTCTTTAATCCATTAATAATTAAAAGTATCAGCATTAGCCAGTGAACATTTGTTTCTGTCCCATTAAAATGCTTTTGCAATTAAAAAAAGTGGTTTAAAATACACTATGTGATGCTGATTAGGAGGTGTCCCAGAATACCTAATGAGGTCAATTAAAAATATGAAATAGCTGCTTCCAATACAAATGCATTGTTCATAGTCCAACTTTTAACAGAATGTTTTATAAGATAAGAAAATAAAGATAATCAACAAAAAACCTTTCTAAAATGATGACTTAGGGTGTCATGAAATAATGAGAAACCTCCTAAAATAATTACTTAGTATCATAAAACAATGAGAAAGGTTCTAAAAATAATGACTCGGTGTTGTAAAACAATTAGAAACTTTAAAAAATGTTGACTTAGTATCGTGAAATTATGAGAAACATTTTCGAATAATGATTAAATATCATAAAATAATTTTAAAAAACGTTCTAAAATTACGACTAAGTACAAAATAATGATAAAAAAGTATTTATTATGTCACAAGAATGATTTCAATAATGATTAAATGATTAAATTAATATTTTGATAAAGTTTCTAATTATATAAATGGGCTTCAATGCTAAACCACTGACTGATTTATAATGTTTTCTATAACACAATATGCAGAATTCAAATACTTTGCCCTAAAATATCAACATTTCTGACCTGAATAAATCAACAACATTACTTATTAACCACATTTATCAGTTTTCAGCAGAAAAGAAGAGGTTAGTTCTAGTAACTCTTTAGAAACACCTAAAAACACCTTTATTTTGATTCACGCTGCGTGCTCTGCTGCGTGCCCAACGGTGGGCGTGGTGACGACCGTTGCGTCATG
>CAFUXE010000488.1:672717-682753 GCA_903364295.1 Serranus cabrilla
TCTCTCTCTCTCTCTCTATTTTGGTGCTTCCTCGCGCTGCCAAGCCCCTGACGTAATGCTCTGCTGTTAATGATTAGCATGTGGAAACGAGCAGCGCGAGCCTCCCTGCGTCAAAACAGCCGAAACGCAACCGGAAGTTGACTTGGTACTGCCTTCAAAATAATAGAGCTGGCGTTTGTGGTTGCAACAATATACAAAAATTGTTATATATATATAAAAAATGTACACCAAAATACAAATAGATTAAAATAAAGTGCAGTGCAGTATACAAATACATAAAACAAAAAGCATAATACACATTATGTACAATTTGAAAATATAGTTTTTTATAAGATTGTAATTATATGTTTGGATTGTTATCATTGATACACTAATGTACATATCACTGTAATATTACATTTGGCAGAGGTGGAGCTGATTAAATTACTTAATATACTAGAGGTAGTTCAATCTAGTTATTTAGTTAATTAATTCCTTGTTACATGTAGTGCATGAAACATGACATGTAAATATAATTTAAGTGCTTTAAAACTTTACTTAAGTACAATACTCGAGTAAATGTACCTTCCATCACAGATTAAATGCATATTTCAATTTTGCATACTACACTATGTTCAACTATGAATATATTCTACACTGGGAAAAAAAAACTTTTGGAAGGGAGATGTATATATTCTAGTGTTCAAAGTTTGTTTTAACATTAATCTAGAAAAATTAAATGGGAACATTTTAATAATAACAGCACATGTAACAGATATTTTCAGTATGTATTTTATTACTTGAACAGCTGCAATACTTTTGTCACTGATATATTTGAACATCAGCAGCACTGATCCTTACTTTATGAACTTTTGAAATCATAATGGTTCCCCTTTTCTATATATGTTAGTATCCTTACTGTTAATCTATTAATTGGGGATTTGTTGCCTTTATTTTGTATTTGCACTCTTTATGTTTGCATCCTTGCACACTGTACAACACCTGCCGCCCAACCATTTTCCTTGGGATAGAGTAATATATATTATTAAAAAAATAAGCATCATAATCGTAATTAAATGGAAGGAGTACACTCCACTTTGTTTATTTATTTATTTTTTAGATGCATGGTTTTAGGAACTACTAGAAGAAATATTCAAAAATAAAAAATAATAATACAATTATCTGGGGACTATCATTTGGCTTCGCCGCACTGCAGTACTTTAATTTGAAAGCTTCAACCGGAAGCCATACATACGTTCCGTCCGTCTTGACCGCGGTGCTTTAGAGCAGAGCAGCCGAGCAGAGCAGCCCGTCTGCTGGGGAGAGACAGAGGAAAAGTTAGTCAAGATGGCAAATCCCACAGACCCGGAGTGAAGGGGCACCGCTCCCCGAAAAAAGCTGAGCCTGTGCCGCCCGTCCTGAGACAAACCCAACGATGCAAACTGCGCCAGGAGGTAAGAACCACCGAGCTCCGGTGACCGTTTCTCCGACAATTGAAACATTCAAACAGAAGTTTCTAAATCTTTTTTTCTCCCTCTCGTTGTTTTGTCCACTCTCATTTTCGGCTTATTCAAAAAAAGAAACTTGCTGTCCCTCTGAACCAGACTCCATGTAAAATAACACACAGTTTTAGCAGTTAACTAGCTAACGTTTTTAAATTTGAATTTGTGGCAACGGTTACTTGGAATTCTTAGCCGTTAATGTTCGGCTTTTTGCTAACGGTGTTCTGAATTGTAACTTTGTAACCGTTAACTTACGTTAAAGTTACACAAAGGAAAGTTCTAGATATAAAAATGGGGCACAAATATGGTTGTGTTTATTATTTTTACAAACTGCTCACACACACACATATCCGCCAACGGTCATTCCCTGTGTGCTGATGAAGCAAAGTGACAGTTTTAGACAGCGGCTAACGCTCAGCCTCTGCTCCTAGCTTCGGTGTTTCTTCTCTTCTGGCTGAAACTCACCGCTACAGCCAGTATTCAGATTTAAAAATATAGCTTTTATAAGACTAACCTGTCATTAAAAATAATGCAAGGAAGTCGCTGTGAACGTCCCTACAGCAGTGCCCCTGCCAACGGCCGCCGCCGTCGGTAACCCGGCGTCCTTCCTTTGGAAAATTCCGGGATGCAGCGCCAGTAGTACCGACAGCTGTATTTTTAGGAATGGGTGGATACCAAAAACGAAAATTATTTATTTTTGTCTCGGCGGTGAATGCCACAAGCCTATGCGCATAGGCGATGGCGAGGAGGCGACCTATAAATGCATGTACGACTTTTTGGAGGCTGTTTTTCCCCCTATTGCAGCAGCAGCAGCAGCACAAAGTCTGCAGAGCTGAAGCAACAGGGACACTGTCGCATTTCTAGTGAGGCTGTCTTCTCTAGTGCACTGTAAAAGTCATTGCATATGCATGGAAGAGAGGGAGTGTTCAAAGGGCCACAGAGAGCATTGTCTGTTATAAATATGTGGGTTTTTTTCATTCCTCAGCTAACTTCTAACATCCTCCTGCAGGCTTAAGAGGGATTCCCTGAAGAAAAATGCCAGTGAGGCTGAAGCTGATGTGACACAGCGTGTGCTGGAAGAAAGCTGACTCATCAAATATCAATCCCTCTGGGAGCGACTAAGCAGCAGAGAGCAGCTCATATCACCTAATGCTTAGCTAGAAGAGAGAGCCTCATACAAAACCCCCCAGACACACCAAGGGAGATTATCAGATAGGAGAAGACGGTGCAGAGACCCCCTCCAGCAGGAATATATCCAGTGCTGGCTGCAGGCGAAACAGATTTTGGCACCACAGCGACTGCTACCCCAGCTGCCAACAAAGCTAAGAATGGCATCACAGCGCTTCAGCTGAACTTTACCAACTGACTGACCCCTCCCCAGCATATAGAAACATCAACAATCAGCTGATAAGACCGCCGTCATCATCCAACAGTTCTACCCCAAAACATCAGCCCAGCCCAGCCCGGCACCACCACAGTCAGGCCGCCTTCACCCCGCCTTGCAGACCATGATGTTTCGCGATCAGGTGGGCGTGCTAGCCAGCTGGTTCAAGGGGTGGAATGAGTGTGAGCAGACGGTGGCTCTACTGTCCCTGCTGAAGAGGGTGAGCCGGACCCAGGCCCGCTTCCTGCAGCTCTGCCTGGAGCACTCCCTCGCCGAGTGCACTGAACTGCAGGTCCTGGAGGGAGAGGCCAACAACCCAGGTAAGACAGCCAGCTGCTTAGTCAACTGCTACATCATCTACTAAAACATGACAAAGATGCATTTAAAGGCATCCCAAGACAAGAGTCATTCGTTTGTTTCTCCGACTGCATGTTTCTCCTCGTGGTGATTGTTTTTTTAAGGGCCAGGAGCTATGGAATAATACATTTAATATTGTAGTTAGTGTCAAATTACTTCTGCTTCGGGCTGAATACTCATTAGTTTTCTGATGAGATAGAGAGACACAGGAACCAAATTAAGTGGTACTCTTTTTTTTGTTTTTGTTTTACCCACTCGTTTAAAAATTCAGAGGGCTTTCAAGGGCATGTTTTCCTAAAGGTCTTGTAGTCCCTGACCCTGGAACAAACACACACACATTCACAGGCTCCACACAAGCATTTGAAGACATTTCCTGTCCAAAACATTCCTGCAGATCCATCAAGAGCAATAAATAGCTGAATCACTGATGGTATGAAACTGTGCAAAGTGTTGCGCTGAACTGTAGCCAGTCAGTAAATGATTGTGGAAGGAGGTTGGGGTCGTGTATAGTGTTAGCTCAGCTGGCACCGGGGCTGGCTCGAGACGTCAGTCAGTCAGTCAGCCAGCATGCCAGCCTATAGCGCTGTAGCTCTCTCTGGGTTGGTATCACGCCAAGGCACCCAAGGGGGGTTCTGGCTGGGATTTGTTGCATCAGACTGCAGCGTGGCCATGGAAACAAAAACCCTGGCAACCAGCTGGGCTCATGAAAAATAGAAAGAAGTGCGGCGGCTGCTGCGATAGAGAGCAGGCGTCTGTCTGCACCTATGGCAACATCTGCATGCAGTAACACATCTGCTGGCGGACACTGGGGTGACATAATGGCCCTGCCCTGCAGTGACACTCACACGTATTACATAGAGTTTCCATCAGGGTTTACAATGGGCAGTGGCTGCAGTTAATGCAGGCTGGTCTTTGTTATTGTTTAATATGAAGCTGGAGACATCAAAGCACAGTACATGAAGTTTCCTTCGTCGACCCCTCCCAAAGTCAGGCTAGCTCATACTGTCACAGATCAAAGCAGACTGAAGACATGGGGAGGTGGTGATGGGGGAGTACAGTGCATCATGTGTGAGTCAAAGAGACATTGTAGTGTGATCTTTGTGTTGATACTTGAGTCACAGTCATAATTCACTCCTATACTCTGTGTTGAACTGGATTTCCCAGCTAGCAAGACTCTGATTTATGAGCTAGGTGGAAATGTAACATGAATGAAATCTGCCTGTGGGTGAAAGAGTCTAGCTCTGATTGTTTATGTAAGTTAATAAGATGAAAAGGTCTGGGTTAAGATATAATTTCACCTGTAGTGTGTGATTGGTATTCAGGGGACATGTAAACTAATCAGGTTGGATGTCTGTGGAAATGTAGGCATTTATCATCACCAGGTAAACCCACATCACAGGATTTGTTCCTGATTTAAAAATACTTAATATAACACTTTGATTGGGACTTAATGAGAGTTAAATGTATTTCAGAGACAGTACAAAGGGGAAAAACGAACATATTAGCTTATGTTACGAGGCCAAAAATGCTGAAGTGTGTTTCTTTTTGCTGTATACTCAGCACATTCTGTGACCTAATTTTATTTTAAATGCTGGGCCAAATGTCCTTTTATACTTACAGGTTTTTAACTGTTTATAACTTACTTGCTTTACTACAAATCCTGTTTGCCGAAGCCAGATTATTCCAAACAAACAACTCAAACAGAATCATTTTTCAGTGTTCAGTGCATAAGGGCTCCTGCTGTTTTTTTTTTTCCTTTACACTATCAAGACTGAAGTGAAGCAGTTGAAGGGATTTCACTAAACATAATGAGCTGATTAGATCACTGAGACATTAGCTGTCCAGGCTGTGTGCTTCTGAACAGACTCGTGATGATGGAGTGCCCTTTGTGTGTCATCATGTCAGGGATTTACAATGTGAGGCAACCTTTGGGTTTCTAATCACGGACTACGTTTCAACTTCATACTCAAGAAAACATTTTCTTCATTCTTCAATCTGATCATTTCATTTAAGGTCATAATCACAGAGGGCACGTACACGTCAACACACCTGGGCCAAGCTTAAAGTTAAAGTTATATTCAGTGACGTGACGTTTAATCCTTCCAACAACTAAGATAAGGATGTTCATTGGATGTAGTCATTCCATACAACTATTTACCCTCAACCATGTAGTGTTTTTTTTTTCTTTTCTCATGTTGCTTATCCCTCATGGTCACATCAGTCTGGTGATTAGTTGTGTTGCTTAAGGGCACCGTCACACTTATGCGAATGTGGGCAGTTAAAGATGTGATACACACGGATATCAGTTTGCTGGTTATTAAACCGTTTAACAGCCAAGTGTGGTCAACCACACACACACTCTTATGTTATGGTTGTTAACTAATATTTCTGCTCGCATGGAAATGAAGTGAATGTGAGGCGAATATTTGCTAATCTTACATTCACATATGTGTGATCATGCCCTTAAGGTGCAGGCTACAAGATCTCCACTTCACTCACTTTGGAAGCACCTTTGGCGTAGTTTTAGCAGTGTTTTTTTATTTTAAATGTTTGAAGTGATTGCTCTTTTGTTTGTTCAGCCATAGTAACTTTTTACTAGCAATGCACAGTGTGTGCCACTTCACACACAAGCCAGTTGAAGAGCGAGTTTGTTGTCCTGCTGACCAACCACTGCTGAATGACGGCAGACACTCACTAACCGTGCTCCACTTTTGATTTTTCCCAAGTAAAGTCACCACAGACACCCAGTTTGTAATACTGTAAATTCAAGTGCAGGTGCAGTCATTAGTGGGCCAAAGATTCAATCTTGATTGTGTTAACTCATTTGGCAACAGTGGCACAATGGGTTTTCTATTGAAATGGTAATCTTTGAGGTTATTACTGTTTTGTTAAACTGTAAAATGTTGTTAATACACAGGTCAACCAAGCCGTCATAACGTAATGACTGAAGAACATGGTAGTGTTAAAATCTTCTCTGTCTAGCAGAGATACTTTTGTGTGTTTTCAGAATTAGAAATCATGCAGAGCTATGCTATACTATTGTATATCTTTTTTCATCAAGCGTGGCCACGCCCACAAGTTTTCTCCTACCTGTGTCAGCTTGTGGTTGCTTCTCGTCCGCTGATTCAGCTAAGTGAGATGGAATCAGCGTGCCTGTTCCAGCGCTGTAGACTTAACGTCAGGACACATGCTGCTGAAAAGAGGCAGATTGAGAAGGTTGTCTGGTTACGTGATCCCTCTGGTATGTTGTGGTAGCTTGTTTGAGTGCTTATGTGTGAGAGTAAAGCAGATACATTGGTCTGCAGTTTCGCTGGGCCCATTGTGATCTTGTATTGATTATGGAGTATTTACCAGTTTGAAATGATTTCTTACCACAGTTGTACAAGGCGCAAGCAAAGCCTTAAAAATCATATTGTTGTAAGTTTGTAAGCTCTGGGGCAAACATTGTTGTTCAGTTGTCTTGGAAATCTTCCTTAAAAGGCTCACCTTTCTTTAAAAACTGCTGCCCTTTGAATCATTTGTTTCACAGGCTTTTTTTTTATTGAAAGAACAGGAATCAAACACAATACCTACATTTTGAGAAATTCTAAGTCTAAAAATAGTAATTTAAAAAGTCTATGCGAGCAGTATCTGCTTTAAATTTTTAATCCCAATATGCTCAGTCAGTTTAAGTCCAAAAATAGCTCCCAGTTTGAAAGAGCTTTTCCCAGAACCATGAGCCCCTCATGCACACTCCTTAGTCTATAAACTGATAAGTAACAAGAGCAGTATAATTTGGTGCAAAAACGAGACCTGCAGGCTGTTAAAGGGTTAACATGCAGCTGGAAGTCTTGGGCTGAGTGGAAAAGCGCAACTATTTGGAAAGCGGTGTACAAATGAATGGAATCCTCAGTGACCTACTTCTCCGAGCGGCTGAGAGGCGGCCTTGTTTTGGGACTTAGCAAGTGATGCGACTTTATTTGCGACTTGAGATGCAATAATAATCAATGGGGTGACTATCTCACTGAAAGTTGCATCATACAGGATTTATTTCTATTGTAGTTTATTTTTAGTTTTCATGATTTCCTTGACTACTGTGAGTAATACGGTTACTTTTAAGCATTTGTGCCTTTTTCAAGCCTCAGCATTTCTGTCTGAACAGCCCAGTACAGATGTGTAATGAGTTCAGACCTTACCAAGTCAACAAGGAAATGCAGTTCATAACCATTCCTACCAAATCACCTCACAAAGACAGTTTTTGATGGAAAAACCATAGAGTGAAAGTTTAAATCCTCCTTTCTTCTGTGATTTTTCATGAGAGTAGCCTGCAGCATTTTCGGTTGTGATTATTAAGGAATGTAACTTCCTGTTTTTCCTCCCCCCTGAAGGAGAACAAAACTTCTTTTGAGACAATCCCAAGAGGGACGATATCGGATCAAATTGAGAGATGAATAGTGTGCAGAGAGCTGTCTGAAGGAAGAGACATGCACACACACACAGACAGGCTTTAGGGTTAGTGTAAGGGGTGGGGTTAGGACAGGACAGTGGGCCTGGTGTTCTGAATGACTAACTTTATTTTCGTGTGGTGTGGAGTACTGCTGACCTGGCCTGCACGGCTGTTTGAGCTGGAGGGAGGCAGACGGCGATTCGATATGTGCAAGCAGCTGTGTCGAAGAACTTAAAGGTGACAGAGTTAGCGCTCTGTGTTTGGGATGAGTGGCAGCAGACACTGTCACTGTGTTTCTCTGCAAATTCATCCGTTTCAGTTTAGCATTTGGTCTCCATCTTTGTTACTTCAATGCTTTTTACTATGGTTGTTTTGTTACTGATTACAAATCGCTCACGGCACGGCAAACTGCTGCTAGTTAGGCTAACTGTTGTGTTAAACATGCAGTATGTCATTTTCTTCCACGAGTCTCTCAATCAAAACAGTAACAAAAGACGGAGCAATGTCGTCATCTTTCAAGACGTTTTTACCAGGAGCATAATTATCTGCATTATCTATCTCCTCTCAAAAACAAACAACCCAGCTGATAAAAACAGGTTAAAACACTGAATAAACCCGTTTCACCTTAAATATCAGTGTTTCTCCAACATTGTTCGGCAAGTCGGTGGAGTGATTTGCAAGCCAAGCTGATAGTCACATTTGCTCAGCTTGTTTCTCTGCTGAGGCCTCCTTTATTCCACAACAAACTGAATGAATGAACTGCTGAATTAAACCAGTAAAAACACAAATAAAATATTGGTTTAACAGGTTTCCCTGATACCTTGAGATCCACATCTCACATGACTAAAATGACCAGTTTTATCCAACTGGATAAAAAGTCGATTTATGACAACTTCTGGCAGATAATCACATTGCTGACACATGCGCAAAGGGGATATGACACCATTGAAGGAGGATAGCAACCACATGACACGGAGCATGTCCTTGATTCAATTTCAGACATTTTAATGCATAAATGTTGCATATTATGCTTTTAAAATCCATCTCCACCTCACTAGTATGTCTTAAAACGTACATGAAGGGGAAAAAAAGGAACAAAATACACATCCAGTCATCTACACCTTTTTAGATAAGTATCATTTATTCATCAATGGATTATATTTAAATTTTTTTCCCCTTTTACTTGTTTCATATCCCTGGGATTAAAGTGCCTAGTCACTTGTAACCTGTTGTGAATGTCAGTAGTAGTGAATGTCATGTCAGTGCATACAGTCTGTGATTGAAAACAGAGAGATGAGTTTCTGATAGCAGCAACTGGAGGATGTGTCATTTTTTGCTATCACAGAGGGACAAAAAAAACATCTTTTATCTACACCTGAAAGCACCAGATCCTTAAAAATGCCACAATTATACAAGCGACCGAGGGTTGCTAGGGGGGTTAACCTCAGTTGAGATTTTGAATTTAAAAAGCTGTTTGAATCTAGGTCAAATACGACTTTGACCTAAAAAAAGCTTTTGACACTCTCTTTGCATGTAATATTGTAAGAGAGAGAAAGCATACTTCTGCATTTGTCTGTGTGTAAGATGATTGACATGGAGGGAAAGTCTGCATTGTATAATGGCTAGTATTACTCAGTGAATTCCTGTTGCACTCTCTGCCTAAACTAGGTCTGATGAAAACCTGGGCTGGAAATCAGCATTCCTGGATTAGGCGGTAAACGGTTCCGGTGTTGGGGATACTGTCTAGGAATGTGGGCACGTCGGAGCACACTTGAGTCAGCCGCTCAGCGAGAGTTGGATGGGGGCTTTTCCAGCGTGGGGGGAAAAAGACACAGTGGAAAAGGAAAACTGATTCCACCTTCAGTGGAGCTAAGGTCTCCTGAGTACACCGCGGTATGGACGGGGGGATGAGAGGAGGAGGAGGGACGGGTGGGGCGAGGAAGGGAAAAGAAGAAGACTCAGAGAATACTAGTGCCATTTACAGCTGAAGCTCATTCACTCCTTTCTCTGCCTTCACTGACTTTCTCCAAGTTTTAACAAATATTTACTTGCCAAGTCCAGATTTTATGGTGTCCTGGCTACCACCCATTAAAATAAGTTTTTCAGAAGTTTTTGATTTTATTTTTGCCTGAAGGAGACTTTAATTTCTTCCAGTGAGTAAAGCGTAACATGATCAGTACTGACAAAACACTTTACTGCACCATGAAATGAAAAAAACGAATCTTTAACAAACTAAATGAAGGCCTCTAAAACAGCACAAAAAACACCAGAATCACCCTTTAACTTGAGTTTGACGTAGTTGTCCTGCTCTGCCAAGGGAGTATCTATAAATACCAGGCCCCATAGAGATAAAAGTTTAAAGTGGAAGTTATCTGATCTGATTTTTCA
>CAFUXE010000488.1:682977-703573 GCA_903364295.1 Serranus cabrilla
TTTTTTTCTCTTTGTGTGAAAACAAGAGGACGGACAGAAACTAGGGCTTAGGTCTCGCTGCCAAAAGGACTCCACGCGGATGGAAGCTACTCGAAGCCTCAGACATGTCAAGCGCTTGATATTATCTCTGAGAGAGGCGGACGAGGTGTCACTGATAGCAGGGATTATGCAATCAAGCGCTCCATAAATCCTTGAGGTTTAGTTTCTACCGAAACCCTTCTGTGCTTCTTTATAACTCTGATCCCAGCTCTGCTTTCCCCAGCAAGTTGGATTACTGCGCCATGTGTGTATCTGTGTATGTTTACACTCCGCCTCAAACTTAAAGACACACTATCAGCAGTTGTGATTGAGTAGCCAGCGTTGAGAAACTGTTTCAAACGGACAGAATACACATTGAATACATTTATCTACGGTGGATTATATGGTTTTAATGGTACACAAAATTAATACTTTAATGCATACTGAGGCTTTTGGGTCTGAATTGGATTTTGTGTGTTTTTCACACAGCAGGGAAAAAAGACAATTTCCTATTTATGTTGAAAGCTGACAAACACTAAACAGTCACTCATGGGACACAATCCTTGCCAAGAAACTCAACCATTTGCAAATGGTCACTAAGTATTTGAATAGAAAACACAAGTAATATGTGAGTGTTGCTCTGACCTAATTTCAAAATTACGCACACATGAGGGAACATTATTATATTTGGGCTCAACCCTGCTAATCTGAGTATGGAGGCAACAGTACACACAGTACATTGTTGGTTGTTGGTTTGGCCCAGTCTGGATCTTCAATGATCTGGAGGGAAGGACTGGACTGGTCTAGCCTTCCACTTGCATTGCAAATGAATAGCATGTTTGATGTTGCTATTTCTGTGCACATAATGTTGTCTGACTTGGTCAGGGCTAACCTGACTCACATGGTTTAGCTGGCAAACAACGCTTCTTTAAAGATTTCCAGTTGGAATTTACACATTTTAACAGATTAGGAATACTAAAATTAGACTGTCACATTGATAATAATAGAATTATGTATGTTGAATATCAGCCAAATGGCGTATATATTTATGTTGAATTATGAGGGTTAGAAGACAAGTTTCAGTGCAAGCCTGACTATAAAATACTATTTTAAATTGAAAACGCTGTCTTAATTTACATCCTTTATTAGGAACAAGAAAAAACATAACAGATGTTTGCATGTGTGTGTGTGAGAAAGAGGGAGAGCGTGTAAGAGAGAAGGAGAGAGGGTGAGAACAGGTGAGGGATACCAGTCTGTCTCATACTTGACCAGTCAGTCTCGTCCTGACCAGACCAGACATACAGGCGTATAATGTTTCCCCATATAGCCCCCCGCATCCACCCCTCAGACGCTCAGCCCAGCCCTTCAACATCCCCACCCCGCTCTCAGGCAGCTGGCTGTGCAATACACTACACTTCTTGTTTAAAGAAGCTGTTTCAGCCCGTGGACCATCCAGCCCCAGATCTGAACAGACAAGGCAGCACACAAAGTAACATAAGTTTGACCTGAGACAAAGAAGATGCAGCCCGTTAAACTGCACACTGTCAGCCAGTGTAGCCTATCAGATTATCATGAGCTGATTAATGGATTTAAATGGCCAATATATTCTATGATGGTGTTAATTATTTTTATTATATCATTACGTTATATATCATATATCAAGTTTTCTTTAAATTTGATAAATTGTTAAATTAAAGCTTAAAGGTTCCTGAGAACAATCATTTCAAGTGTTGCCCCCTCCTGCTCTGTATTTATAAATTCATTGGAGTGGGTAATATCACATTACTTGGAGGCAACTGGATTTGCGCAATCACGAAACTGTGCAAGAATTACGAGATCTCATGACTATAGCTACCGTGGGAGTAGCGATATTGCCAGATACCGGTGGACACATTTCCAGCCATGCACAGTATAAAGAGAGTATTTTTACTTTTGTCAAGTTTGCATATAAAGCTGAGCTGAAAGTTGTATTTGAATTGATTAGTTACACCTATAAAATCTAATGAAGTGGCTGAGAGTGTTTTGTTACAGATAAATTAAACCTACTTTCAGAAATGATAGTAACAGTACATATAGTAATATTCAACTAATATCCCATAAAGATATATCTGTCTTTTGACAGAAAGTCCTCTTTTCATAAAAAGTTTAAGGCCATCCTAATATTGCCTGTTTCCAAAATTACTGAGGGCTGTTTGCTAGCCTACGGCAGCTGAGCCAAAACCTAATGTGGGACTCTGCTTCAGTCCCAGCTGTGTCCTGACTGTCCTCTCTGTCCTCACATGAATGGACGCTGACAGTGGAGACACAGCAAGGCGCCGACGACTATACTTGTTTACTTCTGATTGGTTGACGTGCTGTTGGCGACAACCGACAGGATGACATCAGCAGAACTGGCCAGTTAAGAGAGACCCATGGCAACGGTTGCCTGACGGCCATACAACAGGAGTCTTTGAATCCCCGGTGGGTGGAAATGACCTCATCCACACCAGACTCCTCCAGGAAGCTGTGCACACGGTCTGCTTCCAGACTCACCAAGGTGCTCACGTCCAGGCCAGATGTCAGTGTTATTATCGATCACTTCTCAAAATCAAGAAACAAATCTCAGGTCTAAGACTTAGTGATGAAAGGTACTTTTTGTATCTTTGTTTTTAATTTACACCAGATCTGTTTATTATAAAGCATCACCTTGACTGTGTACATCTGGTTTTGACTGAAATTCGTTTTTGAAGGCCAGTACTTAAATTGTTAGACTGAAGGCGCCAATATTTTGTCCTTATATTTAATCTTTAAAATATTCCTGAATAGGATATTCACAGTTCTTTGTCTGTAAAGCCTCAGATACAGCAGTTCAAATCATGGTTGGCCAATGTCTGGTAAACACTATGCAACTTTCTAAGTTGTCAGATAGCTTCACTACTTGCTGTCTTGTAATTGGGAATCTTTGCTGTTACATGACTGACCAGAGACAGGGTCACGCACTACAAGTTTGTTCACCAGCAGGAACCCCTAACGAGTATATCTGGTCTGTGTTTTGTCACAAAAGCACATGCAAGAAGCAACAAAGAAAATGACCTCATACCATGCTAGAGACAAGATTTTATGTTCAAGCAATGCACAGAACTTTCCATGTAGTCTTGCTTGTTGATGTTGTTGGCACACATGTTCCCAAAATAACCTGTTTCCTCTAAGTGAACCAATACGTTCCCATTGCTGTAGTTGACGTCTGCAAGGTTTTCTCTCAATCCATGTGTTGTGCTCTCATTGGCTGTAGCTCTCTGACACACACTGTCAGGTCCAGATCATTTTGACCTCACACACACTTTGTCATTGTTTATGGCTGGGACTATGCAGATACTAGGCTGTAAGCAAGTATTTTATTTACCCCCTTAGCTCCCATTGAATTGAAGTGAACTGGAGGCAAATTTTCACCAATGTTAAATTTGCAGATGTGGAACCCTGCCCTAATGAAAAGGTTGACCCCACTGTATGGGCTGGAGATGTTGTGATTGGCATGCTTATCTTCACTGTAATGACAAAATAAATGGATGCATGGATGCTACAAGTTCACTGTAATGGAACAACATTACCTATGTGAAAGCTGAGCAAAGAGAGGTGGCAATTATACTCGAGCCTGGTATAAAACAGTAGTACCTGGTGTGAAAACCAGCTTATTGAGTGTCTTGATATCAAACAGAATCAGTCTTTGCTTGTTCTCAGAGTTTCTCTTTGCTGCTTGTGAGCCAGTCAGCACTATTCTTTATCAAACCAGACACAGAGCATCTACACTCACATTTCTGTTTTGACCAGACGGGAAAATAACACAAGTTGAAATCTTCATCTTATCGGTCATGAACTTGATCTTGTAATTCATTTCACCCTTTTTACTTTTTCTTTACCACAGTACATAAATCTTTAGGTGAAATAGCGTTGAAAACCTGAAGCTTTATATTATCAAAGACAAATATTGGATCACTGAGTCTGCTGCTAAATTTTATCGAGTTTCGTGATGGTTGCCCAAAGCTTTCTTTGCTTTTCTCACATTGTAAAACTCACCTTGAATTTCAAGTTCTAGTTGGATGTTGACATTTCAGGAAATAACCTAATTTGATGTACAGCCATCTTGAACTGCTGATCGACTCTGGTGAACGTAGCGTAGGCTCTGGTCGCCTCAGGCTGTTGTCATGCTGTCGTGTTTTTCTGAATGGGTCTCCATGTGTGTTTGTGCTGTGTCTACTCACGTGGTGCTGCAGCCGGATGCTGGAGGTATATCCCTCAGGCTGTGAACAGCCGAGGATGCTGGGTAAACATGTCTGTCTCACACTCACAGAGCCACTCTCCACATTCCACATGACACTCGAATGTACATGTCAAGCTGCAGTGAAACGCAAACACAAACTCACAGAGCTCTGCAGGAGTGACCACTGTAGCCTGAAACAATCTGACTGGGCTGTAGACAGTCGACACACTGATGTAGGCAAACCAGTTTGTTAATTGCTCACAGTTGGGATGTGCAATAATTTGCTTTTGTGGCAGACATTCATTGTGTGCAAAGACAGTGAGTTTTGTGAATAAAAGTATTGAATTTGCATTGAAAACCAGGTTATGTGTCTTTTACAGTTCTGTAAACACAGGGTGACCAACAACATCTATTAAGTAATTGTTATGAAAAGGGAGAAACATTCATATATTGTTGACATTAGAGAGGAGATAGTTAGTGTAAGGTGTAAGCTCTGCATGTTGATAGTTTTAGCGTGTGTGGTTAACCGTTTAACTTAAGCAGTGAGCAGTAAAAGAGGCCTCTTTACTGACTTCTTCAAGTAGACTAAAACTTTCACCTTCTTTCAGACTTCTCTCTTTAACAGGCTTGTTGTTGTTTTTGTTATTGTTGTTTGGCAGACCGCAGCCATTAAGTAGTTTACAGAGACATATCCCTATTAAGCTCACAAATGTACCGGAAACTATTACCCAAACCACACCACCAGTACACTGCTGTGTGTGTTTGCACACACTTTTCTCTTTGAGTGTGTGTGTTCTGCTTCCCAGCAGGTACGGAAATAAACCTTTCTTCCACAAAGGAAAATAATTATCATTCTTGTAAAAGGAAGGAATGGGGGCTTTGAGCAGAGCACGAGACAGATGGAGAAATGGCGAGGCAGAGAGAGCGGCTGATTGGCCCCTGACTGCCATTTCCTTAAATAGAGTTGTGGGCTTCTCCGGTCCAGCCCTGGCAGAGCTGAGGCTCACATTCCCAGCATAGCTGCGACTGCCACATTCAGAGCCTCCCCAACACTGGAGCGCTACGTACACTTCCACAGGTAGACTGCAAATCATTTGCCCTGCTCTCAGCCCCCACCCTGCTTCCTCAAGACCCCCAACCACCAGTTACTACTGCAGCAGGGGAGAAGAGGGGATGTTGATGAAAGACTCGAGAGGAAGTGGGGAGGAAGGGGGGTTGGGATAAAGGATAGCCAAGAATTGTTCTCCATTCACACAGCAGCCGTGTCCTACGAGGAAACCTCCCCCACTGCTGGGAAAAAGATGAGACAATAAGAAACCATCATCTGGCCTCTTCTCTCACCCAAAACGCACAAATTAATCATATGTCGCGGAGCCTGCAACAAGTATTCCTGCAGGACAGAAAGACAGAAGCAATCATGGAACCACAGGAGTCCCCAAAGTTTTATCTTTGTCAAAAGTTAAATTCATCTTGAATTATAATATTTCACTTTTAACATAGTAGAATATAATTATTTTATTAATCTTTCAAGGGCAGGAAATCTGCCTGTGAAGTATGATGCTCTCCTCCCCTTGTTTTACTGTAAATATTGTTTGATATGGTTTTGACAAGTGAAAAGGAGTTTTGACTTGCTGTTGTTTAATCATTATTTACTGCATCCTGCCACATGACAGCAGCGTGTTGGGTGATATCCAGGTAAAGTGCTGAGACATGCAGGGTTTACATGGGCCTTGAAAGTTCTTGAAAAGTTGTGGATTTAACAAAATAGTTAAGTACGGTAAGTGAATTATTGGATAACTTTTTTAAAGACTCTCCATGTTTCTCCACTAAAGGATGAACCCTTTAAATGCAGAGGAAAAACGCTGTAATAGAGGTTTGTGTTGATGCAGCAGCACATTTTTAACTAATGATACCACCTGGATTTCTTGACTTGGCAGACGTGGTTTTGAATGAGGTCCAGACTGGATGTGGAATGATGTCAGACATTGTGAGGCGCAGTTTACTCTGTTGAAGCCAATAAAGCTGAATGCTGCCGTGTACAGTAGCCGCGATGATGCTTTTCCTTTTTCCTGTGGAAGGGAGACACACACGCACACAGGCGTCAGGCAGGTGTTTCCCACTTTACAAATATAATAATACTTGGCCACTGTTTAAAACATTACTCTGTATAAATAAATAAGCACCCGAGAGGAAAAGACCTACTTTACACCTACTGTACACCACCTCTGCTGCACACACACACACACACACAATGTGAAAACCAGATGAGGGCCATGCTTTATTTAATGTTCTATAAATTGACCAGGTGTCCTGGCTGTGATGATGCAAGTCTGCTATGAAAAGGTGTTCTTCTGTTCTATTGTGGGCAACAGGAATCTCTCTGTCCTTCTCTCTGTTTGTCCAAGCACCCTGTAGACACTGATTGATCTTTCTCTGATTTCATTCAGAAAAAGTCACTCCTGTGATCTGAACACAGGATGCACCTCTTTACTACAGTATTTCCCATGGAAATGAGATAGTGGTCTAGTTTCCATATTTAACCCATTTACAGTTTCTTTTAATCAGAGCATCAAAGACATTAAAAGACATGGCAAATCATTTTTGGAGTGTGATGTTAAAGGAAAGCTTGGACTGATCAGTTGGGGTTGGATGATGACCAGTAACACAGCAGAACTGCTCCCTAAATGTTATTGATTGGTCAGTTCAAAGTTCATTTTGTAAATGAAGTCGTTACATGCTAATAATTATTTATATATGTAACTGTGTGATTATACACAGTGCAACAACAAATGAAAACATGACAGGCTTTTTTTTTTTACATAGTCTTGTCTTACAGTTGCCAAACTTTAAATTTAACTGTAATGTAAATACTGAAGGTTGATGGAAACATGGAGTAGAGTGTCTGAATGCCCTGTTCGTCTCTCTGTTTTTGCTCACTGCTCCAGTCCTGAAACTTTCCAAAGTCGGCAAAAGTACCAGATGCTGGCACAGCGGCCGTGGCATATACATTTATATTTCTTTTGACTGTGTGCAAACATGTTTTCACATCCCACATGATGATAAAATGCACTTAAACTAGGGTTGAGCCATTTGGAAACATGTTTTTGCAATCATTTTTGTCTGATATTGCAAATTTGATATGCTTCATGATGTTGGAGGGACTGAGCATTTCTGTATCATTATTCTCGTTCAAATGATCATGTTGTGATTTAATGTGCAGCAAACAGATTTTCTGTAGAACGTGATTTGTAAGGCATTTCACACAAATACTGCACCTCCTGCAATTTGGACATTGTACTGGTCCATATTGCTATATTGCCGTCAGCCCTCACTAAATCATTTATAATTTATTATGTTCCAGAAGTGACAGAATACAATCACTTAGAGTCTAACAGGGTAGAGATGTTGGTTATCATCAGAGATCACTCATGTGTTGTTGACATATAGTTTTGTCTCTTGATGGATGGACACCAGGCCTCTCATTTACCTGAGCTTTAGCAAATCCGCATGCTGCAGAAATCTGACAGTAACCAGGTTACTCTGAAGTGCGTGCTCTGCATGTCAACACGAAAAGGGTGCATGTCAGTCATGTTTGTTTAAAATGGCTTATTGTCCAAATATCCAGATCCAGAGCAGCATGTGTGCAGCAGAGAGTCAGCCAGTGAGGGAGCAGTGTAAATCACCTGCTGACTGGTTTCCTGACAGCTTGACTGCCTGCTTCCTCTCACTCTGCTTCACCTGTCTGACATGATGACTGGCAGGCAGATTATTTAGATGGACAGGGAGATATTTTCTCTCTCTGCTCTCCTTTTCCTTACTTCACCACTCTCTTATTACTAGCACTTACATAGTATTTCAGGGTTTATTTAAGTTTTTTACAGTGATGCCAGGTTGAAATTTGACAGCTGTTTTGGAGATTGACAGCAAATATTTTTCTCTGTTCAGGCTGGACCAAATTAGTAGTTTTAAAGGTATTTGATAGTTGAATCCTCATTTTCTCTGATGCAGATATTTTTCATCTGATCACAGTACAACTCCATGTCTACTTTCATAGCAGACAAAAGACTAGGGACTATTACAGCATGAGTCAAAGACACTATACACCACATACATCAGCCTTTCAGTGGTGTCATTACCATTCAAATGTACTATATTACTTACAGGACTTCTGGGAAATGGCTAAACTTTACTTAGGCATTATTTTAAAAGGAGACTAGACATGAGTAAACAGTTCTCCTCCTCCTCTCCCTCCTCAGTCAGTTATGTGTCAGTAGGTCAGGCTGAGGCCAAGTTCAGGCTGATCCCTTTCTCTCTCTTCTCTCCATTGAACTTCTCTTTCGTCTTCCTCCCATCGTTTATTTTCCCCTCTCTTGTTTATTGCATGAGCTATTGACCCATCTTGTTTATTTTGCAATCTTCCCCTGCTCTCTCTTTTCTCCCCCCTCCAGTTGAAACCTGTTGACACCAGTGAACTTTCCAGTTTGTGTCTCGTATCCACCCCCTTCCTTCTTACCTCTCTTATCCCATGTGTGTGTGTATGTATGGGGCCCCAAAGCTTGTGTTAGGGCCTGTGGAAGCCTGCCTGCACTTCTTGTCAGGACATGGACTCTCTCTCTCTCTCTCTCTCTCTCTCTCTCTCTGGGTCTTTTCTTTTGGGTGGGGCGATGCAGCATGTAGCATTAGATCATTTCCATCATATATTTTGTGTACCACACCTCTTTCACTGTAGCTATAGTCATACCAGAGCCTCACTCTCTCATCTTACTCGCACTCTTTTGTTCTTCCCTGCTAGTCTTTTGTGTCATGCCTTGTGTGCTCTCTCTTCTTTTGCCTGCCTTTTTAAATAAATATTTGGTCCTTGATTTTTGTTGCTATTTCAGCCTATTGCTCTTTTCACTGTTGCTTGTTTTATTTTCTACACATTTTTATATTTCCTTTGTTTTGCTTGTTTACTTTCCTCTGACATGACAGTAACACTTTGTGGGGCCAACATTCTTTTCATTTCGTTATCTTGATTTGTTTCACTTCATTTGTTCGGTTATTCGTTTTGTTTTTTCTTGTGTGTTTTTGTCGTTTTGGTCAACATTTTGCTTCATGTTTTAGGTCTCTCTTATTACCGTCATATTGATTATTCCTCATTGAATCAGCTGTTTCTCATCCATTGTGGCGCTTTAAATGTAAGCAACAGGAATAGATAGAAACAGGGCGTCAGCAAAAGTTAGCTCAAAATGCTGCACAGATAAAACAATGCAATCAAACTGATTTTGCCACGCTCAACGCTTGCTCACATCACATTCAGTAACAACAGTGTCTGAGTCAGTGCACTGATACCTGTGGATGAAGTGTTCAGGTGGGACTAAGTGTTGACTCATCGAAGGAAATTGAAACTTGGAGCTGCAGGGCAGGGATTATCCCAGCACCTGCTACAAATTGGTCACCTCGCTTTTTCTACAGATTCTGAAAACAAAGAGAAAGGCTTTTGTCTTCTGAAATAGAAACGCACCAAGAACAAGTTCCGGTAAAAGTTGTTTTTGGTAGGCAAATAAATACAATGTGCAAATTCCCCTAAAATGTCTGTTTAGTTAAACACTTCCATTTTTACATGATTTCAATGTGCTCAGTCACTTTGTGTTCTGTGAAGATCACCAAGACAAAAGAACACCTTGTACATAATTTTTAGCAGGTTAAAGTTATTCTTGGCAGGTACTCAGTGTTCAGGCACCGGAAACTGATATTTTTGTCACCTCAGAGTTATCTCACCTCAACTGAAGTGTCACTGACATATCTCTGTTTCGGTTGTAACTCAACTGTACAAGGTAGGAATCGTGTTGTATGATTGTGCAGTAAAAAATACAAACCATTCGTTACCTAGTAATAGCCAGCGCTGTCATACTTACTTCACATTTTGGATTGCAACATCTGGCAATGAATACATCTTTTTCTGTTTGTCTTTTGTTACACTGCTTTAATTTGTGGTTTAATTGAAATGTAATGTATTTAATCTGACGTTTCAGTCTCTTTTACGATTTAAAGTGAGAGATTCAGGATATTCTTGTGTCAAAGAAAACCTTAAATGTCACAATTGTGATGTACACATCAGCCATCAATTCATTGCTGTGACATATTGTCTGACCACCATCCCATACCACTGTGTTGTGTAAACCACTGAGCATTGTGAAACTGTGGCTCATTGAATGTGGTGTGAAAAAGAAGTGTTTTACTGAGTGTTAAATAGAGCTGTAGTACAGAGTCGGGGAAGGACTGGGGCTTGGTCTGCGTGTGTGTTAGAGTGTGTGTGTGAGTGTGAGCTCGTCCGTTAGGAATCACTGCATTCTTCAGCAGCAGCTCTCTGTGGTATGCCAGCACATTCCCCACTGCTGAGCTGGAGAATCCACTCGGAAAGCAGGAGCGGGAACTTTTCCTTTCTACCCCCTCCCACCCCTCACTCCACCCTTCTACTACTCCGTCTGTCTTAACTTTGTTCTCCTCAAGTAACCTCCACCCTGGACCCCCTTTTCCTCCTTCCAAAACGTCCTCTAAGTTGTATAAACTATGTTTTCCAAATTCCTTCCCTATGCTGTCTGAGCCTTTGTCTAAACCATGACGTCTTATTTTATGGACTGCATGTGAGTTTATGCTGTGTAACTGTGTTGTTCCAGTATCTTTTTATACAGACATTTAATTCACCTTCCATCTCACCACTGTTTTGTCACTCCCTCTATTGTTTCTTTCTAGGTAGCTCCTATTAGCCTCCTTAGCAGGTAGTTTTCCTAAATTAATTAGGCCCCCTGCTCTGTTTATTGTTGGTCAGCTCTCTCTCTCGCTTTCGCTCGGATTCCCTTCCTCCGGTTGGTAAAGGGAACACGCTGTGTTGGATGTGGTGTTGAATCAACAATAGCTATAGTGAGTTGCCGGCAGTGGGACAAAGTGAGCCAGTCTCATGTTTGTTTTGCTAACAGCAGAAGCACAGGACATGGTTTAGAGGACACACACATACACAGAGAATTGTAAGGATTTTCCATGGACTTGGTTAATTCCTTTAGCTGTAGCTTAATCTTAACCCTGAACCAAAATGTAATCTAATCTCTACTTTAAACTCAAAACAACCCCAAACTTTATTTGAGTAATCTTCCTATCTACCCACATGGTTATGCAACTTCACAGTGGCTGATATGGACTTTTTTAAAGGTGTGAGTTGGGGTCAAGTGTACACACACCTTTCCTCACACACTGTATCCCTCACATGGATTCATGTCTCTTTGTCTCTTTCACTCACCAACACACACACAAAGTTGGTGTGTCATTGTCAGTGTGATTGGGAGTTAATGTGTGCCTTTGCTAACCACTAATATGGTCTTATCTGTTGTGCTAGCTGCCTTGTTGTGGCTTTGTGTGCTGTTGACCCGTCTATATTTAGAACGAGAGGAATCATGTGTCTAACAAACAGTCTCCACAAGTGTGTAGGTGTATGTGTGTCTCCATTGGGTCGTGTTTGCACATAACCAATGTGTAACAAATGAGCTAAAACAATCACATTGTTTCCACCACTGCCTCTGTGTCTTGTGATCACAGAGACGGATGTGAAGAGGACACACTGTATCCAGCCCAGGGTCAAAGTTAAACCCAGTGAGCATCTGTTGCTCTCCTCCACAGCTCCATATTTTCAGGGGACTCATATTATCTGGATATTTAATGTGATTTATATTAACTGTTGTTAACTTGTTCCTGTTCCTGGCTATTTTTTGTGTGTTTTTGAGCCAGTGTTTTGAATCCTGTGATAATTTAACTTAGTGACAATCATTGGAGTGAAGTTTGCAGCTCATGGCTGCTGTGTTATAGTGAACACAGATGTCTGGTGATATGAGAGATTATAGTCTGGGGTGAAATACATTTTTTGTCATTAAAAGTTGAGCTTAATAGTTGTCACAATTTAGACAGTAAAATAATTAAACAAGCAATTATATATCCAAAGAATCAAATCGATATGTTTTTAAATAAATAAATATCTATAAAGAATAAAATCCAGTAAAATAAAAACAACCAAAATTCTTTTTATTTTTATTTTATTGTGTTTTTATTTAATTTGGTGTCAGAAGTCCAGCCCCATTTAATTGCATATTCATTTATTTTATTGCTGATACATTTTTTTAGTCTTTGACTCTCAATAATAACTCCTTTTAGGTCGTTTGAAACTTTTAAGTCTCTCCAGCAGTCAAGTCTGTCTTTAAGATGTCAGCAGAGGACGGCTCTGCTTTTCCACAAAGATGGCGGATTTTGTTGACCTACTAACATCTGGGGTTTTCCATGGATGTGACCATGTTCAGTAACATGTTCGTGTTACAGTGTAATATCTTATTTGGTCAAGAAGGGCTCTAATTTTCTTCTCGTAAGTACCCACATTCCCTCGAACTGACTTGTGTCCTTATGCTTCAGTTTAACATCAGTGCTTCCCAGGATATGGCTGAACCAGCCTCGGGGAACGAGACTAAACCTGTTGCTTTCAGCTGTGTGTTGGACACGTAGGTGGACAGTGTTTTATTGATAGATACTGCTGAGCACGATGTTTCACATTTTAGGGAAAAGTGAGTCACACCCCTTACTCAAAACTTAAACAGGGCCTTGTTTTGTATGCTGGTTCCAGTCCTCTGAATTACTGACTGTTTTTCATCAGTTCAAACATGTCAGGTGTGGTGCTTTTTTTTTGCATTTGTTTCCCCAGCTGGAGGAATACTGGGAGCAGTCAGAGCTTTATGGACTGGATTTAGCACAGGGACGCCATCTTTGTTCGCCAGAGCCAAAAAAAATGGGGACAGAATAGTCGCCACAATAAGTGACAATAATGTTTGTAATTGATGCACCTGTTTGTTGACTTCAGGCATGTTTATTTGTTTGTTTGGCTTAAAACAAATGAATTGCTCCTAGCAGTCACTAGTGTGTTGTTCAGTGTTAAGTGCTTTGTTGACTGAAAATGCCATCACTTGCTGCTGATTAGTCAGGGAAAATAAAGCAAAATCACTAAATTCAAACAGGATAGCAGGCTGAGTAATGAGGTAAAAAAGAGACCGTGAATACTGTGGGTTTCTTGGTGCTTAAATGGCAGCTCCAGAAAGATGTCTTTGATTAAAAGGGACTGTTGGGGTGAACAAATGAGCATCTTAACACAAGATAAAACAGGTGATTAGTGGTTTGACCTTTGGCATATAAAATGTGTTTTGACATATTTAATGTCAAAGGTGAAAATGCCCATCAAAGTTTAAGGTAATGTCCTAAAATGTCACCACACTTCACCGCCCAAGAAAAAAATGACAGGAGGATTAGTGGATCGATCTGTATCAGACTGATGGGGACACTTTGGGAATAGTCTTCAACATGTTAGCATTGCCCATCACTTATTACAAAGTGTAGTGAATAAACTCTTCTGCTGTGTAGTAGATATAAACAGACTTCACAGCTGAGAAATGTTTCTTAGTCATCTGCAGCTAGCAGCAGCTGAAAATGTCAGAGCACACTTTAGAGATGCCTCTTCCTGTCCAAAGTGTACATCAACGTCATTAGTAACCATTCAAAGCTTTCCAGTGCTTTTTTTTTAATAACGTGGACAATTTTCTCATCCTGTAAACATGGCCCACTGACTTCCCCATCTGTCTGTCTGCTTTCTGTTTCTTTTGTGCTTTCTTCAGTGCTGACACAGTGCTTACGTTGTGAAGGAAAGGTGGGCGGTTTGATGCGAGCTTGACGGGGGAAGGATTCTACTTGGGGAGGCAGGACTGTGTAGAAAGCAGCACCCTTGTCTTGGTGCCAGAGAGGGTGTCAGAGGGCAGTGCCTGAGCAGGGTGGCACAGAGTTCACCAGCAGAGAAATGCTGTGTCAGCCCCCGAACAAATGACTCTCTCTGTCTGAGGTTTTAGTGTTTGTCCATGTCAGACTCTCTTTTTCTGGGTTTCTTCTCAATGATGCTGATGTGATTCATCAGTTCCCATCATGCCCCTGTCTCTCTCTGTCTGGCATGAAAAAGCAAACTTAGCATCCTTTGTCTCATTAAATACCTGGCATTATATTTGTCTCACTTTGGTTTGTATTGTTCAGTCTGTATTGCTTATCTGCTTTAATCTGTTGTCTGGGACATTCACATGCTTAATTCCCCATTGAAATATTTTTTCAGTCCCTGCATCCTTTCTGTCAGGTGGGATGCAGAGGTGGGGGAGCTCCACAGACTGTACTAGTTCCAGTGAAATTCACAGAAACTCTCTGAGTCAGAGACCACAAAGAGGTAACAAGAGGTATTGGCATCACTGCGTAAGGAGGAGTAGCAGCTCAGTCTCTCTGTCCTCTGTCAGTTTAACCTCAGTTCAACCACTCCTCTCCTCATTCCTCCGTCTCCTCCTTTTTTACTCCAGTTGGATGAGGTTAGCACTTTCCTCTTTGAGGCACAGGGTGGGAGCGACCATGCTAGGAAAGTCTGACATGCATGGGAAAACTTTCTCATCCTGTCCACTTTGAATTAACTTTGGCTTCTTGTGTTGTTTAAATAAGATTGTTAATGAACAGCTAATGGATTCTTCAGTTGTGAGTGTGCTGCATTTTCTTGTAATTGTAAAAGTTCTTTTACTTGATTTCAGACAGAATTTTCAACTTGTTTCTATTTTTGTCTGACATTGCCCCAACTCGATTTGATTTTCCCTAACTAATCACCGTCCTACGGCCGAGTCTTCTAGGTTTCTTTTTTTTTTGCCTGATACTAACTTGAATAGGGATAAAATAATATAGCTGACTGGTAGACTTGTCAAATGTCATCAGATCAAATTGATTGAATTTAAGTGAAACGAATCATTTGACTGGTGGTTGTGATGCTCAAAACAATTGATCCACCATTTTACAGCACACAGAGTAGCGACAGAGCCTTCTTGTGATTGGCTAATCATAAGTCTCTCTGCGTCGCTCATTAGTTAGAATAGTATGACATCTGAGAAACTGCTATTTCATGTCATGATGCCAGACGAATTTGAGTTGGCAGATTCAAAGGCCTGGGCCCAGGCAAACATTTCATACCATTTTATCACCCAGGGCTGGGTTTACTCTCCCTCGCTGGTCTGGTGCATTTGTGTAATAGGTAGCTCAGTGTTTCTCCTGGCAGTTGACCTTTGACCCACTGTAGGTCCAACTACTGTGACCCCTCTTTGAGCAGTGAGACATGCTGCATGTTTGTTCACTGTGAAGGCTGACTCCTTGACCTTCTCACCTTGGAGTGAGAGGTCAATAAGCCTGAAGTGGCTTCCTGACTTCAGGTTGTTTGGATTTCACACCAGCCATTCTCTTCTGATTTAGTTTTTTTTTTAAGTATTTATGAAGGGAATATAGACCTCACTTCTAACTGTCACCTGCTGATTCACCTGACTCACCTGGCTGTCAGAGTCCCACAGTTATGTAGGATGTTATTTCCAAGTAATTACATAGTTTCACTACAGTTTCACATGAATGATTCACTCATCGTGCTCTGGTGAAATCAGGTGCGGGAAGTTACTGAAAATCAGTTTAGACATCCAGATAAAATCAACTGGTAATTGTAACTTAACAATGTGGAAGAAAACATGATTCTTTTTATTGTATTGTTAGTAAAAGACGTATTACAGCATTAATGTGAATGTTCGAGCCTATTTTCTTATTTTACTTTTTTTAACCAGTACATTTTATTACTGTTTTACCTAATGGTCTTCGCATCTAACAGGGATTTTACTTACTTCACTCACTTTTACCTAGTGGTATTATAATAGTTGTCTTTAGATATCCCAGTCTGCTTTCTTAACCTTGAATAGGAGTTAGACTTTTATGTTCTGCCTGCCACTCCTCTAATGCACTGCTGCATTATAGGCAGAAGAAAAGACAGGAAGACACACAAATCTTTCACAAGGAGAACTCCAATAACTGCTGTGTTTACTTTACTTCCTAATGGCAAATTGCAATGTAGATCGTCTTTGACATTATTTTTCAGCACTGAACAGGTTTAATCCGTCAAATCATCAATTGATATTTTTTAGAAAAAATATCAATAAATGGACTCCAGCAGAATCCGTCCTGTTTTCAGCAAATTGCAGATTCAACAAGTTATCTTGTGATTGCTTCAGTTTGAAAAGTAACTACAGTAGCTGAAGAGAAAAGTGTTGAGAAATAAAACAAGTTTTAATAGAATACATGCTGTCTTTAAAACAGTCATTATAGTTAATTAAATACATTAAATACAGATTTTACATGAATAATTTTATAATAAAAGGAATATAGAGGAAATGTGTGCTTTTAAAGTGCTACACAGCTGCTTTAAATATCTACTTCACACAAATGACTATAAACAGCTGGTGATATGGAGTTTTGCTGTATTTTGCTTGAGACATTTTAGTTGCTGCTGGTTATTGTGTCAGTGACAAAAATGAACAGTCTCTGTGAAACTTGTGATAGCAGACGAACCTTTTCTTAGACTGTGAACAAAAGTTTTTACTGTCAACAGTGAATGGTGATGTTTCAAAGTTGGCAGTGCTCCACTGCTTCTGTAAGCATTCTTAGAGTATTAATCAGCGTTTTTCTGTTACATCTTAATGTTTTCCAGTCATTTGGAAACAAATTAGTTTTAATCATGGAACAATTCCTGTTCACGGATGGACCAAGGCTTGCCTCATTCAGAGGAATGAGGGATTACATCATCCCTGGAGCAGAGGGGAGTAACTCCCTGGCTCCCCTCACACACCTCGCTCCCTCCCTCGATTTATTATTTTCTCCTCCTCCCTCTCAAACTAGTGTCTACCTCAGACTTTCTCCACCTCCTCTCTCGCTCTTACTGTTGGCGGTCTGCTGAGTTTTGTGACAGTCTGACAGTTCACTCTGTCTTCGTGTGACCCATTCAAAACAAAAAAAGGACCTGTAGGGGGATCCTTTTTTGCTTTTTGAGCAGTCCATTACCATTACATTCATAGCTCATAAAACTTAAACTCGAAAAAGTGTTTTCTACACACATATGCTGCTGATCTAGAGTAAAAAAAAAAAAAGATAGTCATAGGAATGTATGCGTATATGTGTGTGTAAAACTGTCAGTTCCACGCTGTGAGTAGGCTCAACCGGGAATTATTTAATCCCTCAATCCTGGTCATCTTTCACGGGGTGACATGAATTTGAACCTTGTTTGGAAGGCTTCAGGGTCTGTGCTCGTCCATCTGCCCAGTCAGAGCTGCAGCTGTCCACTCAACAGGGCAGAGAGAGCTGTACATCATCACAAAGTAGTCTGTGACATTGAGATATCTTTGGACAGAAGGGCTAGCAGATGTATTTTTTAGTTTCACCTCATATGTTACATATTTAGAGACAAGATCCTTGTGGGTTAAGAGTCACCACGGTGGTCAGATTCAAACAGGCACATCTCCCAAGCAGGAATCGACCCACGTCCTGCCTCTATTTGTGTGGCTGTCCAGAGCTGTCACCCTGACCAGTTGGTATCTATAGCTCTGGTTCAAGATGATAGGAATGGGCTCCTAGCGGCCCACTGACTCGGACAACAATAGAGCTCCATGACCTCCAGGTTATGTATAGAGCTGTACAGCCACCATCCACAGCCTACAGAGATGGCTGTTTAGAGAAAAATAGAAGGATGACGTTGCAGTGGGCCTGACATCATCTTTGTGTCTTCTATTTTTATCTGTACATGTGTTCATTAATCCATCTCTCCATCCATCAATTATGTTTTCCTCTGCCTACACCGTGGATAAAAATGAGGCTGATATCTTCGGTTATGTATCCAGCAATTTCATCACTGTGGTCCAGTCACCCGTGACTGGCTGCTAACTTAACAAGGCGCTGACATTTAAATTCATGCAGTCATGCAGTGCTGACATTCTTTTGTTGAAATAAACAGTGTTTAATTGGTTTGTAAAGCTCATTGTGTTTTGTTTCCTCCTTCAGGGGTGATCAGCCAGTGGCAAAGTGAATCCAAGGAGCGGGTCATCTCGCTCGTCCTCTCCCATCTTCCGCTGCTCAAACCGGGCAATGTTGAAGCCAAGGGCGAGTACATGCGCCTGCTGCCTCGCATTCTGGCCCACACCATCGAGCACGGCCGCCACCTGGAGGAGTCTCGCCAGCTCCTGTCCTACGCCCTCATCCACCCCGCCACCTCCCTGGAAGACCGCTCGGCCCTGGCACTCTGGCTCAACCACCTGGAGGAGAGAGCCGCTGCCAGGGGAGACTCACTGGAAAGGCCTCCTCCCTCTGGGCCGCACCACCACCACCACCAGTCTACACCTCCATCCACCCTCTCCTCATCCGGATCCTCCTCTTCGACAAGCACCTCTTCATCAGGCAATCTCTACTCCTTGCATCACCACCAACGCTACGGCTCAGACGACCGCCTCAACGGGTGGCAGAGCTCCAGGGATTCAGGACTGGGTGGAGGCTGGCATCAGCAGCAGCAGGGCTGTGAGAACGGGCACCTCCTTCTCTACCCTTCATCCTCTGTGCCGACAACCATCAACACGGTTGGAACTGGTGGAGGCGGAAACACTAGTAAGTGAAGTTTCCTCTGTCCTGTGTGCCTTATAGTTTATTCAGCCCATTTCTAATGCTGTGGTGCTTTAACGGCAGTCCGCATGTAGATAAAGTCAGTATTTAATTACTACAACAATTTCAAAATATGATTAAATTATAAAAATAGCCACATATAACTTAGTAACTTGCCCTTTAAAATACTACCTTGATTCCAAAAAAGGTGTCTAAAACATAAATTGAACGCAATAATTTGCCGTCATTCACTTTTGTTTTCTGAAAATATGCACTCTAAATGTGATGTTTTTACCTTTGACACAGCATCCAAACTTGTGTGTTTGAACTGGATGATCCTCTGAATCACTGAATTACGTTAAAGAAACCAGTAAAATTCTGCATTGGTAATTGTTGTGGCAAAGAAAATAGATAGATACAACACAGAATGGCTACAATTTGTGAGGATTGACGGCTGTGGTCTTAGATCTGCCCTCAGTTTAAATCCCTCAATAATGGGTTTACACTAATCCATCAATATTTATCCTCCTTTCATTGATCAGCATTGAGTGGCAGCTCATTTCATTGATCTACTTCACTGAAAAAAACACCAAAATGTCACATTTATTTAATGTTCTGTTAAATTTTGCACACAGAATAAATTGATTATTTTTCAGTCACCTCTGTCAGTGTGCAGACATGTTTTTCAGTGGAGGGAGTCATTGGATGAAAATCCTAGATTCAAGACCACAGTACCTTTCACAAATCTCTTACTTTCCTTACTTTATTTCCTTTGATAAGCTTATTTTTTCAGACATGAGATTAGCTGCTTTTCAACCCCAGATGGGCTTGTGTAATTCAAGGTGGTCAGAACCATTAAACCAGCTGAGAACACCTCAGTGGTTACAGTGGGTGAGTGACCACCTGATTACACACACCAAGACACAATTTCACACAAGGGTCTCTAAGCTTCTCTGTAAGAAATACTAAATGCAAAAAACATCTTCATGCTATTCTGTGTATTCAAAGTGTGTGCTTTCTTCAGAATATTTTCACTGCTTTACCTTCCCGTCAAACATCCCTTTCTGGCAGAGAACAGCCTGTATGCTGTCTTCAAAGTCAACAGACTCCTTTGACAAAGACAAAACTTTTACCTCTCAGAGCACAGAAGTTGCTGGTGTACCACCGCCTCAATCTGCTAGTATGTTTGTGTTATTGTGTGACTTCGGTGTTTCACAGGGTCAGTTCAGATTCACTCAAAACGCACCAAACACACTAAATTACACCCTGAACGCACTAAATAGACTCCACACGGTAAATACACTGAACAACCCACACAGCAACTACACAGGCTGTGTGAGGTGTACGACAACACACAGAGAGGGCAGGGCTGTTGAAATTGAACATAACTATGGTCAGTGCAGGATATTTCCAGACAAGAATGCAAGGGCTCTGTGTTTTTTTTCTGGGAGATGAAAGAAACAGCTGAGGGTTTATAAATAAAGACACATTTAAAGCCACTGCTCACTGCTCCAAGAAAGATCCTCTTGTATTTTTGACTGCAAGCAGCTTCAGTCCCACTCAGAAGACCTCCGGATTTCACAACTGATAAACGAGAGTTACCCCAGAAACCGGCACAGGATTGTTTGAACCGGAGCAGATGCTTTTCACTAACTGATGGAAGTGAGCACTGAATACGGAGACAATAAGATGATAAAATATATTTCATCAAAGCATCAAATTTGTCATGAACACAGCAATCATTCTGATAAATATATATCCAGCTTTCACATAAATCCAGTTACTCAGAGAAAGCTAGCTAGTCTTCAG
>CAFUXE010000488.1:716382-731138 GCA_903364295.1 Serranus cabrilla
ACAACCCCCAACACACACACACACACACACACACTCCCCCCGCCAACCTCCACCCAGCCCTCTACTAAACACTCCACCCTGCTCGCAGCTGAGGCCAAGACGGCCGAGAGTAACCTGCACCTGAGAGTTAACAAATATGAGAAAGTGGAGACTTTAAGTTGTCTGTAAAGTTTGATCTATGTGACAAGCATCCATTGATATTATTATAATGTTTTAACATTATTATAATCTTATTAACGTTACCAGTCGGAAACTGAGACGTAACTAACTGGAGCCAGGATGTGCAGTTTGTCTGATAATTAAGTCACTCTGCTGAGTTAATGATGTAAGGCCTGCAGCTAAGGACGGTACTGACTAATGCACTGATTATGTACAGTTTAAGTACTTAAATACTTATTTTTTCAATTAATCGTGTAGTTTATGAAACGTCAGGGTGTTGGGTGGATACATGATGCTGTTCACTGAGCCTTACATTGTGATTTAAGCCGTATCCACACATACAAGGGTATTTTTAAAAACTGCCAAACTCTTATTCAGTGACTTCGTTAGTCCTGTGTGTCCCAGACAGCAGCACCGAGTGTTTTATGAACCGTCCCCGGAGCTTTCAGACCCGTTTAGCAGAGACTTCTCCTGCCTGCCTGAGTGTTCAGAGAGGAGAGCTGCAACAGAGATTACAAGTTGTAAAGTCCGAGTCTGTTCATGAAACCTTCAGGGTTGTTGCGTTGAACACCGAGCTGTTTACGGATGCATAGTGTTGAGGAAATGTATCTATTTATAGATGTAACATGGCAGCTGTGAAGCAAAGTAAAGTTTGTTTTATCTGCCAGCAATGTTTCATATATACATGATGCTTTTTTCACCCCAATTCTTTCTTGGTCTCTTCAGCCATAACCACAAAATTAATGTCAAAAATCTAATTCTCAAAAGAAAAATCTCTTCCTGCATCCTTTTAACTGGCTAATGTCGTACACGCTGCCAACTTTGCCTGCTGGGAAAATGTTAATGTAGAGTCTTCCGGCCTGGGTACCATAAAACGTTTGTCTCCGATTTTGTGGGAAATCAGTTATATAATAACGATATAAAAAAGGTAAATGATGATGGTCTGATGGTCTTGTTTGCTTCTGTAGATCATATCGAGGCATCAGTGTTCAATAGAGACTGTTTCATAACCAGTTAAAAAGTCCCTGTAGCTGCTTTAATCATGAAATATCCAACCGTTCAAAAGCTGGTAATTAGAGTGAGAGGTAATTAGAATAAATATTTCATGTTGCTGTGCAGTTGAAAGCAATACACACACACAGAGTCACACACAGTGACAAAGACAGCGTGCCCCTGCAGTGATTGTTTTGCTGTAGCATGTGTCTCCGTGCTGGAGTTAACAGTGTGGTATAATCTGATTATTGAGGCTGCACTCTGGTCGAGTGGACGACATTGTGCCAGTGGACTGATCTGAATTCATTTCTTTTGTTCGGTGCCAACTAGTCGCCTGGTGCCGATTTCTTTCTTTTTTTAAAAAGGGAGAAAAAACTGAAAGCATTAGTGTGTGAAGTCATTAAACAGTTTTTCAGCAGCTTTTTAACACACAGAATGAGTGGATACGGATACAACAACATCAATCATGATTACAGAACATTTTTAGTTTGATTCAGGATGTTTTATTCACGTGATCTGTTTGGTATGAATTCATTTTAATCAGCTGTGATGTTTGTTTCTGTTCAGATCTTCAGTTACCAGTGACAGAGCCGGACATCAACAATCGCCTTGAGTCTCTCTGTCTGAGTATGACCGAGCACGCCCTGGGAGGTAAAGCACCATTTTTAAATGATTCAACCAATAATACATTAAATGCAGCTGTTTGCAGACATAGAGTAATGTGGGTGTTTATTTAGATTATCATATTGTCCAGGCTACAGTGACGGTGTGTCAGCTGTTGACAATGAATCCACTTTGGTTCCTGGCTGCAGGGCCACTGTTTGGTTTGGTTACTGTTTTGTGTATTTGATTTCTCACTTTGTTGCCAGGAAATGGAAGACAAGTATTACAAACAAAAACAAAGGTTTTTCTCTGCAGTTTAACAAGTTTCACTCAGTAGATCTGTGGTTCCCTGTACATGAGTGAATTACATCAGTATTTAATCTAATAATAAAAACACGATATATCAAATCATCATAATAGCACAAAACACACAAATGACGTCAGTTCCATAATTGTTTTTCCTTTTTCATGAAAAGACATAAGACATTCAGTCAGTCAAAGCTGCATGTGTGTGTGTGTGTCTGTGTGTGAAAGAAGCTGCGAGATAAGGAAAATAAAGTTTTAGTACATTTTAGTGATGTCTTTTTCATCAATCAGTATCAGATGTCGACATCATCACACTTAACATAATAAAGACGTCATGTCGTCTCGTCATCGTCTCGTCTTTGTCCAGGGAAAAAAAAGGTTGTTGACCAAAGTATTTTTTATAAATTTTTATAAAATTTTGTTCAGTGAAATAGACAAACACCTCAGTTCTTATCAGTTTTATTGTTGTCGCTGCCACTGTTTTTGCTACATTGCAGAAGCTGAAATATGAAAAAAGATTCTTACACCTGTATTATCTTTTTAAACCAAAAAATATATGTACAACTTCTCAATTCAAGTGTCTCTCTCTCACCGAACTGAGGCTAGCTTAACTGTGTTGTTTACTCATCTACAACACACTGTTTTCAATCTGGACAAAAACAATTACTGAAAATAAAACAACTAATTCATCAAGCATGATGAATAAAAGTTGTCTCTGAAATGCCCCAGTTGCAAGCAGAACAACTGTCAGCTGAACAGCCCTGCAGCAGCTTTGTGCTCTTCAGAGGCAGTCCAATAAACTTAGAATAAAATGACAAAAATCACCCCAAAAGAGCTTGGTGCGAGTCGGCTGGTTTCCCATTATCACCAGGATTAAACCAGCACATGCATCAGGTCAGTTTAGTTTTAAAAGTCCTGTAAGTTGTTGTGTTTCTCAGTTGAGCTGCCTTAACACTGACCCCTGGTGGCGGCTGCTGTGCACTACACACAAACAGCATGACCACCAGTTTAAATAGACAAAATGAGCAGCGTTTTTATTTTTGACGGTATTGAAAATTATACCGTTGGGATTTCTAAATAACATGTATACCATAATACCACCCAAGCCTAGTGTTTATAAGCCACAGTATCGTGTTGTGTTTTTAAAATAACCCAGCTTGGATACTTCTTGTCTTACCGGTTTATCAGGGTATAAAGTTGTCACACCCGACATTAACATGTATGTCGGACGCTCATGCTTCAATTTCTGCAGCTCATAAATCCGCAGCAGTTGGATCCGACCCGTGTGTGTTATATTTTTAAAGCCAAACTAAATATCAAAGTGTCCAAAAACTCTTGTGTCAGTCAAGTCAGTCTTAACTGATCTGAAAGTTGATGGTTCAGTCAGTTTCTCTGTTCTGTGAACAGCTAAAAGTCAGGAAGTCTTTTTCCCATCGATAACTCCAGACTTGTTGGAGCCCAACAAGGTTTTTTTTTATGTTATATTTGTTTTAAAATGATTTTAAACACTGGTGTTTTGTGTGAACAGTGTGCAGTTTTATAATCTCAGACATCTGATCGTCATAAGATCTGACAAACTGATTAAATTGAGATACGTTTTTGGCATTAGATGTGGATGAAAACGATTTGAAACACATAAAAAGCACTTTTTACTCCACGTTCTCCTCAGTGAAGTCAGTCAGTGGGTGACCTGACCATGTACAGTGGATTTCAGTCTGGGTTAAAGTCAGTGCCAGCTCCCCCCATCCCAAAACTCGACTGAGGTGAGGACAGTGGGCCTCAGTGCTCGGCGCAGAACGCCGGACAAGCACTGCTTTGTGTGTGTGTGTGAGTGTGTGTGTGTTGGAGTAGGTTGTGTGTTAGCAGTGCGTTTAACAGAAGAAACTCCTTCTAAATCAGCCTTTCCCTCGTCTCTCACACCCAAACGTCCTTCAGAAACATAACTCGGTAACTGAATCTGAACCAGCCACAGGAAGTGAAACTTTCACTGGTAAAAGGAAAAAGGATGTTGACATTTGAATACAGTATATTCTGTATTCTTTGCTGACATTAACCTGCCCTTTCAGTACCGTGATGGAATAAAATCGTCCACCCTTGCGTAGCTTGATAACATTTTCCTCTCGGGCCGCACCAGAGGCAACAGCTGTCAGACGCTTGTTTTCCTCCGAGCGGCTCTATCAGTATTTTTACAGATGTGTTGTTCTCGCACCGTGACAGTGTGGGCTCCGGCCCCTCACTGTTCACCGGCCAGAAAACGCTTCAGGCCTTCTCTACAAACTGATCATTACTACTCTGAAATCAGATGACATTTTATTAATACGGTGCCTTTAAAAACTACTATGTGGTCCACAGAGCGTTACAGAAAAAGAAAGCCTGTACATCAAACTATAAAGGAACAAACAAGGAAAGAAAAGAAGTACAATGCATGAGAAATGTGGTTGAAATTCCTTTTTAAGAAACCTTATATAATCTGTTCTAGAGGCAGAGAGTGGCATTGAACTTAATGTGATGCATTATAGTTATAAAGCTTGCACAGGATAATCTGAAGCATCTGCTCACATGGAGCCAGACATACAGTATAAGTGACTGAGAGATCTGAAATTATATTTATTTTTTGTTCAAGGTGTTATTATTGGTATTTCAAGTTATATAACATGAAATAAATCACACATAGAGTTGGCCAGACACATTTATATTTTGTTATTATGTTTATACTTGGTAATCAAACAGAACTGATCCCAAAAACACTAACGTGTAAAAATTGAATATTATATAAATATTAAAGTCTCATAAGTGAGTCACAAAAAATACGATATAAACAATATTTTAAAAAATCCAATAAATAAAAGAAATATAAAATAATAATGAATTAGTTGAAAAGATTACATACAGAAAATTAAATTACTTATATATTACTTTCTAAGTTTCAAATAAACAATTTAATAAATAAACAATATATAATATTGTGTCAGTGATACAAAACTACAAAAAAATATCAGTGCTGTTTATTTATTCTTTATAGGTTAAAATGCCGCACAGCCTAAAATGTCTATGTACAGCCTCTCGTAGAATTGTGCATTTTGTAAATCTTTCATCTATTAATCTTTACTGTTTACTTGTAGTTTGTAGAAGTTTTCTCCTTCCATTCATTTAGTATTATATTTATAGTTTGGGGACTTGGATGTTGGATGTTTATCTTGCAGATCTACTCCATACACTGCAGGAGCAAAAGTTCCTATGGATACTCTCAAAAAGTAGTTATTAGCAAAAGCGATTTGCACAAAGCCAGGACAGATGTGAAAAGGTGGTTTGCAACAGCTAATTTTTATTCAGGGTGTCGATAAAATGCACTGGGATTCACTGTTCTCTCTCTCAGTTTGCTCTCCATCAGTATCTGTCTGAGGATGCTGAAGAAGTTAAACTCCTTTTCTCCCTCTGCAGACGGCGCCGACCGCACATCAACAATATGAGACGTGGACCTGAGTGAGAGCAGTCAGGACAGCGCAGGTTCACGAGGCCCTCTCACGACACGTCACCTCGAGGTCACCAGCCCTCCTGTCCCCTGTCCCTGTAGCCAATGGTAGAGCTCAACCAAAGGATCGGGCGGGATCCAAGAAACACACGAGAGCCGATCATCACAACGGCCAACACAAGCTATCACATTGGCGCCGTCCATCGGGTCGGAAAAAAAAAACCACACTTCCTGCTCCGCCAGCATGCTCACGGTCACCTGCGTCCGGGTGAGGAGAGAGAAAAGCATCGAACACGGCCTGGACAGTGTGTGAACAGCGCCCCCCTCTCACGCGGAGGCCAGACGCAGTACTGCAGCCCGGCAGACGGGAGACGCTGGCCCGTGGATCAGGGCCCGGTGAGACTGAGGCCCTTTCCCTCTCCGACACCCTCCGGTCCCCGCACACCGACCACAGCTCGTGGCATCGCTCAAACCCATAACAGTACCTCAGACCCAAAACAACACGAGACAAGCAGAGAGAGAAGGACGCAGGAGGAAGCTCCTCCACTCGACTCCACGAGGAGAGCTCGGGAAGGCCCTCCTGCTCAGTATTGGGTGGCAAAACAAAAAAAAAAAAATCATTTATTTGTATTGTATGTATTTATTGTTTACATATTGATGCTACTTTCAAAGGGTACAGAAACATATACGTATGAATTTCAGGTATGAATCGTGTAATATTCTGTAAAGCCTTGGCTGTCTACCAGCTTTACGTCCCACGAGTAGCCATCACGCTAGTTTACAACCAACGTGCTTATTCTTTATTTTAGCAGCCGACAGCAGAGACGCGTCGGCTCAACGAGAGAGAGAAAAGAGAAGAGAGAGAGTAAGAGAGAAAGAGAAGGAGGTAGAGAAGAAGGATGAGAGGAAGAAGCGTAGAAAGACACAGGAAGTGGAAGAAGAAAGGGAGAAGCCGAGGTGATACTGGAAAGGGAAGCGGATGTTTAAAGGAGAAAGACATCAGAGGCAGGACCTTTGATCGGCCGAAGATGACAAAAGGAAGATCATGTTGTGAGTCTGTGCAGGAGGAAGTGAGTCTGGCACCGGTCAGTTACAGAGTGTTTATCACACACAGCATGTACTGTATGACTTCAGAGCCTCTCGGAGGCGCGATACATTGAAAATGTAGGTTTTTTTTATAAAATGGGAGATTAATGTCGTCAGTGGGATCTGTCTGCATGTTCAGATACTGTTTTTCTTTGTTTTTTAGAGCAGGGTGATGTGCTTAAGCTGCATGTTTCAACTGAAAATCTTTCTCGGAGGAAGATGGTGAAAGATGACAGGAGGTCGATTTGGTTGCGACGTTGGAGAAATCACACACTGTCAATCCATGAAGGGTCGTTTTTCCCAGAGATTGTCTCATTAGTGCTTACCTCCACCTGCTGGCCCAACACAGTCATGGCGGGGCAGACGCTAGAGTCCATGCACGCACCGGGGAAGAGTATTATTTGGGGCAGAGCTGCAGGAATCCCCTCACAGATTTACCCGGGTCACATGTTCCTCTGTCTGCTCCGTCAGCGCCAGCCTTCATTGCATTTTTTCTCTTTTTTTAAATCCTAAATCTCATGGTTATTCTGTGTCTTAATATTTATCCTCTGTGTTTGTGTCTGGACTTTATAAGAGTAGGTTTCTATTAAGATTAGCTCCCTGAGTGCTGAGAGTCCGGACGCCCTGAACGCTCGCCATCCAGGGTTGTTGATTATTATTGTTTAGTTTTTTTCATTAGTCTGTTGCGATTCTTATAGTACTTCCTTTGTATCCTGCACTTGATATGATAATGTGACACTAAAATCCAAATGTTCGGAGTCTGATCAAACCGATGACATGAGCTGACACAGCGGTGACGTTGAATCCTGCAGCCAAACGGAAAATGAAAGTATCTCTGTTTGTCTGACGGTTGGATGTTAAAGATGAAAATACTTCTGATGTCAGTGTCACCATTAGTTTAAGGACCACAGCAGTTTGTGCATGTTTTAGTCCATTTAACCTTTTTCCAATCTTACAGGGAAAAACCCAAGTTTCCATTCATTTTATTTTGGTATTAAATAGGTTTTACCAAGTAGTCTGAAGCTTCATTCATAATGTTACATCCTTTAAATCCTGTGTAGCCTCTTTTCTGTGTCTTGCATGTTTATTAATTCTGCTCAAACATTTCTGCACAGCTGCAGATCAACATTAGGCTGCACTAATATTATTAATATTGTATTTTTTGTGAAACTAGATTTTGTTGGTGGCCACGTACAGACTGGTGTAATCCAAACATTTCTAATCCACCTTTCTGTTTTCTAATGTACTCCAGAAGTAAGAAAATTGCTTGAAAAAACATCAGAAATTTACATAATATTCAGCTTCAGTCCGTATTTGTTGACTTTTAACTTTTCAAAACAATATTCTTCTGCCTTCTTGAGGCATGCACCTGTTTTAAACATAGTCTAGCAGCAAATTTATCAGTTATATTCATTAAAGAAAAATTATTTTTATTTTTTAAAGACCTAAACTAACTTCATCTGATGAATCAGATCGATTTGTATTTTATTTTTACATGATGATTATATAATAAAACATTCGAAGCTTCATTCAAAAACCTCAATAGAAGCTTCAGTCAAAGAAAAATGACATCCATTACAACTTTAATACTAAAATAACTTGAGTTTATTCTTAACAATTCTCTGTGAAAGTTAGAGCTTATTGTAGGAAATGTGCACCTATGACTTAATGTTTGCTGTGATGATTCACTTTCTCCTGCAAGCTTCAGATCTATTCGACCGTAACAAAAACCTAAAGCTCCCTGTAAGTTTGGGAAACATCTAAAACACTAAAGCAGTGATGCATTCAGAGTGTAAACTGTATTAAAGGGACTAAAACATGCAGAAAACGTGACGGTTCCTTATTGTGACGCCTGGCTGGCAGTTTGAAACTACAGTCTGGATCTGTGCACACACACACACACACACACACACACACACACACACACACGGTCAGACAGATGAAGACTCCACCAAAGCGAGTGTGACGCTGACGTCTCGTCTTTGTGAGCAGCAGCGTCGTGTCACTGCCATAAGATTCAGTACTTAAAGTAGAAACAATTATTTATTCTTTTTGTTCTTTCATATTTTTTGCAGAGGTGATACTTTTACTCATTTAGGTGTATTATTATTTAAAGTACCATATGTATTAACATGTTATGGCTGGTGACCATACGTACATCTCAAATATTAACATAGTTATTGTCGACTGTTTTTCTCTTCTTGTTGTTGTTGAACTATAATCCTGTTTGTATCTATCAGTGTCAGATTGTTTTTCTGATACATCCGTTCACGTTCGGTTACAAAACTCACGTCAAAAACAAAACAGCAGCTTGTTGTTGTTGTAGACTGGTTCTGATCTGGAGTCTGAACTTGGTGCTGTGGGGGTTTTTCCACCTAACTGTTTGGTCCTGAGTGGGAGAGAAAGGAGAAAACTGAAGGTTTCAGTGTTTGTTACTTTAAAGGTTACAGCTGGTGTTACTTTAGATTTCTCTTTTTGTCAACAAATCCCACAAAATCACCAACAGCCTCAAGGAAAACACTAAGAAGTCTGGTTTCTACTGAACATGTCAATCTGTAATAACAGGAGAAATAATGCTTTAGTGTGGGACTATTTTCAGCAGCGGATTAATCCACATTTGGTGCTCTAGTGAGTGATTTGTTGTAATCAGCATCCTAATCATTATTCTAAAGCTCTGTGGTTTTGTTTTGTTTTTTAATTCCAAATTGAGGAATTGATTTCTTCCTGTCGATGTAAGACTAGAGAAATTAGACCTTGAAACATAAATCTGGAACAATAAATATTTTTGTTAGACTATTTTTTTCCCCAGAAATAATTCTGTTGAACAACATTATTTTCATTTTAATACCATTTTTGCATAATGCAACTGCAAGACCAATGGTCTTTTATTATTATTATTAATATTCAGACATTGGAATAATTTTAATAAAATGAACTCTTGAGTTCAGTTCACAAAAATGCACTTGGATAAAAAAGAAAAATGCAACATTTGGCACAGCGGTATGGAGTCATTCATGAAACCAGTCCCTCAAATGTTACAAACTTTATTGACAAAAATTGCAAGTTCAATACAGCAAACAACAACTAATTGACACTTTTTTATTGCCTTTTGGAGGAGAAATGACATCAAAAATTAACTTCTAAAGGCACCATGAAAAAATGCTCACACACTGCACCCAAAGTCATGACTATGTTTATTTTTCACACACATTCTTGGTGTTTTTGGTCTTTTATGGGGTTTGTTCACACTAAGAAAAGTCCAGATCATCAGCAGACTTTTCCTTTGAACACGTGTTACATCGAACCTGTAATCAAAGGGATTAATTCAAACTGTCGAGCTTTTGCAGTATTTTTATTCACTTTCATATCACTTTGTTTGAGTTATAAACAGTGAAGTTCAGGAGATTATTAGCTCTTCGGCGTTTAAATAACCTGAAGTTTCTGTGATTTTTCTTCTGATATAACGGTGAAGTTACATGTTTTGTATTCAGAGTTGAATCGAGCTTCACGGGCCTCCAGTTTCCTGCAGCAGCATCGGCGTGCGTGTGGCGGCGGAGGGTCACAGCTCTGAGGTCGGCAGCATCACACACTCTTCAAACCAAATGCTTTGTTTTTATTTGTACTTTCTAAATGCATATCAGCTCTGTGGGAGTGCTTCTAACGCCGCGCACACTGCAGTATTAACAGTCAGATAACGCCTTGATATTCCAAAAACATGTAATGTACTTTAAGTCGAGTCATATATGCTGTTTTGTATCTTTTATTTTGTCATAGATTCTGCAGTCTAGTCAGTTTATGTCGATGTGGGATGCCAAGACTTTTCTTTTTTTGTTTCTTTTTTTTTTGTAAATTCAGCAGCATCCATTCTGTAACAAAGTGTTACCGCTTGACTGTGCTCCTTTTATTTCATTTAGTTTTATTTTATCAAAGAGCCGATGTCCTGTATTGACTGCAGGCTTACGTATATATTTGACAAAAGAATATTGTATGTTTAATAATAAAAAAACACAAAAAAGACAAAAAATTGAAAAGAAAATGCAGAAAAAAGGAAAGGAGAAAATTTGAAGAAAAAAAAAAAGTTGTAATTTATATTTTAAAACTGCATGCACAAGGCTGGGAAAGTCATATTTAGAATAACAAATGGCAGTGCCTTTTTTGTACTCGAGACATTCACCCCAAATGTAAAATGGTTTTATATAGACTTTAAAAAACTGTAACGTTACAGGATGAAACAGCTGAGTCGGGTCGCGCTCACACTGCACACACACAGATAAAACTGTTTTAATGTGGTGAAAATATACAAACTTTCCAAAATATATCTCAGTATTATTATTATTGATGCTGGTTTTGTATCACTGCACACTGAAGTGATCGATGTGTCCAAAAAATCACCAAAAATAATAGATTTTTATAGTTTTTATTTGAGCAGAATCCTAAATTTGTTTGAACCAAAAGGTGTAAAATATTAAAGGCTGCAACTAGTAAAAATAATAATAATTTTCTGGATTCATATTTGAATTGTTTCGCCTATAAAAGGTCAGAAAATTGTGAAAAATGTCCTTTTTTATGAGGTCTTTATTTTTTCATGTGAGAAATACTTTCACATCAGAAGATATAAAGTTTTAAATAATTGAGGACAAAAATTTTATCCAAAATGAGGAGAAGAAACAGAAGGATTTCTTCAACCAACGCTTTATTATAATTATAATTATAATTAAAACTAAAACCATTTAATTAAAATTTAAAAAAATATTTGTAAAAAGTCTCGCTTTTGAAAATAAATGTAAAAAATAAATATGGAAACTGTAAATCTTCTGTTTGATCAAGCAATAAGGAGAAATAAAGATGCAAAAAATGAATCTCTTTAGAAATAAATAAATTATGGCTTCACATAATCCTCAGTCAGTCAAAAATATTCCAGAGTTTAGATTTGAATCTGAATCTTTTCCCCAAATTTCATTCAAATCCAACCAGGAATCGATGTGAAAGCTAGATTTAATCAGCTAAATCTGCCTTTTTAAAACCTCACAGCTGAGTTTAAGTCATTTTTTAAACAAACCTGAATGTATTTTAGCTGTTAAACCTCTTCAGCTCTAATTAAAGCGTCTTCATGTCCATAAAAACCTGTGGAACATGAAACGTGGATGTGAGCGCTGCAGTGTGAACGCGGCCCGCGGCGGTGAACTGTTGTTTCTGTACTCTGTAGGTACTTCTTAATGCTGATATGAAGTTATGAATTATTCTGGTCTGTACAAAAAAAAATGTGTGAATGAGTGTGTGACAGTGAGCGTGTGTGTGTGAGTGTTTTTCAATGTGTCTTGCTGTAATTTTGTGGCGACGTACCAGAATGCTGTGACTTGGCATGCCCCCGTTATACATAAAGAAAAGTTGTAACTCCTCCAGAGTGTCAGTGTGTCATTCAGTCAGACAGAAGCTGGTAAAAAGGTTTGGTTTTCTTTCTGCATCACTGGAGACATTTCTCATTAAAAAAAAACATTTTAAATAGAGTTGTCTGTGAAAACACAGCACAAATCTGTTTTGTTTTTCGTGGAAGTTCAACCTGAGCTTGGCAAAAAAAGTTTTTATTTAACTTTTGTTTTTTACTTAAATGCAGCAGTTAACCTTCGCATCACTCTAGACATTTTTTTGGCTTATTGGTTTTTATTTTTATTTTATTTCACTAAAATGCAGCAGTTAACCTTTGTGTCTCACTAGAAACATTTAAAAATATATATATATTTCAAATAGTAAGACACAATGAACAAATCTTGGAAAAGGTGGGGGTTTTTGTAAAAAAAAATGTTTTATTTTGCTTTTTTTTATTTTACTAAGATGCAGCATGTATGCATCACTTGGGATATTTTTTGGCTTTTTAGTTTATTTAAATGTTGCAGTTAACCTTTGTGTCTAACTAGGGACATTTTTGGCTTTTTAAAAGAAATCAGTACAAGTCTGATTTCAAAAAAGTTGGGACATTTTAACATAAAACAAGCTGCACAAAGACAGTATATTTTGTTTAAATTGATCAACTTTGAGGTTTTTGATAATATACTCGGAATTCTGAATTTCAATTCTGTTTTTATTTGCACTGTGCCCAACTTTTTTTTTAAACTGGTGTCACTCGTTTTGCTTAAGAAAAAGTGATAATTAATTTGAGCGGAATGTCCATTTAGATGTAATGTTAAATAAATGAGGGCGCTTTGGCGCCGCCGTGTGGTGGCAGGATGGTATTACACCACAGAGACGCCACCCGCTTAAACTGCGAATAAACATTAAAATATTTGAAAACTGCGTAAAGTTTGTCAATCAGTAAGTTAACAGACATTTTTTAAAGTATTTTTAAAAAATACTCACATTAATCTGCTGTGAAGTAATTAGATAAAGCAGTTTCGACATGTTTTATTGTCATTTATATAAAATATATAATAATAATAAATAGAAATAAATATGTTTTAGGGTATATGATATATTAAAGTTTATTATAGTGAGTGGATAAAGTTTGTTTTTCGACATAATTAAGTTTTTTTGTGAGCGAAAAGGAAGAAAATTAGCTTCCAGTTCAACTGTTTCAAAGCTGACAAACATTTCTGAGATTAAATGATTATTAAAACACTTTCCGGACTGAAGCGCGTGGGATTACATCAGCTGATCGACCTGTCACGTATCACACGTCGCGAGCTGCAGATGAGGAAACAGGAAGTTGAACGTGCGCTCAAATCTCCGCCTCCCTCCGCGCGGATCAGCCGCTCACTGCAGGACTGAAGCTTCATTAAACACACTCACAGCTGAGTGTGTGTGTGTCTGTGTGTTTGTGTGTGTTTTAACGGGGGTCGTGATGAAGAAGCTGCTGCTCCTCGTGCTCCTCCTCCAGGTGCCCGGATGTGCGGACAGCAGGTGTTTCTGTCAGGTGAGCCGCTCTCCGCACGAGCCGATCCGAGTATTCAACTTTCTGCGAGTTTTAATGTAACTTTGTACAGTTTAACACACCTGTGAGTTTGTTTTAAGCAGTTTAAAAGTCACGTTAAACAGGTAAATTACAGGTAAACACGTGCTGGTGGAAAGTAGTTACATTTACTCAAGTACTTAAATACTTAAAACTTAAATACTCAGCTTGCTTCACTTCAGTATTTCCATTTTTATCCTACTTAACACTACTTTTCTATTACATTTCAGAGAGAAATATTACACTCAAAGACATTAATGTCAAGATATTCTATCATAAAGTTTAAGAGAACTAATAATGTAATAAAATCAAATTAAACTGAGATAAATAGACTTACTATCTCATAGAATATATCTATTGTAATGTAATTAATGTAATTTCTGTTAATGCATGATGTGTTTGTGTGTTACGGAGCAAAATAACATTTAATAATTCAATTTTGATTGAAAAAGTATTAATTTGAATCAAAAAATATTTTACAAAGTTATATTAATAACAGAAACTTTATTAGTTTACATTAAAAAAATTATAATTTATCTCTTTTTTTAAATTTAATTACATAAATAGTACCTTTTTAGTTTATTATTATTTTTATTTATTTTTTATTTATTGACAAGATTGCATGTAATTTAAAATCAGTAAATCTGCCAATAATTTTGCGTATATCGGCTTCTTTTTACTCAGATTACAAAATATAAAACCATTTAAAAAATATTCAGCTCTATATAAAGTCATTAAAATGAGCTCCAACTTTTACACATTAATGAATAAAAAAATAATAATCCAGTAATAAAATATATATAATTTAGAAATTGAATATTCTGCATAATTTCCTTGAAGTAACCTTTGATTTATTGATATAATCTATAAGTCTATTTATCTCAGTTTAATTTTTTTTATTTCATTATTAGTTTTCTTTAAGTTTATGCCAGAATTTCAGTGTAAAATGTGAATATTTTTTGCTACTTAATTAATTTTCCTCAGTTTTTGTTTCCGTCTCTTGAAGCTGTCTGGAGATCTGGACGACTGCACGTGTGACGTGGAAACCATCGACGGCTTCAACAACAACAAGCTGTTCCCCAAACTTCAAACACTGCTGGAGTCCGACTACTTCAGGTTCTACAAGGTAGATACACACACACACACTCACACACACACACTCTCACACACACACACAGATTAACTGTGTGTTGG
>CAFUXE010000488.1:735920-757695 GCA_903364295.1 Serranus cabrilla
TTCGACGAGACGTCTCTATTCGCTGGAGATGAGAAAGAAGCAGCGAAACTGAAGGTCAGCCGACATTTAGAGACTCAGTTCAGCCTGAAAACTGCAGAAATAAAGTCAGGAACTCTAATAATCAGAGAGAATACGACCGAATGTATTAATGTTGAAGATAATAACCAGGATTTATAAAGAGCACGTGGACATGATAAGACAAATGCAGAATATTCACCACATGTTTGGTGGTAAAACTGATATCAGTAAGTTTCAGATGTCATGTTTTCATTCCTTCTGTCCAACAGTTTGTGTTTATCTGCTCTTTAACACAGAGAAGTGAAATAAAAAGCTGTGTGTTTGTGCTGTAAAGTGACGTTTTCTGTGCAGGAGGACGTCCGACGCGCCTTCCTCAACATCTCCAGGATCATGGACTGTGTCGGCTGCTCCAAGTGTCGTCTGTGGGGGAAACTGCAGGTCGGTTTGGTTTCTTTATGCTCATCTGAGGCTCATTCACTGCAATTATTTCTTATTTCTCACTTAGTGTTGAGAAAACATCTAAAACACACATTCAGCTCTTTATTTCACAATGTTTTTAGTGTTTTCTCTTGTGGAGGACTGAGGTTCATGTATTTGTTTGAGTTAAAAGGGTCGTGTTACGATTTTTAAAGTTACTGTTCACTAAAAAATATACAATTTAATATAATATGCACCCTTATTATTACCTTATTATACAACAATTTAATATTTAACACCACCTGAAAAGCTCAGAGACTAAACTTGGTGCAAAATAAAACAAAATGAAATAAAATGAAATAAAACGAAATAAAACTAATGAAAATAAAATAAAATAATACAAAATGAAATAAAATGAAATAACATAAAATAAAACAAAATAAAATAAAATGAAATAAAATAAAATGAAATGAAATAAAACTAATGAAAATAAAAAACAATTAAACAAAATTTTATTAAATAACAAAATAAAACAAAATAAAATAAAATGAAATATAATGAACTAAAACTAATGAAAATAAAATAAAACAAAATAAAATAACAAAATTAAACAAAATAAAATAACATGAAACAAAATAAAACAACAAAAAATCAAAAAAAAATCACACAAAAGAATAAATATATTAATTACATTTTGAATTAAATCAAACAAAAGAAAATAAAGTTTGCATTAGATAATATTTTTTTGCATATTTAAACAATAATAACAATAAAAAAACATTGTTTTAATGGATGTAATTAACTGGTTTTCTGGTGAAATCTATTTGTTACATTTTCACTGTTTTTTAAATTTCAGCTCAATACATTAAATTGGCATTTTTATTTGTTTTCCCATCTGTACTTCAAAGGTTTTTTATTAGCATAAATCGCCTGATTCATAAAAAGCAATTTGCTCCTAAAAACATGCAAAAATAGAATTTTTATGGCATTTTATGGTTTATGGAGAGAAGATCTAAAAAATCCTAAATCCCCAAACCATAAAAACCATCAACTCTGATATTTAAACACAAGGAAACAATAATCTCCAGCTGTTCAGGTTTCTGTTCTGGAAACGAGTTCATATTTAACAAGTGAACGCTTCCTCTGCATGTTCAGACATAAACGATAAAGAAGTATGAGATTATGTCGTCATTATTATTGTTTTGCTGTGTTTGTCTCTCTCCTCGTCAGACTCAGGGATTAGGAACGGCGCTAAAGATTTTGTTTTCCGAGCGACAGATTGAAGCTTTGCCCTCGTCCAGCGCGCAGCGACCCAGTTTCAGGCTCAGCCGGCAGGAGATCGTCTCGCTGCTCAACGCCTTCGGACGGTGAGCCGGAATTACTGTCAAAAACGAAATATATATATATGTTTATATATGTGTGCATTCCCCCAAAGATGACTGTTTCCTTTATTAAATGTCCTGCAGGATTTCCACGAGCATCAGAGAGCTGAAGAACTTCAGGTCGCTGTTAGCCGAGGAGAGATGACGGGAAATATTATTTAAATTTCCATGAAGAAACATCTGTTTTTATTGGAATAGATGAATTAATCATACTGCAGATTTAAAAGAATCTAATTTAAGTAAAAGTATGAAAGTATTAACATCAAAATAAACTTGAAACACAGAAATTTAAATGCTAAATAATGCAGAATGGCACATTTCAGAATCATATTTGTTATGTTACTGGATTTAAATTGTTAATGCATTCATGTGTTTGTTTGTTTTAATATTGCAGCTGGTGAAAAGGAGATAAATTTAATTATTGTTGAGTAACTAATCCATAAAAATCCACATTCATTAATAGTTGATATACATGTTTTATTGATCATTTAATCTACAAACTAACTCAAGATTGTGGAAGAAAAAGTGCACTATTTACAGCTGAAATGTTTTGGGAATTAAAGTATAAAGAAGCATAAAATGTAAAATATTGCCTCAACACTGTATTTAACCACATTACTTGAGTAAATGTACTTAGTTACATTCCACCACTAGTGAGTTTATGGAAGAATTGAGTCTGTTGTTGAATTAAAATGAAATTCTGTTTTGACACTGGGAATATTTTATATTTACTATTATATTAATGTGGTTTTACAGTATGTAAAATGTAACGTTTTTAGCTAAATAAAATCATGTTTGTTTATGTTTTTAAAAAATGAGCTTTGACTGATGTTACAGTTGAGTGTTTTTGTGATTCTGCTGGTGTCCTGAAGGTGGCGCTGTTTGTAAAGCAAACTGATTTCTGCTGATAAATACAAAGTCTAATTACTGAGGAAGCCTTAATGTAAACAAGAAACATCTGCAGCGTGTGAAGAGGAAGAACTGTGTTTAAATATATTATATTTTTATTGAATTTCCAGAATAATGAGTCGTTTTTATAATTATTATTGTGTGTGTGTGTGTGTGTGTGTGTGTGTGCGCGCGCGCGCGTACATTAACCCACTTCCATCAGTGGGTCTGGGTTAATGGTGCCTTCAGGTACATCTCGAAAACTCAACAGTCCATGTTTAACTTTTTTGTTGTAGGTTTCCTTTAACATACAGCTATTTTCTAAATAATAATAATAATAATAATTTGAAGTATACTTTATTTGGTCTGAAGGTATGATGAAATAAAGTTACTTTTTTTCTGTACTTGCATGTAAAAGTCAATTTATCTAAAAGCATATCATGAATTGTCTTGCAAAATATTTTTTTTTAAACATTTACAATAATTTATTATGTAATTTCTTTGTTCTGGTTTATTATTTGGTAATTTACAGCCATAAGAGTATTAATTATTGTTAACTTGGAAAATAAATGCATTTATTAATCTTTTTTATTTGTATTTATTAAATATCGATATTAAATATTTGTTTTTCTCTTTATTACCTTCTTTCTATTTTTCTTTTTTTATAATTATCAATTTAGTGATGAATCTGCTCGTAATATAAATTCATACCTAAATATCCACAAATAGAGATGTTTTAATAATAATAATGATATAATATAATATCATAATATTTTTTTCATATAGAATATGAATTTGTAAAACGTATTTGTGTTTAAATATCCACTATTAATATTTGTTAAGGTGCAGTAAAGGGAGATTGAAAAGGTTTTTGTTTATTTTTTTAACAATTTATTTTATTAACGCAATCAATAACTCATCATGGTTTTCATTTGTTTATTATCTTGATTTAAAGTAATGCTGTTGTGAGGAGGAGGGATACGGTGTCGGTTTTTCCTACGGTCCTGGAACGCGCCATAAAGCCGCGCGGACAGTGAAGGGTTAAGCTGTAATAGGATGAATGGATATTGTGGTGAGCAGCATCTGATTACACAGAGACGCCAGTAGGCATCGAGGGGGGAAGACAACTCATTATCCACCAGCCGGAGCTGCTTCTCGATCCTCTGCGGAGAAATAAAAAGAAACACTTTTTATCTCCACGATAAACTCAGGAACTTCACTTTTTACCCGGAGAGAGAAACAGTGAAGCGACGGTGATCTGGTGGATCTTCTCCCCGTGTAAATGGCTGCGGGGGACCGACTGCTGACTGCGGAGGAAACTCACAACATGTCGCAGTTTGTGGAGGTTTGAAAAAGAGGAGTAGCGGCTGTTTTTACCGAGGATAACCGTCAGGAGAGGCGGTCAGACCGGAGAGGAGATTCTGGTTTGTTCCTCCAGGTCGGAGGGAAACAGGTAAGAGACCTCACCTGTGTGCTGCCAGCACATGTTGACACCCTACAGTCACATAATACTGTTTTATAAAAATATGTAGATACTTCTACATCTCTAACATCAATACATTTATCAACCGAACCGAGTTTTTAACACCGAGAATCAACTGACAAAAATAAACGTTACTGTCAGTTGGTACCTAAGCTAACATGAAAGCTAGCGTTAGCTAAAACTTATTAGTGCTTCGCAGTGCTGTAAAGTATCCTAAATACGTATATTTAATGTCAAGTAAAGGTGTAACGACACATTAATCTCATTTATCTTTCGATATCTCATCAAATCGATACCTCATTATCTTTCGATGCACCTCATCATCTTTCGATGCACCTTTATTTTGAAATTCTAACTATATTAAGCTAGCTCATGCTGACACTTTGTGATGAAATAGAAAAATATTTCTAGATTTCTGCGTCTCTTACAATACTACTTTTACCAACCAAACTGTGTTTTTAGCATCAGTATCAACTGACAGAAATAGTTACTGACAGTTGGTACCTAAGCTAACGTGAAAGCTAGCGTTAGCTAAAACTTGTTAGTGTTTTGCCATGGTGAAAATTAGTTAATTTATAAATAGAGGTGTAGCGTTACATCAATCTCAATCAATATATCAAAGCAAAGTGACAAAATCGATCCATATCATCATCTTTAAGATGCACCTTTATTTTGAAAATCCCACGTATAATAAGCCAGCACAGGGTATGTGTTCACATAAACATCTTTTATAACCTTACCACATTTTGAGTACCTTTTATGTTTTCTTGCCAGTTTGACACATATGCCACATTAATGCTCACAAAAGGTGGACGAAATTTACATTTACGCTTTTTCAAGCTTGTGTCCGATTTACGTATTTACAGTTTTAACAGTTTTTAAAGCTGATTAAAGTGCTTTTTGACCAGACAAGGGGTTAGAAAAACTACAGAGCAAACTGAGCATATCATACCAAGCATGTGAAGTTGTTATGGTTGTTTTTTTGACCAGCAATGGGATGATAATGTTGCTCTGTCTGTTTGACATCATTTTGTCTCCTTTTAGCTCTGTTTTGGTCTCCACCACCTCCTCAGAAAAACTGTCCCATGGGCTGCTAAATGTTTCTGGTCAGTGTATTTGTTAGTCTGATGCAGCGTGCTGTGCTGAGGTGGCGTACAGTCCACCTGTTTGTTTGTTTATTTGCATTGATGCAAACGTGTCTGGAAAATAGAAACTACGATTTGAATACTCTGAGTAAGATGTCAATGAGGCAAAACAAAAGAAAGGAATTACAGAGTAACAGCAACTGTGGTGAGAGATGGAAGGCCCTGAAAGGTTTCATGACAACTCGTGATGGAAAAGGAAAATTAGTTTCATGCTTTGCGTGAGCGGTGAGTCGAGATAATCTCCTTTTAAATAACCACTAAAGGTTTCATCAGACAAATCCATGTTGGGGAGTTTGGGAGTCCCTGACAAGCAGCTGTATTATAGTGGATCACTGGAGGGGTGGGGCAGGCAGGCTGGAACTTTGTCCCAGCTTCAGGCTGCAAATCCTGCCAAGCAAGTGGAATTTGATAGAAACGTGAAATATGTCAGCGCAGAGCGTGAACTCCCACCCGGTCTGTCAGCTCTGCGCTGGTTGGCCCTCTTATCTGCTCAGGCCTCATTTTTAAATTTAAACTTAAGAGTGACATCAGAAGTGGGAGGTGCAGGTCAGGGTGAAGTCAGTTTGGTTTTTCTGTCTGTTTTCTGTAGACGTCTTTTTAACAATACAGGCTCTAACTAAGTTTTCCTCCCATCTGTTAAAAGCAGTATCATTTATGTCTTATTAGGGAAGTGAAGAGTGCTCTAATGACCTTAAAGAGTACCTGAAATGACCTGAAAGATGCACAAACATAGACATATTTGTATGGCATTACTCTAAAAATGATCAGAATGAATGAACGAAATTGAAGTTTTAATAGAATAATAAAACTCACATTTCTCAATACCTCTGCGACTTGCAAAAGCATGAAATCTTTGTATCTGAGAAGCTTAAAAAAAAGCATTTTCTGCCGTTTCTGAATTAAAATGTACTATAACCACGAATCAATTTTCAGAAAAGTTGATGATTTATTTGTTTTCCTGTCAAAATGGATTTATATAAATGCATCAAACAGAATAAATGGACTCAAAGTTATTTTAGGAGATAAGATCTTATCTCTTAAAATGAAAACATAGCATCAAGAATCTCGAACAGCTCACGGAGAAGGCCGTGCCCTCACTCGCAGTGATAACGAAAGAGAAACATCATTTTTGTATCCACTCCAAAATGTCATGGGTTCTTCTTCGACCCACGCTTCACACTTCCAACAAGTTTTATTAAAATGGTTCCACTCGTTTTTCTGTAATCCTGCTGACAAACAGACAAACAAACTGACAAACCAAACTGAAAACACCTTGGTGGAGGTAATAACTAGACTGAATTTAGAAAACCTGCTGAATCTTTTGGTCTATAAAACAAAGATGACACCTTCAGATAGTTTTTTTATTTGAACAACAGCCCCAAAGATATTCAGCGTCCTATCATGTGAAGGAAAAGCAACAAATTCTCCCATTTGAGAAGCTGTAACTGTCAAATGTCTGCTTTAAAAACGCCTGAAATCATTTATCAAAATAGTGAGTGATAGTGAGTGATAAATGAATCTCTCCAGCTGTATTTAAAGAAACCTGCAGTCAGGATGTTGTGTTTGTGAGAGAATAAGAGCCCTGGCTGTTCTCATGGCGAGGCTTCCTGCAGCCACTCTGGAGTCAAATGTGAACAGCAGGCGAAGCAGGTTCTGGGTTAATCTTTGCAACGTGCAACAGATTGTGCCAAGGCCGGCCCCAGCCAGCCAGCGGGCCGCTCACAGCTCTCCGCAGAGCCCGGGGGAGCTGGCATGGAGGCGGGCCGGGCCCATCATGGCAGCTCACAGATGTGGTTCTGGTTAGAACAGCTGTGTGTGTGGGAACAAGGCTGAGTTGTCCTTTTCTTCTCTCAGGCTGCTGTTTCCGCCTCTCTGTGATCTGCTCGGGTTTTGTTTTGTGTCCTCGCCTCGACTGGAGCGCCGTCACATGGTGTGTTGTCAGTTAGACGCAGAGCCGCGGGCTGTCAGACGTCACAGAGTGAGATCACCGCCAGTGGGAGTGTGAAATGTGGAATTAATGGCCCAGAAGACCTGCAATTACATTTGATTCACAACTTGGAGTCGCTGCTTTGTTTCCTAGAAATGAAACTGTTTTCAGTCATGTGATACTCTGGGACAGTTTTGTCTGCTTTCATGGGATCCCTGTATCTGTCATCGATTTTCTAGAAAACAATCGTGAAATGCTTTATTATATTCATGGGGCCGTGCAAAATACTTGAACTCTGCTCCAAATATATTTTAGGGAAGAATTTTTACATATTTGTCCCCTAGGAGCTAAAGTTTTTATTGCTTTGTGTGTTCAAAGTCCCAACAGTTGCTTATTTTTCACTGGACTTGGTTGAAAACAGAAATATATTTCTCTTCTAGTAACCAAATTTTGAGTCTATTTACCTTTCAGGTCATTCAATCACATCTAGATCGGTTGTGCATATATAATTGATTGCCACAGATCTTAGCTTTGGAACTGAAAGTGTCCCAAGAAAGGATTATTTTAATTTCCATGAAACTTTTTCAAGGTCCCATGAATTTAAAAGATGTTTTCACAACAAACAAAAAACCAAACATGATAAACATGACTTGTACTTGCAGGTCCTAGGTCAGATGGTGACCCACTTCTGAAAAATTGTTATAATTATTATTCGCATATCTATAGGCATTCACTATCCTTCGCATGTAAAAGTCAGGAAAGATGAAGACTTTCCCGCTTCATCATGATGTTCAAACAACCAATATCTCAAACTTTAGCGAATTCTAATATTTGGCATTTATTGTTTCTAGTTAGAAATCAAGACCAGTTTTTTTCCTCTTTACTCAGTATTGTGAATCATGAATGGACTCTAAAAAAAACCCAAATGGGTAAAAAATGATCAGCCAGAATCCTGAATAACCATCACGTCCAAACATCACTGCAGTAATGAAGCGTGACTGATTTCTGCTTTTGGTTTTCTTGGAGCAGGATCGTCTTTCTTCATGTTCAGCTCTCACTGTTCTCTCATATCTAACCTCACGTCATGCAGCGGCTTGAATGTGGTTTAGCATTATTTGCTGTTCATTACTAACCATTTGCACCCTTTGTTTTTTTGTTCTGAGAAGAGGGCGAGGCTCTTATTTCAAAAGTGAAACTGGTGTCAAATTTGAACTGTTATCCATTGTGGGGATTGTGTTTTGTGTTAGCTGGTGAGAAAACGTCACCAAAGTTAATATCTGAAAAAAGCCCTTACTTAAATATGATGTGATGTAATTTAGTTAGGTTTATCAGGGCTTTTTACATCTCCCATACTAATCTGTAGCCAAACTTCAAAACAAAAGCAGACATGATGTCTCTACAATGTGGAAAAACATTTAAAAATCTTTAAAAACACCCTGATGTCTTTGAGCGAGTACTTTAAAATGATTTGTAGTAAATCAGTTAAGACAAAAATCAGCGGTTGGGGTCTTTTTTTAGACCTGACACTCCTTTCCCAACTCATTGCCCAGGCAGGTAATTTTAGAGGTGTGAGCTAACGGCCCTGACCTCCTCTTACAGGGGCCCCTGGTCCCCCGGCCGGCTCATTACCGTCCACCACAGGCTCCATGTGTGGCATTTCACCCCGGGCCCCAGAATGTGCCACCTCCCAGCCAGCACCGGGCCTTATAACGGGCTCTAACCGCACGCTGCTCCGCCAACTAACAAACCTCTCTGTGTTTCCTTCTGCTGTGGTGTCTGCTGCTGAGGGCTCTTCCTCTCCGTCTGTCCCTCCTCCGTCTCTCAGGCCTGCGGAGACAAGGACTGTCTTCTGTTTGGACATCTGTCCGTCTCTGTTTTCGTCTCTGATAAGGTAAGTTCTGCTGTCCCTCTGAGCTTTACGCTTTAACAGCCTGTTTTAGTTTTAGTCCTGTGCAGCATGTGGTTTGTGTGTGTTGTCATGCATACTGTGCTCCTGTCAGGAAAGTAACTAAGTACATTTAATGCAGGTTATCATGCACTGTTGTGAAGTCTTGATGGACTTCCATGACAGTGAAGAACAATCCAGTCATTACTTTTATTACTGCCACTTGGTCATTTTAAGATTTTAACATCCATAATAATTGTGTGTGATGTATGTTGTCTCAAAGACAAATGTCCATTCATGCAAATCTGATCGAGCAGTAAAGTAATCTGAAACTGGTAGCTAAAGCTGTTAAATAAGTCTGATGGACTAAAAAGTTATTTTGCCCTTGAAATGAAGTGAAGACCTCAAAACTGTACTTAAGTACAGTCCAACAAGTACACATGCTTAGTTACATCCCCACAGGTTCACAGAGACATCATGCAGCTTTCTCTGCCTGCTTGGTTACCAGCTACTTTTAATCCTGTCAGTATCAGGATTTGTTGAGTTGGTTGATTTTATCTCTGTATGGCCTCTGAATCCAGATGATATCTCTGAAGTTTCTGCTTTGAGATGAGATTGAGCCTGACCAGATATGAATCAGATAAACCCGTGAAGAAAGAGGATTTTCTGGCCAATTACACGACTCAAAAACACCTTTCAAAACATCTGAACGGAGAGCTCAGTTTAAAAGACATGAATTAAAGTCACTAGAAAGAAAGAATGTATGTATTTTTTTGTGTATAGTTTAAGAAAAGGTCCAGTGTTTTTTTGTTTTTTCAGTTTGGCAGCTTTTCTTAAAAAGTAGGTTTTTCTATTTAAAAAAGAACAACACCAAAAGATGCTAAATGTCTCAGTGAGAATATCCTAAAAATGAACATCCAATGACTGAACCTGATTCTTCAAACATTCAGCTCGACACCAATTTAAAGGAATAGTTTGACATTCTGGGAGATTTGCTTTTTCACGCCTGTACAGTAAAGATGAAGCTTATGCTAGCTGCTAGTTGGCTTAGCTTAGCATAAAGGCAAGAAACAATGATTAGAAAAAGTTGAGCACACAACTTCCTGGTCAAACCACATGATTGTTTTCATGCTTATTTCTTTGTATGAGCCTCAGAGGTGCTGCTGCTAGAAGCTTCTCAGTATTTACAGGCAGCAGTTTAAACCGCTGAGAGTTCAAGATGTTAATGACTTTTTATTTCACATGCAGGTTTTTAATGTGTGCAAACAAAAATGAGACCTTTTGGACAGTCGAAAGTGGTCAGATTTCAGCTGTTGGGTGCATAATGTTGCATTTTTGTGTCAGATTCGATTTTATTCTGTAGAGGGTTTATGTTATCAGATCTGGGGAGAGTCTTCCTCCTTCTTTCTCTCTCACAGTCTTCACTCCTCACTCTGCATGTGTTTGCTAGCTCGTGACGACACTGAGGGCCGGAGGAGCTGTGAGAATCAGTCCTCCTGTTGGCATTTAGTGGAGCTTCAGTTCCAGCCGAGCCACACACACACACACACACACTGCGGTGGGTTGTAACATGGAAACAAGGCTAATAAAACAGCTTGTGGGCGAGCTCATCCAAGAAGTGATTCACTCTGAAACTCCTGACCTACCTGAGTTGCCATTTCAAGTGGCAGATAGTTCAGTAGATGGTGGCTTTGGAAAGGCTCCATGATGTTGTTTATTTTTTCCTGCTGCAATCTGCAGCATGGTTATCATTTTCTCCTTTAAACAGAGTCTCTCATTGGGACACTGGCACACAGCTGTCTCTGATACACGGCCAGCTGTTGGCACAGAAACTGCATCTGGAGCAGAAAAAGCATCTCAGAGAGGCTTCTGTTTGTGGATGTGCACCTACAGTACGAACGCTCACTAACTGCTGGAATGCAGGCGGAGCAGAGCAGCTTACGGACTAATGCTGCTGCAGGCGTATAGACCCAGCGAGCCTGCAGGGAAACTGTTGGTGTACATTAATCAGATTAATGACCGTGAGTTTTTCCAGTGGAGCTTATAAGGTCTGGACCTGCCTCTCTCAATCGTCACCCTCTCAGCTGGTCTCTCCCTCCTCCTCCTCCTCCTCCTCCTCCTCTTCACCGGCCTGACCCATTTCTCTATAAACCAACAACCACAGTCCTCCTGCTGTCTCTCGCTCTCCTGCAGGCCTGTATTACATGCAGATATATCAGAAATGTGTATTTAATGACATGATTGATAGACTTTAATGCCTCTGATCGTCTTTGTGCTTCTAAAGTTAAACAAAGACATAAATAATGAGGTGAATCTGACTGTTTTGATTGGGAAATAACTGAATCAGGTGGTATTATTTCCACGTATTCATTGTCATTTAGTTGACAGGAGATTCCAGCCAATAGTATTGCATTTATTAACAGAAATAGTGGTGTTTGTATTGCTGATTAGTACGGATAAAAACATTTTTTTGCAAGCCACCTTTTTCTGCAGAAACACAGCAGTGAAGTTTTCCTCTCTGGTAGACATAAGGTGCTAAAATAACCCACTGATCTGCTTAAATCTAATGTTGTTAGCTTGACACAGGCTGTTTTTCTTTCAGCTGCTGATTGTATATTGTGCTGCTGTTAGTTTTCTCCATCGGCGGGTGCGGTTCTCAGATGATTACATACTTTCTCTTTCTTCTGAGGGTCAAAGCTTTCCTTCTGCAGCCTGCAAAGGTGGTTCAGAAAGGTTTGCATCTTGTCAACATGACGTCTGAGTCAAAGGACAGATTTCTGGTCGAGTGTTTCTTTAAAATCCAGGTTTACGAGATAAACTGACAGGTGTTTGTAGTGAGACAGCCACGCCTCTCTGTGAGCACAGAGAAGGGAAATTCTGTTTCATGTCACTCGATATCAGATTAATTTACTCGGCTGCCTGCATCTGTATAATTTGCACACTTTTTAATGTATCTGAGGTCGACAAACCAGCTCCACATGTCGTTTTTCTGTGTCACAGAAACCACATGAGAAGACGTCTGTGTTGATGTGACTCTCACTGTCCCGCTGTGTCTGCAGCTCGTAAACATCCGTCTCTATCTCACATTTCTTTTCCACTCTCTTGGCTCATCCCGAGCTGAGTTTCTGCTCCTTATCCCTCTGCTCTCTCATTCCTCTCGTCTTTCAGCGTTCCTTCCATCACTTTGAACAGTCCTCCTGTTCTCTGTCGGTCAGGCCTGACGTCCTTTGGACCGAGGACCGACCTGCAGCTTTTGGACTCTGTCAGAGGGTTAATGGACTAAATGAAAATAAAACCAGTGCTAACCTATTTATTTATTTTTTATTGATGCAAAAAGCCCAAGAGATTAAAACAGAACTGTAATGGAGACAGTATCCAAAGCTTTAAATGTCGCTTAAGTTGTAGCATGAAAACAGGGCTGATTAAACAACGTGTGGGTCAATAAGAGTCATTTAACATCTAGAATCCAAACATCCCGTTATGTGTTTATCTCAGGAAAGACTTATAACCTCAGTGGTTGAAAACCTGGAGTGCAGATGCTTCACCCTTTGAACCTGAGCTGTTTCAGGACCTTTATTTTTGGGACTTTTAGTCACTTTCGCCTTATTTTTCTCTGCAGTGTCTACCAGTCCCACACCCACAGAGAGAACCTGCAGCTCTGTCCAAGTTTCTCAGAATTTCATTCAGGAACGCAGAATTTAATGTTTTTAGCAGAAACTGGTTTGTGCAAACAGTTTATTTTTGGATTTTTTTTAAGCGGGCATGTGGAATAAAGTGATTTTGATGAAATATCACTATTTGAAGCTCAGATTAGGTTATTTTTTCATTGGAAATGTTCAAATCTCTGTTTCAACAGATCTAGCATTTAAACAGATTAGATACAAAGTTTTAAGTATAGAACTTTTTAGGTGCTGTAGGTTGATTTTATTACCTTTGGATGGAGCCACATTAACTGAACACATGACCTTTCACCTTCTATCATCACATCGGTTCTCATGTTTCTCTCTGTCCTCCCACCACACTGACCACCAGCAGGTCCCTGACCTCCAGCTTGGTCTGCGGTTGTGGGCGGTGTGTGTGTGTGTGTGTGGTTACACTGAGGGGACTGAACCCAAGTTCATGATCAGTGATGGAGGAATGTAAACACACACACACACACACACAGCCATGGGAGAGATGATGGTGGTTGTTTCAGGAACTCTCCACGAGAACCAAACACAGTTTTATGTAACACGTCTTTGTCCTGATTACTGAAGGTTTGAAGAATCAGGTTCCAGCTCCTCTCTTACAGTCCTGTTTGCTGTTTCATTACGGGCTGTTCTCAGTGAAGGGACCTGTTGCATGCAGCAGTTTGTGGTGACTCGTAGATCTCTGTTTACTTGTATATATTTGATTTATTTTGTCAGTTGCGATCCTCCAGTAAGTTTACAGTTAATACTAGTGCAAGCAGCCAAACCTACCCTCTCTCAATGAGCCGCACCCTGATACTCACACACACTCACACACACGCACACGCACACACACACACACACTCTTCTGTCCTGTAGGATATAGGAGCAGTAATTAGCGATGCATGGCAAAGTCAGTTTTCTCACACTCGCTCATGTTCCAGCATGCTGGTGGCAGATACCTCTGCTGCTGGAATACTTACCATTTACCTGTGAGACACACACACACACACACACGATGCCGTCCTTCTGTTGCCTCCACCTGTGCTGCGTCTCTGCAGGGTGGAGAGACAATTAGAGCTCAGCTGTCTGGAGGAGATTAGCCGTCTGAGAGGTGTGATGTTGTGCTTATCTTGAACGCCGTTTGTCTCCTCACACACGACACACACACACACACACACACCTAGAGATGCATGTTGTGATCTGGGCCTGGTGTTAGTAGGTGCAGGCCCTTGTGCAGTCTTTAATGTGTGCTTACTGTGGAGTTTATTTAGACTCACTCCCACATTGTTCCCTGCAGAGCTCACCAAGGCTACTGTTGTACGCTGCATCTAATTTAGCTCCAGCTTGGCGGCTCCCAGTGCACATCTATATCCACATGCTGTTATTTTCAGAGTCAACCAGTCATTTACAGTGAGAGGGAACATTGTGAAGCACAGAGGAGGAAGGATAAACAGGAACATCTCACAGTCACAGCCTCGCTGGAGAGCAAAGTGAGAAAAGAGTAAAATAGAAGTTTGAGACTCTTATTACTTAATTAAATCCACCTACAGTCTGAAAACTAAAGTGGGGAAAACCAAAAAGGATCAAATACTGATTTAATTTTCTGGATGTTGATTCTGCTTGTTGAATGAGACAGCTACTCAGCCCGGGAACGTAAACTATGTTGAATACTGTGAAATCAGTGAAATCATCCTGCATGAATCGTTCTCATGCACAGATTTAATCTCTGTTCATACCGTTCTGTTTGTTTGTAGGTAAGATATACATTTCGGAGTGCCTCACACCACACAGAAGCTTTTCATTTCTTCATTTGTTTGAGAGGAAAATTGGAAGATGTGCTGAAGAGTCTTTAATATCTTCTGGGTTTTTTTGTTGTTGTTTTTTTGCTGCCTTTAGGGGACATTTTCTTTCTTTTTCTTTCTTGTCTTTAGTCTTTGGTTTAACCTGTCAGATTTTGTGCTTATGCAGCACTTAAGTCTTTTATCAGTTTATTGGGGCATTCCCTCGTGCTAATAGTTTGGCACAGACATCCAATTTCAGATCACAAACGCAATGAATCAACATTCTTTTGTGGGTAGAAACGTAATTGGTTGTTGTGCATGTTTTATTTCCATGTAGGATTTTCTTATTTCCCTCTAATTGCTTTGTGTAAAATATGAAAACATTCATGCATGAGGCAGACTGAGGACGGTTTGAGTCTTTGTTGAACAAGAAGATGCAGAAACCATAAATAAATTACATGTATGTGTTATTATCAGAGAGGATTCTGTACTAATGTTTGTGCTCTGATGAATGAGCTCCATTGTGGATGAACCGGACTCACTGAAACAGATTCCTGCCTCAGGAACAGAGCGGATGTGTGTGTGTGTGTGTGGCAGGGCAGGGCATCAGTGTTTGTTGGACACACACTGTCCGGTTGTGTGCAGAGGAAAATTGGGCAGCTACGTGGAGAAAACGGCCCTGTGGGCAGCGAGCGGCGCAGACTCAGTCGAAACAGAAAGCTGCAGAGGATAAAACTGTCGAGCTGAGTACAGTGGAGCTGTGGCACGAGAAGGTCACAGGTCTGATGCTGGAAACAGACACAGGAACATATTCTTTTACAGATGGAAAAGAATATTAGGAAAATCATAAAAGCCCTCTCACCCCTCGCGTCCAATGCATGTATTTCTATTTTATTATACGTTTATTTCTAATTAGCTTTGTTTTAATGTTTTTTTTATCTCATCTCTTTTCTTTTTTTTACAGTGAAATCTCCTGAAAAAGAAACAATAAAAGGCAATAAAAAGTAGTATTAAGTTAGTTTGCATTGGAGCCCTTTGCAGCGCATTTAACTGTGTTGAAGCTGAAATAAATGTGATTAGCAGATGTGAGTTTTCTTGATTTTTGTATCAGTCAAATCCGATTTGTCAACCAGTAACTGGGCTGATTTCCTACCTTATAAAACCTGAAACCAGCTGCAAGTATTAAAAGCCTTTCTCCTTTCTCTCTCTCTCTCAGTCCTTTCTGTAGCCGCCATCATTCCGTGCTGTAAGGCCGACCCCAACATGTCTTCCAACGGAGACCTCAGCGACCTGGGGAGCTCCGACAGCTTCTGGGAGGTACAGTGGAAACACACCACACTCATTTCTGACATTAACAGAAAACTCAAGCGGAAAAAAAACAATTATTGGGTTACACACTGGACTGGAAGTGCTTGCTCACACATTGTTGGCTGCATTTATGAAGCAGTTTAATCCAAAACACTTTAGATTCAACCTCTTATTCTCAAGAACCAAGCGACCATGTGGTGCCAACTATGGGAAGCTTAACAATAAAAGCCAAATAAATAAAATTTGCTGGAAAAAGGGGGAGAAAAGGGTTAATAATACTTTTAAAAAAGACATATTTATATATAAAAATAATATATTTAATATATCTAAAAAATAAACAAATGCAATTTTAAAAATACCTATAATTATTTACTTTAAAATAATGTAAAATTTAATTATAAATTCATACTTTAAAAATTGTATGTAAATTAATAGGTAAAATTACATAGAAAAAAAATAAATACATACAAATAAATTATTTTTTAATTATACATTATTTAAGAAAAAAAATGCAATAATAATTTCATTCAGTTAATTCTTAAATAGATAAATAGAAAAAAAAATAAATAAAATGTTAATGAAATAGATAAATAAATAAATGTTAGGTAAGCTAATTAAAACAGATATAAATGTATTCATGCCTACGTTTTTTACATATAATTTTGGAACATTTCAGGGCATTTTAATCATTAATTCGTTTTTTGTTTTTTTTGCATTACTTCCTGTCCTCCATAGCTAACTTGCTAACATGCTGGGAGCAATTTGGGGTTTAGTATCTTTCCCAAGGACACTTCACATGTGTGCAGGAGGAGCTGCGGAGCCCTGTGATTGGTGGACGCCCCGCTCTATCTGCTGAGCCGCAGCTTTACAAAAACACTTCACAAACAGCAGGGATTAAGATCTCTGGACTTAATGATTTAACCAGATCAGAAACAGTATCAGTTAATAAAACTGCAGATAAAGTTCTGCTGCTCTGGAAACCTGGAGAATCCTGGTTTTCCGTATTTGATGAGTTTATTGGAGCAGCTGAGGAGCGTCCGGAGGTGGTGTTTAGATAGAGACACAGACACATAATGAGTCCCTGCTGACTGACTGCCGGCTTCACAGCCCTCCATCTGGAAAAACGACATACCTTCAACCTTCCTCTCACTCTGCTGCGTCTGTCCTCGTTCACCCTTTTCATTTCGCCTTGTGTACATCATCACACGTCTGCTAAACATCCTGCCCTGTTAATATTTGGCCAAACTAATATTAGCATGCTGGAAAGTTCAATGCACAACGGTCAGAAAGCATTGCAATGCCCTGCAGAAGCTCCTGATTCCTCACTCATGTGTTCACTGTGTCTGCGTCTCTGTGCAGCCGGGAAACTACAAAAGGACGGTGAAGCGGATAGATGACGGCCACCGGCTGTGTAACGAGATGGTCAGCTGCTTCCAGGAGCGAGCGAAGATCGAGAAGAGTTATTCTCTGCAGCTGAGCAGCTGGGCCAAGAGGTGGAGGGGCGTGGTGGAGAAAGGTGGGTTAGAAGACGCCGATCATACCAGCAGGAAATGGAAAAACACCACAAAACTGTTTAATATTTTACCTTTGGTGTGTTTTGGATCTCGACACTGTCAAGGTCTGCAAACACTCAGTCTGACTGCAGAGCTTCAGGTTTTGATGCAACTTATCAATTAATCATTTATTAACACAAGAAACATTTAAATGGAGCTCTGCAAAAATATTTTAAGGAAAGAATGGAGGCTTTAAAACATTGATTTGTCCTGTTGTCATCAAACTTGTTTATAACTTACATTTACTCATATTTAAGCTGAATTGATTCCTTCTTATCTAGGAACCGTATTCCAGAGTGAAAAACTCTGAACCCTCTGAACCCCCACAACTTGTCGGCAGATTTGAAAGTTTTTGTATGTCCAACTGGTAAGAGACACTGAGGAAGACCCAGAACATGCTGGGGAGATTATATCTCTCTCCTGGTCTGGGAACGCCGGGGGGTTCCCCAGACCGAGCTGAAAACGTTGCTGGGAGAGGGAGGTCTGGATTATCTTGCTTAGTCTGCTGCTGCCCGCGACCCGGCCCTGAATAAGTGAAAGAAATGGATAGAAGGATGGATAGATTAAGAAAAACACCAAAATTACAGCATTTATCATCGTCAGAAACTGTAAAAAATACTGTTGGATTTTCACATTTCCGATGGCCCTTGAACTCATCATTAGCAACAGATATAACAAAATCTAAGCTTAAAATTGTGACATTTCATTAAAGTCTCTTTATTCTACATATCTCTTTTAACATTTTGAGAAATGAAAAACATTTTTCACTAACCAGAGTCCATTCAAAGATAAAATAAAAATAATAAATTGCGTTCCTCAGTGACACCATGAAGCCATGAATGAACTGCAGGCTGTTTACACAGAGCAGAGCAGAGAGGACAAGACAGGCTTGAAAACAGTTTAATATGTATATTATGTGGATTTTTCCAATATTGTTGACACTTGTGGGCATTTTCTATAAAATAAGATTTTTGGCAGTATAACTCTGTTATTCTGCACAAAAAACTTTTAAGTTCTCCACACTTCTAGCCATGATTGTGCTGTTTCAATAGAGGTTCAGGATTTATGTATTCCAGTGAAAAAAGAGGCCACAAGGTTCAGAGGATTAATACCAAATTAGGATCTTCACCACAACCTCATTGAGCCAGTTAGTACATGATCCTGACAGTCATGTACACAATCAAACCATCCAACAAGGATCATCGTCCGCTGTCTTTAATGTTCAGAGTGTCTCCTCTCCTCAGGTCCTCAGTACGGGACGCTGGAGAAAGCGTGGCACGCCTTTATGCAGGCGGCCGATCGGCTCAGCGAGCTGCACCTGGAGCTGCGGGAGCGGCTGGCGGGCGAGGACAGCGAGAAGGTTCGCAACTGGCAGAAGGACGCCTTCCACAAGCAGATGATGGGCGGCTTCAGGGAGACCAAGGACGCAGACGACGGCTTCCGCAAAGCACAGAAACCCTGGGTCCGCAAACTCAAGGAGGTGAGGGGAGACTGAGAGGTTTCTGATGGTAGTGAGCCTGGATTTATATGATTTAAACTGTAATAAGTTAGTAAGTCCTGCTGTAGGTTCTGCATAGGTTTTGATTTATAGTTGAGCGTTAGAAATGAACTATTAATATCTTCGTTTTTTCTAACAATAAACTGTTAAATCAAAAGTATCAATGAGGAAACAAACTGCTTTTTATTTAAGGTAATGAGGTGTGGGGAATGTAATAAAAGCTTTATATTTCAAAGTGCTTAATTGTGTGTTTTGTGTGTGTGTGTGTTCAGGTGGAGGCCAGTAAGAAGAGCTACCACCAGGCCAGGAAGGAGGAGTGGACGGCGGTTACCAGGGAAACACACGCCAAGGCCGACCCGACCAAGTCACAGGAGGAAGTTCGCAAATACTCGACCCGGGTAGAGCGCTGCAACGAGGAGGCCGAGAAGGTACGACACACACACACACACACACAGGTTCAGTCCCATGTGAAGCTGCACAGTCTGGGTGTGTCAGCGAGTCCAGAAAAACATACCTGTGTGTGTTTTTGAGTGTTGAAACATGACCAGGCTTGTCTCCGCTGCTCTCTGCTCGGAGAAGAAACTCTCAGGTCCTGGAGAGGGAAAAACAGGGAAACCCTGAGACGAAATACAGGACGAGGAAATGAAATCCAATATTATGACGCATTCATACAGTTCAGGGAAACTAGCTGAAGATCACCTCGACCTCGCCCACTGAAACACAGCCGGACTGTATTCCAGAGAACCAACCTGTTGGTTACTGTCGTCTCTGCTCTGATATATCGTTGAGTACAGTATATATATATAGTTTATTTCTTAATATTCAGCAACTACAACTAGAATGCAGTGTTAAGTTAGCTTAAGGAGTTTTAAACAGTCTCAATTTAATACTGATGACCAAAATAAGGCAACCAGCAAGAATATAAATGGCTACCAAGCCTGATTCAAGAAAACCAGGCGAAATCATGCAGGTTAACCAGAAACTTACCAGCTAACACTCACCCCGTGCTGCTGGAGGCCCGGGCCGTACTGCTGGGCCTGCTGGAGGGAAGGGAGGCACGGGGGAACCAGAACCAGAACTGAGCGAGCGGACGGTCCGACCCCGCTGCAGTAAACACAGAGGGTTCCTAAAGGGAGTCTGGCAGCAGCGTCCGGCTCATGGAAACACTACTGCTCTCGTCCACAGGGGCTGCCAAAGTCAACACAAAGTGAAAGCTCCATGTGTTCACTTTAAGTTACTTCCTGCTGCTGTTCTTCCACAATAAAAGTTTAAAAAATTTTAATCACATGGAGGTTTCTTATGGTGAAATAGCTACAAGACGTGTGTTTGTTATTGGCTGTAACTGAGTAAACAATACGATTTTTTTGAGTTTTCTCATCAGATTAGTTTAAACTATTGTAGGGAGAAATAGTAAAAGAAGAATCCACACTGAGCAGGTTGTAGTTAAAGCTGCAGATGTGAGAAGCTCAGTGTGTGTGTGTGTGTGTGTGTGTGTTGCAGCTGAAGGAGCGCTACTCGAAGGCCCTGGAGGAGCTGAACCGCTGTAACCCTCGATACATGGAGGACATGGAGCAGGTGTTCGACCTCACCCAGGAGGCCGAGCGCAGGAGGCTGTGCTTCTTCAAAGACGTCCTGCTGGACATCCACAAACACATCGACCTGTCCGCCAAAGACGGGTGGGACACACACACACACACATGAATATATACATACATACACACACAGAGTGATTAGCTGATTGATGATCCATGACTCAGATTGAAGGCATGCAGAAGGTTTGAACGTGTGTGTGAACATGTGTGTATGTACACAGGAGTTAATAGAGAACTCTGTGTGTTGTTCATTAACTACTGACCTCTTATTTTATTGAAACAAGCCACTGTTACCGTGGTAACCACGATTGGTGAAGTCCAACAAGATCTTTGTCCAAATATTGAACCAAACCCTTTGTCTTTAATTAACTCTCTGAGCAGGAAGTGAGGAGGTTTTCACGGGGACGGACTTTATTTATCACTTATTATTTGTCTTTCAGTTTGTACAAGTTAACTTTACAGTTTGATGGTTCAGTGTCCAAAATCAAAGTCAACAGCTGAAGAGATTTCTTGATTTGCCAAGTTTTGTAGATTCACGTTTTTGAACATCAGCTGTTACAGGAAACTGAAAAAGGTTGTGAAGATCTCAGTTTTTATCAGCAATACAAAGAGATTAAAACATGTAAATGACTTCACATAATACTTTATTTTATGTTTGAACAGGAGGACGATTACAGCAACAAACAATAGTTTCAGGGTGCATGTAGACTGTGTTGTACAATGACATCCTGACATGTGATGTGATTTTAAGTTCCTCCAAAGTGATATTTTATTCTCAGTTTGTGCCGTTTTAACTGTTTGAGGCCTTAAGAAAAGGTAGAGATTAAAGAATTTGTTTTTAGTGTGGATGAAAAAGAGGAGTTGCCTGTATTCTGTAGATGCAGATTTAAGGATAAAAACTTTAAAGATAAAACACGTATAGAGTAAAGGATACACAATTTAAAAACTTCAGACGTTCATGCAATGCAGCTGAAAGCTCCACAACAAAATAGGAGATAGAAGTTAGAATAAAAGGTTAGAATTTGGTGGTTAACTCTTAGACTATTTCCTCTGTTTGAAAGTATTTAACAAACAGCCATTAGTTCTGTTCCTGCAGCTGCTGGGAAATCTGGATGTGGATGAATAAAATCAGGTTTTTCCTTCATATCATCTCTGAGTGTAAACAAACCACGACAGAGCCGATAATGCCGACTAGAAAATATGCGCTTACAATAGTTTTATCTGGAA
>CAFUXE010000489.1:40620-76738 GCA_903364295.1 Serranus cabrilla
AATACACCTGAAATAATTATAACTTCTCTTATGAGCCCAGTTAAAGAGGATGCTGAGGTGGGTACAGTTGTTGCTTTGGTGACTGTGACTGATAAAGATGGGGGTAATAATGGTCTCACCACTGCTAAAATTCTGGGGTTGGTGCCTTTTCAACTTAAACTAAACTACAAAAATTATTATTCATTAACAGTTGATGGACCCCTAGACAGAGAGAGTGTTTCTCAGTATAATGTCACTATCACAGCCACTGACAAAGGCACTCCGCCTCTCTCAAGCACTAGTGTTATTCCTGTTCACATTTCTGATGTAAATGACAACGCCCCATTATTCTCAGAGTCTGTGATTAATGTATATGTGAATGAGAATAGTGCAGTAGGGGCTACTATATTTAAAATAACAGCAGTTGATCCGGATATAGAGGCAAATGCAAAAGTTACATTTTCATTATTAGATGGAATTGCAAGAACTGTCCCACTAAATTCTGTTGTAAACATCAACTCAGAGACTGGAGATATAATCAGCCTGCAGTCTTTTAACTATGAGGAGTTAAAAACGTTTCAGTTTAAAGTTCAGGCCACAGACTCTGGTGTTCCTCCGCTCAGCAGCAACGCGACTGTGAACGTTTTAATTCTGGATGAAAATGACAACAATCCAACAATCCTCGCGCCCTATTCTGAGCACGGCTCCGTGAACAGTGAGAGCATTCCCTATTCTGCTGAAGCGGGATACTTTGTGGCAAAGATCAGGGCTGTAGACGCAGACTCTGGATACAATGCGCTGCTTTCTTATCACCTCTCTGAGCCCAAAGGAAACAACCTCTTCCGGATCGGAACCAGCACCGGAGAAATCAGGACTAAGAGGAGAATGAGTGACAATGACCTGAAAACTCACCCCTTGGTGGTGCTGGTTTCTGATAACGGAGAACCCTCCCTGTCAGCTACTGTGTCGATTGATGTGGTGGTGGTTGAAAGCACAGCTGACATCCAGACTCAGTTCAGACATGTACCCATAAAGGAGGACAGCTTCTCTGACTTGAACCTATATCTGCTGATCGCCATTGTGTCGGTGTCAGTGATCTTTCTGCTGAGCCTCATCAGTTTAATAGCTGTCAAATGCCACAGGACAGACGGCACTTTCAGCAGGTACAGCGCCCCAATGATTACCACCCACCCTGATGGGAGCTGGTCTTACTCCAAATCTACTCAGCAGTATGACGTGTGTTTCAGCTCAGACACGCTGAAGAGTGACGTAGTGGTTTTCCCCGCACCGTTTCCGCCTGTAGATGGAGAACTGATCAGTATTAACGGAGGGGACACTTTTACCAGAACTCAAACTTTACCGAACAAAGAAAAGGTGAGTTGTCTGAAAAGAGTAGAATAGTTTCTGATGATTGTCATATTTCAGAACCAGAACTCACTTTACCTAATAAACAGAAGGTAGGCATGACAGCACATTAAAACACCAGGCATCCAAAGTAGCTGACCATAATGAATACGTCTTAGACATCCTTGATATTTGTGTACTTGTGTCTGATCAAATACCTGTTCTCATTGCACCAGTTTAAGATTTCTGTTTTTTTCTTGTTTGCATCATGCAAAACTATGAGATTTTACAGCATATTTTGGATATTTAGTTTTTGCTCAGTCCTTTCATTAATGTGTGTATTGAGCCCATCACGTTTGCTAGAATGCAAGTGACAATGCATTTTATTTTTATTTAAAACTCTTAAAATGAGATTACTTTAAAGACACTTTCTTTTAAGCTTTTCTTTTTCTTATCTCTGACCACAAGATGTCGCTATCAGTTCACAGAGTTTAAGCTCTTTTTCTGTGCAACGCTCCTCCCTTTTCGTTTGAGAGAGAGCGTTGTAATTCTTTGTTCGTCGTAGCAGTAAAGCACATCATCGCTAAGGAGCTCTCGTTTGGATATAACATTACTGAGCAATGTTGCCACTGGAGTGTCTTTTCTTGAATCTACTTGTTTAGCGGGCTATGGGCAGAATGGAACAAGGGAATATCTCACGGCATTGGCTTTATTTTTTGTTTCACGCATCCCACATATGGAGTCTCGCAGCAGCACAGATTGTGTATTCTGTTACGGAGGAATCGAGCCCAGGCACCGCTGTGGGGAATTTGGCGAAGGACTTACATCTAGATGTACAAGAATTGGAAAATCGGGGTTTTCAGATTTCAGGACCTAATACGAGGTATTTCGAAGCAAATGTAAAGACTGGGATACTTGTGGTGAAAGACAGGATAGACCGAGAAGAGCTCTGCTCTCGCAAGTTGAAGTGTTCTCTGGAAGTGGAAGCCATTGTTAACTCTCCGCTGAATCTCTATCGCTTTGAGGTTAAAATTTTGGATATAAACGATAATGCACCCTCTTTTCGGATACCAGGGATTGTTCTGAACGTGTCCGAGTCGGCCTTTCCTGGTGAAAGATTCACACTGGTAAAAGGCTTTGATGCAGATGTCGGCAGTTACTCGGTTAAGGGCTACAAACTGAGTCAAAATGAACATTTCTCCCTGGATGTGCAGAATGGTGGCGAGCAGAGTATGTCTGCTGAAATGGTGCTGCAGAAAGCCCTAGATCGTGAAAAACAGCCAGTTATTAAACTTACACTGACAGCTGTAGATGGAGGAAAACCTCCTAAATCAGGCACGTTATTTATCACCGTTAATGTCCAAGATGTAAATGACAATATTCCGATTTTTGACAAGCCGCTGTACAAAGCCACCGTTGTGGAAAACACGCCGCTCGGTGCAACCGTACTTTCCGTGCATGCGCAGGATTTAGATGAGGGTCTTAACGGAGAAATACTATATTCTTTTATCAACCACGACAGTGATAATGATGTTGACAAATTTGGCATTAATCCAATGACAGGGGAGATTACGGTAAAGGGTGAACTGGATCACGAAAAAAGTAATGCAGTTGAAATTAGGGTCCAAGCGAAAGACAAAGGACAAAATCCAAGAGCATCACACTGTAAAGTACTCGTTGAAATCACAGATATTAATGACAATCCACCGGAAATAGCAGTAACATCTTTAGCCAACATAGTGAGGGAAGACGCACCCTTGGATACAATGGTTGGACTTATAACAGTAAGAGATCATGACTCAAATAAAAATGGCGTTGTTCAGGTTAGAATACTTGATTCAGTGCCGTTTAAAATCAAGAACACGTATAAAAATCATTATTCTTTGGTCGTAGACGGAACTCTAGACAGAGAACGAGCTTCTCAATATAATGTAACAATAACAGCGACTGACGAGGGGGATCCGCCTCTTTCCAGTACCAGCGTCATTACAGTGCACGTGTCTGATGTCAATGACAACGCACCACGTTTTAAAGAGCCTGTAATAAACATTTTCGTCAAAGAGAACAGTCCCGTAGGTGCTGTTATCTATACAATGACTGCCGATGATCAGGATGTAGAAGAAAATGCAAAGGTAACGTTTTCAGTAATTAATGACAAAGACAATATAATTGGGTCAGTTGTAAATGTCAACTCAGAAACAGGAGATATAGTCAGCCTGCAGTCGTTTAACTATGAGGAGTTGAAAACGTTTCAGTTTAAAGTTCAGGCCACAGACTCTGGTGTTCCTCCGCTCAGCAGCAACGTGACTGTGAACGTTTTAATTCTGGATGAAAATGACAACAATCCAACAATCCTTGCGCCCTATTCTGAGCACGGCTCCGTTAACAGTGAGAGCATCCCCTATTCTGCTGAAGCGGGATACTTTGTGGCAAAGATCAGGGCTGTAGACGCAGACTCTGGATACAATGCGCTGCTTTCTTATCACCTCTCTGAGCCCAAAGGAAACAACCTCTTCCGGATCGGAACCAGCACCGGAGAAATCAGGACTAAGAGGAGAATGAGTGACAATGACCTGAAAACTCACCCCTTGGTGGTGCTGGTTTCTGATAACGGAGAACCCTCCCTGTCAGCTACTGTGTCTATTGATGTGGTGGTGGTTGAAAGCACAGCTGACATCCAGACTCAGTTCAGACATGTACCCATAAAGGAGGACAGCTTCTCTGACTTGAACCTGTATCTGCTGATCGCCATTGTGTCGGTGTCAGTGATCTTTCTGCTGAGCCTCATCAGTTTAATAGCTGTCAAATGCCACAGAACAGACGGCACTTTCAGCAGGTACAGCGCCCCAATGATCACCACCCACCCTGACGGGAGCTGGTCTTACTCCAAATCTACTCAGCAGTATGACGTGTGTTTCAGCTCAGACACGCTGAAAAGTGACGTAGTGGTTTTCCCCGCACCGTTTCCGCCTGTAGATGGAGAGCTGATCAGTATTAACGGAGGAGACACTTTCACCAGAACTCAAACATTACCTAATAAAGAGAAGGTAAGCTGTAAACCTCCCCGAAGACTAGATAGACAACTTCTATAATTAATCTTTACGCTGTCTACTCCAATTTCTAAATGACTAGCTCTGCTGGGCTATGGAAGACGTGTTTTCTATTATTTGTTTCAGTAGCACACTCTCTTTCTCTCTTCTCTGTCTGCTTTTGACATTAGCGCTATCCATGGTGCTGAAATCGCTCGAAAATCGGCCCGTTAGCTTCTTTGTCACAACAGATTGCTTGTTATCACACACAGCACTGCACAGAACCACAGCATATATACACACATACATTTTGTAGTCTATATTAACACATAATAAAGTAAAATTATAGCTTAAAATACAGAATGAAAAACAAGTTGTGAATAACCCCATGAAAAGCAAGAGTCAGAGAAAGTAAAGTTATATAAATGACGACCACCAACTTGGATATTTGCAAAACTTGAATAACTTAATGTACTGATGTATTATATATATATATATATATATATCTGAAGTGCTCAATTCTCAATTGTCACCATCATGACACTGTATTGGTCTCTGTTGGCTAAGATGCAGTGGCTATAAAGCAACGATTACAAATGAGCAACCGATGTAGTTTTTGATAGCAGTCTACAATCCCTATTGAATCATTATTTTGTTCACTATTAACTGACTAATGGAGGTTGTGTGTAATGCGAAGAGAGCGGTGCATTTTGTAAAGTAAAACAAAAACATGGAGACTAATGTTGTATAACACTGTTAACCAGCTAACATTAGGCTCAAAGTAATTCACCAAAAATGTGTGTAGCAAGAGTAACCTACTCGGTGTTGAACGGTCAGGTGGGCCAGGAGAACCTGTAGCTCGGTCCCTTGGAGAACAGCAGCTGCAGTTAGCTAGTCACCTGGCTGGGATCCACTGTAGTTAGCATGAATTCAAATGACGACCCAGTCACTGCGAGAGAATAAAAGGTATGGGTGTATAAACATTTTTCACAGTTTGAAACGGTAACTAAAAAGGGGCCCCAGTTTATTTTGTGTTGCAGTGTATGTGAATGACAGCAGATGACACCAATTAAAAAAATCTAGCCGTGAATCAAGCCGTTGCCTAGCCAATGCAACTCCACTGTGACTGATTGAAACCCACAGCTAACCCACTTTCCCAAACTAAACTTTTTTTGTTCAGATTACTCAGGCTTTCCCTCCAATATAGCTTACCTCGCCGTTAGCATTTCCGCGTTGGCGCTAAAGCTCCCACGTTGGGCCAAAAGTAGCTAACTCAGAGGTAGCTATGGCGTGAGGTAGCAAAGCAGCGGATGTTCAGAATGGGCTTAACGTACATTTCAAAGGTATAGATTGGATTTTGTGTACTTACAGTGGCGGTTATGAAAAGTTAACGTTATATCCTGCCAAGTTAGTAGTGTTTCTTAGCAACCTGTCATAGTAACAACGCTCCAGGTGCCAGTGAGGCCAAAAGATTGCCGGCGTGTCAACAAGCCATTTAAATTTTAAAAGTATCGTCTTCTTTGCTCCCTCGGCTGCTCAGCGGCACTGCAGCTCAGTGCTGCCACCAGGCTGCAGTGAAGCTGTATTGCAATCATTCTGATAGTAGCTAACGTTAGCTGTAGGCTAACAGTGAGGTCAATTCGGACTTAACGTGAGGGGTATTATCTGTAATGAAAAAAACACGCAGTGCATCAGAGTAAGTCTTGATTTTGTTACTTAATAAGCGCCTTATCGCCTATGATTAACATGTCGCTAATATTGCTTCCTTCGTGTGAATGAGCTCATGGCTTTTACGTAAACAGAGCTAGTGACCAGCCTTTTGTTTACCTGTGGTGACCTAGTTTCTTTATGCTGAGTGACACCAGTAAGTAGCCTAGACCAGAGCCGGAAGTGGTCATGTTTCTGGAAGGAGGACATCTCTGGTATTATGCAGGGAATCATTGATGGCATCTACACATATTGGATGGGGCAATGATCTTTCGTGTAGATGTTTAGCCTGTGGGCTGGTTGCTGTTCTCAGTTTTGCACATTTGTCCTAGTTCTGCACTCAAACTGTATGTTATCAGGTGGGCTTACACACACACACATTTAGTTAAGGCCTTTATTAAAGCTTTATTTTGAGCGTCATCAGCCTTTTAAAACCAATTTCTCTAATAGATATAATGGCAGTGCAAATCTCTTGACCTATTTAAAAATAATAATCATTCCTGGACCATATTGCTCTCTCTCTCTCTCTCTCTCTCTCTCTCTCTCTCTCTCTCTCTCTCTCTCTCTCTCTCTGTCTCTGTAAACTATGACAGTAAGCCAGTGGCACAATAACAGGAGCCTGACCCCAAATCCAGCTAGTGTGAAATGTATTGCACCTGTGCTTCTCCTACTTTCTAATGTCTAAATAAGGAGGCTTATAACTATGATCACGGTATAAGTTGTCCCACCTCATTGTGTAGAAAAGCAATATGATGCAGCCCACAGTGTGTTGAGAGGAGGTCTGGTATGGAAAACAAGTGAAAACACCCATGCAGGTGGATCGTGGATGTGGAGATCCTTTTCATTCCTGTAGCTCTTCAGCCTTCTCTAATATGGAATAATAATTATTTTGCCTGTTGTTGATATTGCTGACTCATATTTTATACTTTTTTAAATTCTGTGTGTTACTCCTGAGAAGTATCTATCTTCTCTGGAGTCACAGTTGTCATTAGAGCTTTAAATTCTCTCTAGAAATTCTCTGCTCTTGTAATACAACAGCTGGAAACATATTTTTTTACTTATTTGTTGAAAAAAAACATACATCCTCAAAATTATGTTTTGTGCAATTAGACTCACTATTGTAATTCTACTTGTAGTTTTGTCTTTTTCCCCTCTTGCTCCATTTCCCCATTGCTACTGCTCTGCAATATCAAGACCAAAAGGCTACATGATGTAATTTATTTCAGGCCGATTGCTTTTTCTCTTCTTCCTCCTCCTCCATGCTGCCAAACCTCTTTCCCCTCCCCCTCTCCTTCACCAGCACTCCCGAGAAGGGGAGCAGCTGAGAGAACTAACAGGGAATTAACGTCCATCTCTGCAGACATGTGTGCCATCAGTCTTAGAGCGCTGTAAACACGATCTAATATATTTTCATTACCATCCCTAATGTGTGTACAGAGTACGGAGGCAACCCTGATCCGCTCAAGCCAAGCAGTGGGCTAGAGGCACCTTGTGTATTGAGTTTAGATTAAATTTGCCACTGGTTAAATGCAAATTTGTATGTTTATGCGTGTGGCATCATATGTTTTGAATGTTGTTATAATTTCTCCCAGCTGGATTGTGTTCAGATATTTCCAGTGAAGCTCACAGTAGCCGACATTGTGTTGTGGTGGGTTTATGATGCTTTGAGTCACTCAGACGATGTGACCTCATTTCAGGGAGTGGTCCAGCACAAACAAGCATGGCCTGATCTGTCAAAACTCTGCTCGTTTGGTTGCTTCAGTGTGAAGGAGACTGAACCAGGGCTTTCTGTGCTTTCAAACATACTTTACATATTGCAGGCAATGCTTATGGGCTATCTCAAGCTCTTAAGTGGGTCAGCATGTGATTTAAAAATGGCAGTGTGCTGCATGCGCAATCTGAATGAACGTGCATGCTTGGTAGTTGCCTTGCTCGCTCTCCATTACATTCATTGCAATGTGTTCAAGCTCTCCATACTGTGGATGCTGAAACAATGCCTAGAGCTGTCTCTGCGTAAAAGTGGTTCAGTATGTGTTCTGTATGCTGCAGCTCTCTGTGAATGTGAGTGAGAGAGAGGGGGGAGGGGCAGGTAATTTTCCGCTCCTCGTTGCAGCAGCAGCAGCAGCAGCAGGGAGCTTCAGTACCGATCGAGGTATCAGCTCTGCTCGGCTCAGCTCTCCCTCCTTCTCTGCTCTGCGGCTGGGCGGGGCCGACAACACCTAGTGTCAATCACAGACAAACCAGCTGGGAGGGGCAAAGGGCCGGGATGGATGAGGAGTAGAGGCTTTTATCCATGCAACCATCGGAACATTGTGTGTCGATATGTTCTGTTACAGGATGTTTAAATGGAGGTGCAAGACTGTTTTTTTCATGCAGCAGATAACTGCAAGCCGTGGGTGTTTTATAGAACCACGATTATAGCAAGATATACACATTGAAGAGCTATTGAGAGAGCTGTAGCTTTCTAGCAGTATGCAGAAGATGATGACTTGGGGTTTAGAGTGTGATTCTGTTAAAAGCTTCTGACCCTGCCTCCCATGGTGCTGCATTAAATTATTGATTCCACACCACATTATCCTGGTTGAGGCATACAGCTAAGTGGTTCACAGCTCATAGATTGCAGCCCTACAGTAGAAGCATTCACTTTTTGGTGGAGTACACAGATGGGTTTCGACAGATGGACCAAAAGCATGACGTATTACTGTCCTTACCTCACCAGTTTAGTACAAGGTGACACAACGCCAGAGTGGTTAGGAGAAAATGCCTGTCTGTCCCTGTATCTCTGTCTGTATGTACCACTTCCTGTTTTTCTCCTTTACAAGGGTGTGTCCTTTGTGTGAGTGAGGTTAGCGCTGCTATCTGTGGTTACCATGGAGACTGTTCTTTCTGAGCTGTAATGAAATGATGAACTAGACCGTTTCCAGGGAGCTGCCAGTATGTACCCGCCCCCACCGAGACAGTCAGTCCCAGCATGTGCTGTATAGATGCAAGCAGGAAGGAAACAGGGTGGACACAATGGGGAGCAGGAGAGATGGAGAGAGAAAGACAAAGACGGGCTGCATCTTCAGCAGAAATGCCAAGTCAGACGAGGGGTAAAGGAAATGTGCAAGCGAGGGAGACGTGTGAGATTAGAGATTCTGTTCTAAAAAAAGGGAGAGGGTTTTAGAGAAAGTCATAAATACAGCAGCAAAGTCTCAAGCCTTGAGCATGAGATAGTGAGAAAACTGGAGCTTCTGAGGATGAGATGGACAAAAACACATTAAATACATGCCCTGCAGCTGAGTGAGAACATCACAGGCTTACAATTGGTCACAGATAAAAGGAAGAACTTATCGCCACCCCTCCCCTTCTCCCCCACTTCTAGCAACCCGTCCTCCATCCCTGCTCCCTCTTAGTAGCATCGGGATGTTGTTGCAGTCATTAGATTAGCTTTGTCATGCTCAGAACCACCGGTTCCATCCTCTCCCATCCGGCATGTATACAAAGCCAGGGCATCCTAAGAGGGAAGTATCCAAAGCCTGCCTGCATTTTCTGATAGCTTTGTTCATTGCCACAACAAGAATCTGCTTGATTTATGCACAGGCTGAACCAGGACAACCAAGGAACTGTTTAACCCTTTCAGGGCCCCAGAGGGAGGGATTTGTGCTGCTTTTAGTTCTCTCATGCCCTTTATTTTTGAAAGCAAGGTACACAAGGGATCAGCACAAACAAACATACCCTGAGAATGCCTCCTCCACCCGCTTTACTGTGTCCACCTGAGTAAAAGGATTTTGGCTACCCTGGGACTTTTGTTTTGGAGATTTAAAAATGGAGAAAGTTTTTGTGCGTATAGAAAAGTATGTTGAGAAGTAGGTAAGGCAGCACAGCTTTGTCATAGTGTTATAAACATATTTACCAAAAAATATCCTTCACCAGGCTGTTTTTGCTGATTCATATTACCGGTCTGTGTTTTTAACATATTTCTAATTTTGTTTGAAAGAGTGATGCTGATGCAGTGAGTGACAACAAAAGTAGACTGGTTTGTTCCTTATCTTTGAGAGTAAGGTTGCCTCCTCTTTCTCAGCTAGTCGACTTAGGCGTCTTTACCTGGTTAGTCCTTTTTTTATGATTTTTTTTATGCTGAATGACTTATTTTGAAAACATTTATGTGCACATCTCTGTTGATCACAAGATTGAGAAAACCTGTTTTACAGATCTTTCATTGAAATCATCTAATCCATTAATTATAAAACAATGAATGTTTATACAAATTTCTTTACTTAACAACAGCCCTATTCAATTGTTTATTTCCCTTTTATGGAAAGGAAGTCTGAGTTCAGTTGGCTTTGCTTTATGTATACACCATTTCAAACTATAACTCCCCTTTTAATTGTGTGTGACATATGAATGTGTTACAATTATAGTATCTGTTTTGATAAACACATATGACTTCAGGCTATAGATTCAACCAACAGAATGCTTTATAATGCTCTTTCTCATCTCACCTCTGGAGGGTGCCTTGTCTTATATCGTGCTTTATCCATTGCGGCCACTGTATTGAAAATGAGAGAGAAAATGACTGCCACTGCAGTCTGACGTCTGTGCCCTCCTTCTCTCTCTCTCTCCCTCTCTCTCTCTCTCTCTCTGTTTCTCGCTCTCTTCTTATACACACACACACACTCATGGCAGGGATTATCTTTTAGTGCTTTGGCTTAATGAGAAAGCCTGTGTGGATGGGCAGTGGGGTGATGATCACGTGTCCAACCCTTGTACTACCGATTTAATCCAACAGAGGGACCAATTTCACCATCTCTCCCACCTCTGCTCCCTCTCTCAGTCTGCCTGTCCCACCCATACAGTAGGAATCAATTCGCAGTGCTATTGCCATTTGCATCTACTCTCAATGTACAGTGATTTTGAGAATTTTGCTGAACACTGTTTGGCTGTCATCTGCATTTTATATTTTGATTTCAGAATCCATAACCAAAGGAAAAATAAATGTAAAAATCCTTAATTTGGTGAAACAGTTGTGATTCAAGGATTCTGTTTCTGCTATCTCTACAAAAAGGTCATTTTTTTTCAGTTTAATCTCTCAGTGCTTCTTTTTTTTATATAGCTAAATTTGAAAGCACATTTCCTGACACCACAGACGCTGCTGCCCACCTACACAACAGCCTGCAGTCATTTCCCCTATTTTTCACCTTCTGTTTGTACTAGCATGAAGAAAAGGAGAATAGTATTGTGGCCTTAATCTTCTATCAGTACCAGTAGTCCATAATACGATGACTGCTGTACTATTGTGCAAAGTGGCACTAAACCAAAGCTTCATGACAATTTTAATAACATCCATTCTAAAAATATTTGGGCCAGCAGTTTCTGATAATGGATGTGAATAAAATATTCAAATCCCTCTGTCTGTATGCTTCAAAATGAGACTGATAAACTTCATCTGTGAACCAGACATTCATTCAGACAAAATAATTTTGTCCTTAGATAGCAGTTGCATTTTTACACAGCCTGTGTCTGTGCGTGTATGTGTGTGAGCGTGCGTGTGAGCGTGCGTGCCTCCAGGCACAAATGCCCTTTCAGTTTGCATGACTGCCTCTGTTTATATATGTGTTGACTGAGGGAGTGATGTAAGGAGTCCTGCTTCATGATAGCCCAGCCGTGACCCGTTTCTCTGTGGATCTCTGCTGTCATCTGACTCACTAAAATGGGGAGATTCCAGATAGCAGACTCTGAGGGGAAGTAATATGAATGGCTTTTAGAGTGGGCGCTTACAGTATTAATGAGGTTGAGTCTTAGTGAAGAGAATGTTATTAATATGGTGGCCATCTTGCATAATTGATGCAATGGGGAATGTTATTATTCTGGCAGAGAGGTGAAGAAAGAGGAATCCTCATTTTTTTAAAATTTGAATTATCTCTCATCCCCATATCTGTGACAGGCCAAGGTGTATAAAGCCACTGCTTTTTCTCACCCACTGTTTTGTGTTTGTGAGCATCAGCTCTTGTGTTTGCACTTAAGACCCCAGTATGCCCCTCAGCCAGTCCTCAGCTGGGACAGCGGATGTCTGACAGAGGCGCAGCTGGAGACTCTCCAGAGTGGAGAGACAGGCGAGAGACGACTGGGGAAAGTGAGGAAAAATGTCAAGGTTATGTCAATGAATTGATTAGGAGTGGGAAACAAAGTTCTGTTTTCAAGACAAGATAAACATAAACTCCCAAATAGCAAATTAGCTGTTTAAAATTTGTGTTTGTTGATGCGTAACAGGCATCTGTCTGCAGGCTGAATAATAGTGATAGCTCTATCTGCAGAACCCTTGAGTGAAAAATGAAATAATCCACAGCTCAGCGGCGTGCAATTAACGCAGAAACAGATGGGCGTATTTGAAACAGGTATGAGAGAGCTGTATCATATCCAACACGATGGAAAAGTAGACGCAGGGAAAGCAGGAGAATGAGAGAGATGGGTGCAAAGGTCAGCTGTAAACCCAACTCTGTGCTTGTTGCTTACGAGATAAACGTCGTTTGTTTCCATTTTTGTGTCACTGCTAAACACGAAGGACTACATGTCCCACCGGGAAAATCTGTTAAATGTCACAGTTGGCGTGGCAGAGTGTTCATGTCAGAGACCGCTGAAAGGCTCCGGTTGAAAGAAACAGTTATCACCGCTGCTCAGTGAGATCTAATGCAGAGAGGGAAGTAAATGCCAAACATAGTTACATTGAAAAGTGTTGCTGATTGCTTTATACTGACGAATACAATATGCACTTAGCCTCCTGATATAGAAATAAAGAATGCTCCTTTACAAGCGCGCTGTTTGTGGAAGGTTTTTTTTTTATGTAGCTAATAATTTGTCTTTCTTCAACGGACATTTGGCTGCTTCTCCAACTCCCCATTTCGCCACCTCCTCCTCGTCGCCTTGGAGTGTGAAGAGTCACTCTGTATCTACCACCCATCCACTAGCAGCATCCCAGTGAGTCACTGTCTTCTCCCCGTCTCCCGGGATGCCAAGCGCTGTCATCGCCGTGGGCAGACCGGGCGTGGGTGAGAGTGGCCGCGCACCAGGAGAGAAAAAAGATTATGTGGGCGGTCAGCTTGGCCCAGTGGCCCAAGTGAATCGAGAAGGCTCGGGGTCTCCCAAGGCCACTTCTTCACAGCATAACGTGGATCTAATCGGAACACTGACATTATTGTTGTTCTTCAGTCTAATTGCATGCAGATTCTTGGTGGCTCTTGTCGCTCAGCGTCTCTCTGTCTTGTTAGATGCATTGGGGGTTAGGTCTCATCCAATTCAAATGTGAATTTACTTTAGGGAACATGAGGCCGGAGTCATAACAGGAGAGCCAGTGCAGGGTGGTTTGGTTGTTACTGTCACCACCTGCGACACTGCACATGCGCTGTAGAGGCAGTCTGCAGGTTGCAGCGTCAAGACGTCTGAGTGAAATTTCATTATGTGTGTTGTCTCCTGAAACTGCACACCAGCATGGATCGATGGTGTGATTTTTATAGCTGTAGGTTAATGGATCTTATAATATATGAGGTTATTAATTAAGGATTTTGAGTAAATTAACGAGGGAGACTGTATATGTGTGCGAAATCCCTCCAAAATGTCGCTCTTTCCAAGTGCTGCAGCAAATGGTTGGTATTAAATACCATCGCCTGCGCTGTTTATTTGTGCATACTGCCTGCCAGGAGAGGCCAGCCTTGTGTTTTTGCCAGATGTGGAAAGGGGTCACATCTGTAGCATCTTGTCTGTGACCCGGTTAGCTCGTCACCAGTGATCATCCTCATGACATCACGGACTTTGTGTTTTCTTGTGTACTGTAAATAGGTCTGCAGCACGCGTCCAATAGTGGTGTGAAGGCAAAGCACCGGCAGCTGTCACTGTAGGGAAAAGTGATATCATGAAGGAGCAAATAATGTTTTTGTGCTGACAGAAGTCCCCAGTGTCTGAGCACTTAACTCGTGAACAGACACAAGGTGAAACAGCCAGATCCTCACTATTCTCATGGTTGTGTCGTTTAAAAAGAAGAGAGAGAGCCCCCTCAATTACACCCCAGCACCTCCGCTCATTTTTCATGGCTTTTGTATAAATACATTAAAAAGTAATTTAAAAAAATGTCACTAATTGAGTAACCAGAATCAGTATAAGTCATGCTGAACATTACGGAGAGATGCTGCACTAAAACCAATCCGCATGGAGCTTCTTCTTTTTTTTTTTTTCTTTTTTTCAAACACTTTGTTTATTTATTTATTTATCTGTCTCCTTTTATTTTCAAAATATGTATCAGAAATCTGCTTTCCGTTTGACTCGAGGTTCCCTGGATAATGGGGGGTTTGCATCAGTGAGGAAATTTAATCTCCAGGCTGGTTCATAAATCAGTTTCCCAGCGCACAATGAAAAGGGCGGTGGCACTGACAAAAAGAGGGAAAACGATTGTGTCGAAATCTTATCCCCCCGAAATCGGTGTGCGGGTGACATGCACTGCCCAATGTACGGCGGCTAGATGTGTAAATAGATAGATTTCGTCTATTATGTTTTTTATTTTTATTAGATTGTGCTCGATTTTTTTTTTTCGGAGGTGCTGAAATGCAGCCAGCATCGTTTGAGCGAATGGCTCCCCCTCCCCTTTTGCCCACAGCCTCCATCGCCACATCGCAGGGAGAGAGAGAGAGAGGGAGGGAGAGAGAGAGAGCAATAGGCAGCATCAGTGAACGGAGCCAGGCTTGCTTGTAGGATATAGAAAAATTAAAAAACAGCACCCAGCTCAGACAAAGGCAATCATGGATGCTCAGGGGAAAATTCCCTTTAAACAGGCACCCGAGAGGATGCGGTGGTCGTCCTGCACATAGTCGGAGTTATGCACGGACTATTCCCTCGTTTTTAATGAGGCGGGTGGGCACCCACAGCAAGCTGAAAAGGCGGAAAGATTTCTCCAACCCGTCTGCAAATTCTGCCTGCCTGCGATGGCTGTGACGGCGCGATGCTGTTACAGTGTAAATGAGAATGTGCCTTTTTCTTTGTATTTGATTATTTTCGTACTCAGTGGCCTTACTAATGCACAAATTCGATACTCCATTCCGGAGGAGCTGGAGAACGGGGCATTGGTCGGTGACATTGTCCGGGATTTGGGTCTGGACCTGAGAAAAGTTTCCACGCGACGCATCAGAATCACATCTGACAGTGGACGGAGATATTTCACCATAAACCACAAAACCGGGAAGCTGGTGGTGAGTGACCGCATTGACCGAGAGACAGTGTGTGAATTCAGTGGCACCTGTTCACGCAACCTGGAGGTGGTTTTAGAGAATCCACTTGAGGTGCACAACGTGGAGGTGGAGATTTTGGACGTGAACGATAACGCGCCACAATTCCCTCGAGATGAATATCAGCTTGAGGTGTCGGAGTCCGCTCTCACCGGGTCGCGCTTTCACATCGAGGGAGCTCAGGACGCAGATGATGGCTCCAACTCTGTGAAGCAGTACCGCCTCAGCCCAAACGACCACCTCGCACTGGATTCCATTAAGCCCTTCGCCAATAATAAGCACATCGAGTTTATTCTCAAAAAGCCCTTTGACCGCGAGCAGATGCCCTCTCATCAGCTAATCCTGACAGCAATGGATGGAGGCACCCCACAGCGAACTGGCACGGCCAAAATCAATGTACGCATCCTTGATGCCAATGACAACGTGCCAGCGTTTGACAGCTCAGTGTACAAAGTTAAACTGTACGAAAACTCTCCAAAGGGTGCCCTTGTGATCAAATTAAATGCAACAGACCCTGATGAGGGCTCAAATGGAGAAGTGTTTTACTCCTTCAGCAGTTACACACCAGAAAGAGTCAGACAGATGTTTTCCATGGACACAGAAACAGGGGAAATTAGAGTGAAAAACAATATAGACTATGAGGAGACAAACTCATATGAAATGTACATACAGGCGATGGACAAGGGGCCTGCTCCTGTGGCGGTACATTGTAAAGTAGTTGTAGAAGTTTTGGATGTCAATGACAACATTCCTGAGATTGTACTGTCTTCACTGTCCAGCCCTGTGCGCGAGGACGCCCGGGCTGACACAGTTGTAGCATTGATCAGTGTGAATGATCGTGATTCTGGACCAAATAAACAAGTCACCCTGGAGATCATGCCCAATTTGCCTTTTAAGATCAAGTCTTTCCGGAACCACTACACCATCGTCACATCCGCTTTCTTGGATCGGGAAACCATCTCATCCTACAATGTCACTGTCAACGCTGTGGATGGAGGCACCCCACCCCTGTCATCTCAGATGACCTTTAAGGTGGACGTTGCTGACGTGAATGACAACCCGCCTCGTTTTCAACAGACATCATATACTGTGTATATTACAGAAAACAATGCTCCCGGTGCACCCCTGTGTGTTGTTAAGGCTACAGATGCTGATGCAGGAGAAAATGCACGCATCACCTATACTGTCCTGAATGACAACAACCACGGTATCCCTGTAGCCAGCTACGTCAGCATCAAACCTGATAAAGGTGAAGCCTATGCCCTGCGAGCCTTTGACTTTGAAAAGCTGAGAGAGTTTCACTTTCAGGTTAAAGCCCAGGACAATGGTGTGCCTCCCCTCAGCCGTGTGGCCACGGTGTATGTTTACATTATGGATCAGAATGACCATATGCCCAAGATAGTCTACCCACCTGCCAACGGGAGCCGCACCACAGAGACGCTGATGAAAAATGCTGAGGCAGGGGTGTTGGTCAGCAAGGTGACAGCATGGGATGGTGATGCAGGGCAGAATGCTTGGCTGTTCTATTCCCTGGAGCCGACCAACACAGACCTTGACCTCTTCAAAGTGCATGAGTACACGGGTGAAATACGCACCACAAGGCGCGTCATCGAGGACAACTCCACCTCCTTCGTTCTGACGGTGCTGGTGCACGATAACGGCTTGCCACCGCTCTCCTCCACAGCCACCATTCATGTGCACGTGATGGAGCTGCCACCGAAGTTGACCCCTGACCCCAAGCGCATCATCAGGCCCAACAGCCCCCTAATGTTTTCCAATGTCACCCTCTACCTCATCATTGCCCTGAGTGCCACAACCTTTGTGTTCCTGGTCACCATTTTTGTCCTGGCTATCGTGCGGTGCCATGCCTACTGCACCCAGCCCGGCTCCTGCTCCCCGTGTTGTGTATCCAAGAAGAGTGTTCCAGAAGGGGGCACTGCAGCAGGTGGTGGTGGTGGTGGCGGTGGAGGTGGCGGTGGAGGAAGAGCTGCAGGTGGAGCAGCTGGAGGTGGAGGAGGGGGCGGAGGGCAACAAGGCAACAATGTGGCCCTGCGCCGTGACCTCAAAGTGGAACCGCATTATATTGAAGTGCGGGGAAACGGGTCATTGACCAAAACATACTGTTACAAGACATGCCTGACTGCCACGTCAGGAAGTGACACTTTTATGTTCTACAACACAGGACGGCCACACAGTGGCACCTGGGGCTCGGGCTACGTCACCAGCCACAGCGGGCAGAGCCAGTTATTTGTACGGCGTCTCAGTATGCCAGATGCAACTGCCATTCAGGTGTGTGTCTGGTGTGATGTCTGTGTTTGTTATTTCTAGATTGCCTCATAACAGTAAATGACACACAAAGCACAAGCCATAAAAGGAAATTCTCAGAGAGTTATGGTTCAGGGTTTGCTCTAGGGCGGTGTTCTTGCAGTAGGATTGCAGTTGACATTTACGGCTCTTGAGTTGTTAAAGCCTTTCATCTGCTCTTCTGGTGTGTGACGTTTTGACAAATATATATTTTCTTACTTCTTTTTCAGACAGATCGCTATTCTAGTACAAACTGGCATATGGGCATTTATTAGTTATTTTCATCATTTGCCTCCAAACATCTTGAGGTTAGCATTTGTGTGCCACTCTCAGGATCTGCTTCATCCTTTCAAGGTGTCTAATTTTTATTGGGATGAAGAAGGATACCACCATTTTGTTTATGTATAGCTTCCATTATTGTACTGGCAACTACAATACATGCCATTTATCTTCAGATCTGCATCTTAGAAACCTGGCATACACAAGTGTGGGTAGCTTCACTGGGCTGTGTGTTTATTTGAGTGGGTGCACTTGGATTTGCTGGATGTGGTAGATAGTCTTTTTGCGGTTGTTCCATGCTTGTTAAAGACCAGTTGTTTGGTGATTCAGGGTATGAGATGTTAAAGTGCACCAGTCCTCCACAGTTCAGCAGAAAGCTGTAATCAAAACATCTTAAAAGAAGCATCTCTATCTCTCTCTATCTCTCTCTCTGGTCCCTGTGACTCTTTTTCCAAAACAAACCAGTAGATTTCAGCTGCCTGTTCACCTATGACCCACAGCCAGTGCTATTTGTAAACTCTGGGCTGTGTGCCACAATATTCAAGTCCAGTAGGTCCAGAGGGCATTCAGTGGTCATCTCAATAGAGAGGGAAAGTCTGGGAAATAATGCAGCCTTTGCCAGCTACGAGGGCCACCAGTCCCACTGCACCAAAATATCCTCTTCTGGTCACGTACCTCTCTGGTACTGAGCAGTAAGCCAGAGTTTAGGAATCGGTGAAGAATGCAGGAATGAGGCAGATACTTTGAGATTCATTATCATCAGAGCTGCGTGTCATGGGATTTTCCCATGGAAAAGATTGCACAGAGTTGTTTTGCATAATTTCTGGTTGTGGTAAAACAAATGGTATAATTAGGAAAAAAACAACATTATTTGTTTTCTACATAGTAGTGTTTGCCCCTGAGCCTCCCTGGGTGTGCAATGCAGAAAAAAAGATATCAGAGAAAAATAAGTGATAAAAAGAGGAATAAAGAAATGTTTAATGTAATTGTTCTGTTATCACTTGATGTGTTCCTCATTAAATGCCAGTCATGTTTGTTCTTGCTATGTAATTAACTGGCAGCGCTATGTTTCTCGGTACTGTGCGTGGATTGGCTGGCTCCTCACAGATGAGGCGGGGGATGAAAGGTGATTGGACACAGTGTTGATGGCGGAGGTGTGAGCTCTGTATCCATGCTAGGAGTGTTCACTCCGAGGGAGAGGGAAGAATGAAGAATAAGGCGAGAACAGGCTTGAGCGGCCAAACCAAAAGCTTTCTTTATTCTCTGATTTACAAATACAGCCACGCAAAGAAATGAATACTCAAAAACCCTATTGTATTTCTTTCTATCCAATTTGTTTTCTCCCATTCAGATGATTTAACAGAATGCACTGATTTCTCATCATCAGTATGAGTCAGATTTGTTTTTGTTTGTCTGTTTACACTTATTGTATTCACTGGTAACATTCTAGTATTGCTTGCATGTCGTCTCTTTGGACCATATCAGACCGCTTACATGTTTAAGTTCCAGATGCTTGAATCTAATGTGTGTATGTGCTAGTGTGTGTTTTCATTTACCCCCATAAACACCATACGGCTACACAGAACTCTCCCTTTGGCCACTGCCGTCCTGCAACAGGGCAAATGTTTAGCAAAGCTGTTTAGTCCCATTTGTCGACAATCTGGTCTTCTTTTAATGTTTTTTGTCTCACTGTCTTCTCCTGTTTGTTGTCTGTTTATCTGTGTTTTAATGCCATATTACCACTTTTCCACATTCAGTACCAATTCAAACTATCGATGCAGCCACTGATTGCTTTCTGAGGAGCGCTTGTCTTTACATAATCAAGTGCACCCTGTGTTTTCAGTGTGGATACGTCTCTTTAATGCTGCAGTGGCCTGTATCTCTGTAGACATGCTGCTCTGTTTGAATGACTCCAGGAGGAATACCAGGCTTTTCTCATTAAGACCAAATATTGGATTTCAAGGGTGATGAATGTCCACTGCAGACTCATAGAGGTCAATGCAGCTTCGGCAGCAAGTGAACATCTGTCATATTTGAAAGGAAATGGGATTGCAAATGGGTCTCTTATGAACTGCATGGCCAAGCAGAGAGAATTTAGTGTCCTGAGTCGGATTGGTTTAGCTCTGTCAGTGGTTTAGGCTGAGATTAGAGAAGATACAATCACATCTCAGTTATGTAGTCAGGTTAGCAGCACCTTTTGCTGCACCACAAGCTGCACCACTGCTGAATTCTAGTTCTAGGTTTTATGGTGTTGTATCTTTATATATGTCTGATAACAGAATTTTTTAGAAGCATAAATACAGAAATGTCATGTTAGGATGTCACAAAGGAATCGCATCACTGGACAGACAGACAGAGGTTGCAAAGAGGTGATGTCCCTTCGTGTCTTTCTGTTCTGGTGATGTGTCTGGGACTAGACGCAGGGCCGAGGGGGTTAATCTGATATCTGCCCTCCCCCCTTCTTCCTCCACCTGTGACCTTCACAGTGAAATGATGGAGGGCGATGGGTGGAGGGTAAAATGTAGTCTGAGCTCTGCACAGTTACCATGGTGAGATGTGTCAGACTGACTCAGGCAAACTGTGTGCCAGTGACACTCAAGGTTTTGATCAGAGTTAAGAGGATATAACAGGGAGAAAGAACTCAGCAGCACAGGAGAGGGGGTGGTGAATATACAGAGGCAGAGCAGGGGAAGGGAGGGTGCTACGGTGAAAAGGAAAAATACAGCAAACGATGCAGGTCTTTCACAAATCATGATCGAGCATCGTCATTAGTGAAGACGGATTTCTACATTTTTAATGTAGAAGAGGGGATGCATTTGGTCGGCAAGTGTAGCTTTGAATTGGGTCTGCCATCAGCACCATGGTAATGGACTGCACCACGACCAGCCTGGTCTTAGTGACCCTGGATGTGTAGCCTCAGGGCATATGTATCACAGTACCAGGGTCAGTGGGCCGCTGGAGTGAAATCTCTCAAAGTCATTTTTTTTTTCAGAGGACATGGATGGAAATACGGAGTGAGGGGGAGGAGGAGAGGGTGTGGGGATGGGAGGAGTGCACCTACAAGCTTTAATTCATCACTCACTTCTCTCCAAAGGCAGGGGCAAGCTGTCACTGCTATGAAAGTGTGTGTGTTTGTGTGTGTGTGCGTGACGCGCATGCACTAGCAGCTCTCTCCATGACTTATTAATGAGACGGTATTGGCTTTCGCCTGTACTTAAGACTCAATTCCTCTCACTCTCTCTTGCAGCCCAAAGTGCCGAGTGCAGACTGGAGATATTCAGCCTCCCTGAGAGCAGGAGGTGTAATGCAGAGGTAAGCATCCCAATTTTCTCCTGTCACTCTGTAATAAGTAGCTCACAATACCTCACCAGTCACTGTGGCCATGTTTTGCTGAAAACCAAAGGACATGTACTATAATATCACCTGATAAGATTTAGGCGAACAAGCAGATCCCGGGCCATCTTTTAACTGACTCATCTCAGACATCACACATTTACCCTGATTGCTCAGACAGCTTTGAACAAAAAGACATCCTCCACAATAAAATGTAATACAAAATCATTCTTTATTCAGTTCAAATGGAGAAGCCTGCTTCATCCTGAGATAATAAATTCATAAGTTATTCTCTAAATCCAAATACAAGCATCAACATGAAAAGGGTACAGAGTGTCCCTAAAACATGGCCACCAGGCAAAATGTATAAATGTCTCCAAAATCCTACCCATCTTTGAAGCTCAGCGCCAGGTGAGACATTTGCAGTATTCTTCGTCCTGTTCCAGTAAAGACGTCTGAGATCATCTCTGCTGCCAGCCACTGCTGAGCTGTGATTGCAGTGCTGATGGGAAATGGGTGGGACTTTCTATCAGTCTTTTCCAAAACAGAATAATTGGCATCTTGTCTTGTCCAGTTACACTTTAGAATGCACAATCTTTCTATTAAGCATACAGTTAAAGTAAATCAAAATTTTAATTATAAACATTCTGTTATCATGATCATTAAAAACAATGTGAAATATGAGAGAGGCGACACGGTTGGAAATGTTTCTGTCAGTGTGAACACAGACAGATGGAGAACTGACAGGAGGGATGGTAAGCAGAGAGAGGGGCGGGGGAGGTCAGTGATGGATGAAGGGCAGGTAGGAAATATGGCCTATCTGGGACCTGGAGAGTGCTGCATGACCACACCAGTGATCAGATTACCCATAAGACACTGGGCTATTACCTGCTGTGGGATCAGATGGGCCTGATTAAATCAAGGATCATGCAAATGAGATGGCACCATAATTACAAAAAGTCCCAGGCTTAATGAGTTAGCCATTTTATGGCTATATTCATATTCATCCAACCTTCCCACTTCCTATAGATATAGATGAAATAGATTTGAGGCACTTGCCTTAAACAAAGAACTGTCTTTAAAACCCCTGTGTCTGACAAAAGTTATGAGATACCAGTACACTTAATGTGATACTTATACCCATATAGTACTTAATTTCATTCATTCCCCTCTCCTCCCATCCACATTATTTTTACACAAACATTTAGAAAATGTAATTCTAGATACACATACTGTAAATATGCATTCATGTGTGCATTCTGATGCCCATGTCAGATTCATAACTGGTTACCGTCTGAGTGTCATTAACGTTACACAGATTCCCTCATAATTACAGCAGGGATTAATGAGCGTTAATGTGCTTGTGTGAACCAGTCTAACATATTAAATCTTTCTCGTGACTCACTACCTCTGATGCATTTACAGTTGACTATCCCCCATGTCCCATTACCAAGCCTCGCTGAATGTTCATCTATAATCACAGCTTGTATAAGAGATTTTGGACATCACACCCAAACACCATGTAATGGCACTGACCTATTTAATTCCATTTAATCTCTGGTGAAATTACATGATTTCAGACTAATTGTGATTTTTTTTTGTAGGTTGTGTCTGCATTTTATTTTGTGATCACAGCAGTTATGATTTGAAACAAATACATTTAACATTATGAGATAGTATAATTGCTGGAAAATGATGAGAAGGATGTGTTTACAGACAGTAGGAGAAGATGAAATGATGAGGGATGAGAGAGAAGGACAGGCATTAGGTGAAAAGTGTATTATCGGCCCAGTGTTTGCCATTAATATTTGATCAGTGTACCTTGGTGGTGAGCAGCATTTAAAATGGCCTCCATCACTAAATCACTTTTGTTGAGAATCACTATGCATATTCAAACATGTTTTAGGTGATTTTAACAATAATTACCTGCAGAATTTTATTCTTATTTACATAATTATATTTCAGTACTCCCTTGTTCCCTTTACAAAGACTTAAAGCTCCTTGTTTTCAAGAAGTAAAACAATTATTGATGTGACATCGAATCATTTTCTGACCTTTTGTAGACCGCCAAACCAATAACAGATTCATGGAGAAAATAATCAGCAGATTAATTGATAATGAAAATAACTGAAGAAAGGCCTGCTCACACAGACCTCAGCAAATGCTTTAACTTCTTAAGACCTAGTTTTTCACTCTGGTACAGTGTGGAGAAGAGTGGACAGGTGGATTAAAGTGGGGCAGCAGCAGGTAGAGATTAAGAGTCAGACTAGTGGTTTTATAATAACACTTTAAGTAGGCTTATACAACCCTGATTCCAAAAAAATTAGGGCACTGTAAAAGATTTCAGTGATCCAGAAATCGTAGTGCATATTTACAAATCAGGTTTAACATAAAATATATTGTCTTTTTACAGTTTTCAATTAAAAAAATATGTCACAAAGGATTAGCAAATGATTGCATTTTATTTTATTTGCGTTAAAGACAAAGTCTCACTTTTCTTTGTAATCAGGGTTGTTTATGTGTATCTGAATCTCTTTTTGGACAAAATGAAACCTCACAGTCTTTAATCTGCTGCTAACACCCAGCAGCTTGAAGGTAACTATTAAATGGGTGGTGCTGCCAAATCACAGACAAATAATTTCATATTATGGTTAGATATTTATGGCTTGGATCACGGCTCAGCTGCTGCAGTATGTTTTGCCCTGATGGTGGCTTTAAGTCTTAAACTTTGAATAGTTAAAAAGATTACCATCAGACGATTCATTCTCGATGCATGACCTTTATTAAAACAATTGAAAAGATGAGGAGGACGTAACTCACTCTGCAGAGTCATTAAAAAATGTGCATTTAACAATGAATCACTGATCTTTATAACTTTCTATGGCGTTGCTCACTTCTGAAGCAACCCACTAAATAGTGCACTCCTATTTCTCCAGGAAAAAACACTCCAAAGACACATAGCAGCTGTAGGATTACACAATGTCTGCACAGTTGGGAAGCAACCTCCTTGGGCCCAGATAAGAGTTTCACTCAAATTCCGATGGAGACAAAATGTTTGTTCTAAAGTGAACTCTAAACTTCCCTTCCCAGAACATGTTCCTGTCATTAAAAATGTATTAATATGACATGATATGTCTTCCCCTCCTTTTTACATCCAGTACAAAAACACATTCCACTGAAATTACTCTTTTTAAACTGAAGTCACATTTTGCTATATGCAAAAGTACTTATTCAGTGCATCAAGGTTAAATAGTAACAACGGTGAATAACTAATAAAAGCAAATTACAAAATTCAACACAACACATAAATCAACCACAACTCCCTCTTTGCTTGGTTCCTATCAGAAAGCAGTGACCCCTTATAGATGAGCAGGTTTCACCTGTGTCATCATGACAGAAATCTTCCTGTCATAGCTAGAAAATATAATCCTTCCCTTTTAAAGATAAGGCGGTGCGAGAGAACTGTGAGGACAGCATTTCTGTTGCTATTGTTCAGCACGACAGAGAGTGTGGTGTTTTCAGTCGAGGGGAGGGTGCTGAAATCCTGCAGAGTGTGTGTGTGTGTGAAAATGTTCGAGCGGCCATCTGTAATCCATAATCCAGAGAATGTCAGAAAAATGTAGGGTGAATACTCTAATCCTAATCTGAACGTTACATTCCCTAACCCCCACAAATACAGTGACAAGATTTAAATTTGTAATATTGTGTGCTATGGGAAACATATGGAGGTCAGAGAATTAAATATGTGGGGCATTATATTTAAGTCACCATTAACAATTATAATGTAGAGCATCACAGAGTATTATATGTATGGATTTCCTTTTGAGTTCAATTTTGCATGCCAAAGTGTGTGAGAAAATGTCTCCCAGTGTGTGATATGTGCATGTTTGCTTGTTGTGTTGCAGCTCAGTGCACATGGAAGAGTCCTCAGTAATGCAAGGAGCCCAAGGTGTCCTGGTTCAGAACTGGCCCACTGCATCCAGCGCTGCTGGTAAGAATCATTCATGCAGCTCTCACCTAAACCAATCACATCTCATTCAAACACTGTAAAACACAGTAAAACAAATCTATTTAAAGTAAGAGATCTGCTTGAATACAATCTACAATTAGGTGGATCTCTGTGCAACACATTCACTGACATGAACTCAGACAAATCCAGCTAACACCATTTTACACCAATAACTGTACATTCTTGGAGAGCTTATCAAACCACGATGGAGTTATAAAATGAGGAGCACATAGATATCAGCTACGAGATCGCCCCAACCCACTCCTACCACTTCCCACTGCTGCAGGGAGAGGAAATGACACATGCTACGTAGGCGTAGATGGATATCTCTGCTCTCTGTATCAGGAAGGGAGACAATACGGAGAAAAAGAGGGTGAGAGAGGCCCAATAGTTGATTGGATTATCAGCAAGAGGTTTACAGAGGCATAAGACATTAAACCACAGATGACAAACATTAGAAAACACATTCCACAAGCATAATAAAACAGAATTATAATGCTGACCTCTTTCACTTCCTAGCTCCTTTATGCACACTCACGACCAAAGTTACAACAAATGAAATCAGTATTTTAATATATAAAAATAATATCTCCAAATATAATGCACAATAATATACAAGATACAAATGTTTAACTGTTTTGCAGTGATAGATTTTAGTATTTCTCTCATTTAAAAAAAAGAATTCTCTTAAAGAATTTAAGCCACCAAGCATTTCATTTGCAAGACAGCCTTGCATATATGAGTCAAATTCAAAGTGTTGTTCAAAACAGAATAGTAATTATTGGCAGCGCCTTTTGCTGTGAAGAGGCTGCAGGCAAGTGACGCACATGGAAGTGTCATCTTCGCTTTTTTTGCCAGATAACAATTAAGTCTAAATTTAAAATTTTACTCCAATTGCCACATTGTTTTTGTCAGGTATGCAGGGACATTGCACGGGGAGACTAGATGTACATGTAGAGTATCCACCTTGGTCATAAAGATCAATGCGTCATGCCTTACTGTGTTAACTAAAGATGGCAAGGGTCACTAACAGTGACAAGAAGTTATTTTATTTACAGCAGACAAAAAGACCTGGCCAAGATCTGGCCTTTATCTTGGTAGAAAAGACAAAGCACCAACAAGGAGCTTATTAGAAAACAGTGAAAGCTGAATCACAAGACCGGGAACATTGGAGCAAAAAAACTCTAAATGACAGCATACTCAATGCTGGATGACATTTCACGGACATTGTAATGTGAATGTCACTGCATTTGATGCCATAGTTCCTGCCCTGAACCAAGATTTATGACCGAAAAAGCACTGCATACACAGTGTCAGCGCCTGGCGTACGTTGAGGAGAATTCAGTTGTCAACTCTTGACTTTTCTCATGATGACAAGGAACTGGGGTCAACAAGGGATGCAGAGTGAAGTAGAGAAAAGAGTGGAGAAATATGAAGGAGGAGGCAGGTGAGATAACTAGACAAGAGAATGTGTAATGAGAGGAGTGGAGCGAGGACGACAGTGTAATTATGTTTAGATAAAGAGGTGATTTGTTGTAATTAAGAAAGTAGAGATGGCCTGGCATGGTGTATTTTATAGACAGGAGGTAGTGGGCTGGGCAGGCAGACAAACTACCCCCACACACACTAACTACTGTCTCTTCCTATCCGCACGCACACACACAGCCTCCTCCTCCTCTCTGCCATCGATTTGTTGCCTTGGCTGAGGACTTACAGCCTGCAGGCACTTCAAAACATGAGAGATAGAAAGGCAGAGAGAGAGAACAGAACAGGCAGCAGTGACGTCTTCAGGGTGGGTCGGTGGTAACGAGATCAGCTGGTGAGGATTTAAGGTGGTCTAATTAAGCCGTGGCAGTTCGGCAACAACACTTTGTGCACACGCTAACCGTGCTTTGCTTAAGGGCCAGCTGTCCCTTCTTTATCTCACTGTTAGCCAGGTTAAGAATGGAAATATTAGCTGAGGGCCATATTACCTTCAGGTTAAATTTAAGGGTTGGATTAGGGGTAATTCTGGGTTGAGGGGGGGTCAGATAATATGAAAAGCATTTATTTCTTGAGCTCCCTGACTGAAGGACAAGATTAGGGAAGATTTGTGTTCTGACGTTGAAGTTGGTTCTGTTCATCATGTCTCAGAAATGAGACAAATGGAGATATTGATTCAATGTGACCTGTCACATCACTATGTATGAGTCACAGTCTGTGCTATTTATAACCAAATCATCGTGTTTGCTCGGCAGGCTGTGGTCCTTAGGTGCAGAGCAGGAGTATATGGGAGTTTGTTTTGTTTAGAGAATTGTTTCTGTCTTGGCGCTGTACCTACAAGGTGATGCTTCGCCTCGCAGTCTATTTTTTACTTTGACGTGAGACATGGAGGTACAGCCGACAACGCCCCGTTTCTCTCCCCTACTCCAATATAGAGTGTGTGAATTTGTGCGTCTGTGTCCTTGCATCTTGTTGCATAGTGTTTTCGTGTGAATGTGCCTGTGTGTGTGTGTGTGCTTGGCTGTGTTGCTCAGTGTGTTTTGGCTGCCTGCTTTGTGTGCTGCTCCTGCTGTGACAGATGGAGCGCAGCCCACGCCCAGATTAACAGACCCACATTAATGAAATCAGGGTTCTGCTTGCTGTCTAACTCTCTCTCCCTATCCGTTTCTCACTCCCTCTATGACTTCCTTCTCTGCATTTCCCACTATTCCACCAATAAAACCAAGGACACAGATATTCGGAGAGAGAACAGCGCAGTATCGCAGCCGTCCCCTGGAGAGATGGGCAGGGTGCAAAGCGAGGGATTGAAAAGAAGAGAATAAGCAATAAAGGATTAGGTGGAGAGGAAGGTAGCGATGTCACGGACATAAACTGTTTGGGAGGGAGTGACAATAATGAGTAAATCAGAGTGATTGACTGTAGCAGAGGCTGCAAAGGAAAGAAGTTGTATGAGGCTGCTGTTGCTGGGGGACAGTGGTTAGACTAGACAGAGAGAGAGGGAGAGAGAGAGGGAGGGAGAGAGAGAGAGAGGGAGAGAGCTTGCAGCATTATTCTCCATCAGCACAAGCACTGTCACCATGACTCCTACCAATGTCCTACTGCTTCACTGGAGGATGCAGTTTCCACGGCAACCATTCATGGCCCCTAATACTGGCAGGAGAGAGAGGACGAGAGGAGGAGGAGGGGGGGCTGTTATATAGAGGGGTGTGCAAACATATGGTGTGGGACAAAAGGTGCTGAAGGAGGGGGAAAAAGGAGGGGAACGAAAAAAAAAATACTGGCATCAGGTGAAGGACAAGACAAAGGGAAGTGCTGGCTGAGATGCACGTACACGAGCAAAAGCTTAAACAGAGCGGGAGATGGTGAGAGAGTTAAAGGAGGGAGGGGTGTGTTTGGAAAGCGAGAGTTGAAGGTAAGAGGTGTAAAAGGGAAGGAGAGAGCAGAGGAGTGAGTAACAGGAGGAGAGTGACCTACATTCACTGGGGCGGTGGTGTACTGCAGAGGTGGATGCAGGTTTGCTGTTTTCTCTATCACCCCAGATCACACACTAAAAAAACATACACACAGAGGAAGAAGGGAAGACAGATTTGATTAGAGTTAACACTAATCAACTGCAGCGGGCACTTGTCAAGGCAAAAATAGACTCAAGGGTGGAGGCAAAGTGCCAAGGGAAAAAGGTGGACTAAAGGAGACTCTGCTGATGATTTACACTTCTGTTTGCTCCCATAATGCCTCAGGTGTTAACCACGTGATCTGCTATGTGCTATGTAGAACCATTACCTCATGCATTTACATTTACTTCATGTTTGTTAGTCTCACCAGCAAGAGTACATGCAATTTTTTCTCATAAGTCAATAAAAAGACACAAATAGGAAGGGCAGTTTATTCAATCCACAGCTTTATATGTTAGTGCTGCAGACTTTTAGTTTAGTGGTACTTGATATGAAGAGAGTTTTGGCACTATCAGAAAGGAAAGGTAGAACAGTGGAGACGCTGTCAGAGACTTTTCACAGTTTCTAAATCCCTCCGCCCCATCTGTTTCCTGTTCTCGACTTCAGTTATTTGCTTTCCTTTATTGTCACTCTGTTTTTTGTTCCCATCCTGTGCTCTCTGAGTCTTTATATATCTTGCCAGCTCTCTCCCTCTCTCTTTCTCTCTGGAGAATAAATCAATTTCTACTTCTCCGTTTATTTTATTTATTTTCTTTATTACAGTACCTACACATACTGACATATACACACACAGATGCAGCAACTCAAACTCCCACACGTACACCTACATTCAGTTTTCATTGTGTAAATCCCTGTCACTAGGGATTGCTAGTGTCCACCATCTGCCACATGATCCAGCTGGGAGCAGACAGCAAGGTGCTCAACCTGGCATGAAACCCAAACAGGCACACACACACACAAAACTGTACACTCCAATATGCATATGCATAATTGCTCTTAAAAACCAACAACCAGACACGATTATTGCATTATTATCCACAACAGTTTTTTTCTGTATTTCTTTCACTGTTACCAGATTAGGGAATATATGGTAATTTATGCAGGCACAAAATGTATTCTTCTATCACCACCCAGGCACAGCACTGAAAACACAGACACATGAATAACAATTAGGTTTTGAATAGACGGCAACATCACATTTTGTTTTTATCACAATGAGCACACACTGCACAGCACACTAACAAACACAGGTGCTGTCTTGAAGAAGGGTGTGGTCCCAGCTGACTGTCTGCTATCATAACAATCACAGATTTCTCTTCCACTGCAGTGTGGAAAAAAATCGCACCTTCAGGATCTTTTAAGCCCTTTTTTTCCCCTCCTCCTACCCTCCGTTTTGGTGGTGAGCATCGTGTTTCATATCTGCATCCCTGCACTTCCTGGCCCCTCTTCTTCTTCTTCCTCCTCCTCCTCCTCTTCCTCCTCAGCTAGTTATGTAACGCTGCACTGCGCTCCACTGCGCTTCTGCCCAACTGGCCGATGGTAGGGGCGAGACAAGGGGATGAATAAAGTAGACGTGGCAAAATGGAGCTTGGGTGATTTAAGTGGCTGTGAAAACCTTGGGCGGCAACAGGGGACCGAGGGGACATTCACACGCAGAGATGCCAGATTGAAAACTCCAGAGATCAAACTCAGAGGAAAATATGGAGAAAATAACAGCCTGTTATGCAACTGTATTGATTACAGTGGCTTGTGTCGCTCGAGCATTTCAAATACAGATGGTTTTAAAAATGCTGCTCGTTACTGGATACATGGAATAGAGCTGGGGGCATCACTATGAAAGAAATAACCCATCCCTGTATCTAATGTGCCTGGTAGTTATCACTGATGGACAAGCTGTTTAATACCCAATCACATTAATGTTACCACAGACATTGATGGGCATGATTAAGACTTGTCAATAACTGGGAGGGACGGGTGTTGGCTGGCAGAGTTTTCACGCAAGATTAGATGAAAGGTCAGAGGAAATGAGCGATAGAGAGACAGAGAGAGGGTGGCAAGGAAAAGAGAAGGAGGGAGGTTGTGCAAGAGGAACGGAGAGGAGAGAAGAGAGGAAGTTTTGCTCTGCAACAGCCATCGACAAATCAGATTGAAGCAATGGCTGTGTGGAGATCAGCGTTGGGCGAGGTGAGTCTGGTACCACTGTAATGGAGGAGATGCAGGGAAGAGACAGGGAGCAAATTAAGTGAGAAAAACATACATCATAAGGAGACAGATAAAAGGCATTGAATATAAAGGGAATGGATATGCAGCTGGCATCACAGGTCAAATCCCTTATGTCGATTTTGTGTCTGACATCAAAAAAACATATGTTATTAGAAATGTTTATTATAAAAAGAACCTCCCAAAGCAGTGAAGACTATGATGATATGACCTTTTCAGCTGCACTAAACACAGCCAGACTACAGTGTGTCCCAGGATTTGTCTTTTTTTTAAATCCAAAATAAGACATTGACCCTTTGAAGAGAGTTACCCTGCCCTGCTTTGCCTTACCCTTTTCCATCTGTCTGCTCTCAGTATGACTCATCACTCTCCGGGGTGTTGTTTTGTTTGTGAATGTAAGTTTGCATGGGGCCACTGGTGTCTCATCAAGTTCCCACATTGAGTTAGACAGGTAATTTCTTCGAGGCAAGAGAGTGGACGCGTTACAGCGGAGCTTTGCCAGCACTCAAGTATTCTGCATTTTTTATTTAGTATTTTTGTGCGCCTGTTTCTGCCTTCCTTTTGAGATTATAGAATCAGGGTCATGTTTCTGCTCGGGGAGTCAGATGAGGACTTATCAACTGGGGAAAGACTCTTGCCTTGTAAATGAATGTGACTCTAGCTGTCTCTGTGTCTCCATGTGAAGGAAGCAGTGAGTGGATCTAGCCTGTCCTGTCCTAATCTTCTCAGTCTCTTTGTCAAATTCAGTCTTCTCTCTGCAGCTCTTGCAGCTGTGTTGTCGCAGTTGGTGAAAGCCTGAGAGCTTTTTGGGGAATAGTGATGTGAAACTATTCAAATGCATGACCCACTTAGTTCTTGTACGGTGGTCCCAGTCTGATCTTTTTTTTTGTTTTAAATATCTGAGGGAATTAAACATGATGTTGAAAATTAAAAAAATCAAACTAGGGCTGCAAGTAACAACTATTTTCATTATTGAACAACCTGTCCATTTTTTTCTTAATTAATCGTATATTAGTTTGATCTATAAAATGAAATCTTTATATAATCTCAATACATTACTCAGAGCAAACTCTCATACATTTCTTTTTTTGAGAATTTACCATAACAAATACAATACAATACATGAAAAATATATAATTTCAAACAATTTAAAAGCAGCTGCAGACTGTGAAAAGTGAAAGTGAAAAGGGATCTTCACAATTTATGTTTTTTAAATGCTTTTTTAGTCCTCTATCAGTCCAAAACCTAAAGCTATTCAATTTGCATTGTCATTTGTTAATCAACACACCATCTCGGCTCTAATTCAGATTCAGCTGCATTGTCTACTTTGACTTGGGCAGTTTCCCTGCTAAAGGAGGAGCTTTACAGCAGTGCGTGCCTCTATGATTAGGACTGTATGCCAAGCAGGAGACGTCATGTTTGCCATGGATTTACTCCATGAATCCTTCACTGTGAGCAGATCTCACTGAGAGCTGGTAATTGAAATCAGTTAAATATGGAAAGAAAAGCAAGTAAGAAGAGTGAGCAAAAATATGAATTGAAAGCAGGGATGAAAATCAAAGAGGTAATAAGATTGCAGCACATTATATTTGAAAAAGTGAATAAACTTTCACAGATTAAAGTGAATTATGGCTGAATTACATTTGATAATGCATAAAAATGCAGTTTTGTAAACATATTTGCTGCATATGAGACTTATGTGCTGTCTCATTGATGTTAAGGAGAATCTAGGTATACCAGTCCACCCCTAAGGCTGCTTTAACCACTATTCTTGTATCACAGGTCATCATTATTGGATAAAATTCAGACAGTACACTCAAAGTGTAGTCAGAGCTATATTTGCATTCCCTGTGTCCAGCTTTATTTACAGACAGTTCATTTTATGTAAGAGATGCGGCATGACGAAAGCTGAAACCAAACATAGAGTGTGTATTTTGAGGCTGGCTGGGTGCAGTAAGACAAGATTTGAAGATGGTATTCTCTGCCCTGGGTACTGCATGAGGTCAGGCTCCTTCTTCCAGACACTGTTCCTTCTGGTTGGATGGAGCTCTGCTCAGTTAATCTCCCCTTTGGAAAGAACTCAGAAAAAGGAGTCAGAGAAGTAAAAGGAATATGTGAGGCAAGTGTGGCAAATAGGTCATTGCTGTGAGGAAAGAACCAAAGTGATGGGGTCTGGGGTGCTGGTAGACTGTGCTTAGTTTTGTCATATAGTAAGGGCGTGATCACTCCTTAGTGTATTGCCAGGCTGTTTGCAAATGCCCCACTAAAAACAGTTACACAAAAACAAACAGCTGAATTCCACTTAAAAAGTTTATTATCTTTCTCAACCTGTAACAGAATGGTGAAAGCTTTAATGCTTCATCAAACTGTGTCATGGATGTTAGCTTTGGCCAGGAGGGAGCCTTTGATTCATTGCCCACTTAGCCGTTTCTTCTTGGAAACCTCCCATTAAGTTTCATCACCTCCCACCTTTTATAGCATGTCATGGCTGCTCCCTTAAGGAATGCCACTCATTGACCGATTAGATGTTTTACAGTGGCTGCAGTAGATATTAGTGAACTCTCTTTGCGGTCAAAGTTTTGACTGTAAGCCTGATTAATGTGGATGAAGGTGCAGGGGCAAGATTTTTACTGTTAGCCACAATCACTACTACGGGCACGTTCTGCTCAGTGCAGTTCATGGTATATATTCTTATATACCATGAATAATATTTATTCCTAGAAAGATTAGTGGGGCTAATATAGAAGGAGTCATTAAATAGAGATCTAATAAAACCATAGGATATAAATGGTGGTGCACTAAAGGAAAGATTGCTTATTAAAAAAAGCCACAAGCCACAGCAGCGGCTCAGCAAACAAGTTCAACTTTAAATTTAACCAGCCTGTATTCTATGGAAATCTTCGCTTACTGGAGTTTTTTTTAAGAAAACTATGTCCAATGAGCAAAAAACTATAAAGGTTTTTTGCTCATTGGACATGTACAGCTGCTCTTCAGAGACCAATATTTTTTACCCTGTAAATTGGGTGAACATTTGTAAATCGAGCAGAAGGTGTTCTGTCATCCTCCCTTACGATATCTCCTTCAGTTATTTGTTCAGTCCTCCTTGAAATTTGCATGCATGAAGGACAAACACAACCTGTACGTTAGATGACTTGCAAATTGTGCTTGCAAGCTGGAACGTTTCATGAATAGAACATTCATTTAGGCGCTAAAGGCTTAGTAAGGCGCACCCAGTGAGTCTGCAGAATTTTGCTTTAAACATTACAATTCAGAGTCTATGAAAATCAACATTTGGTCAATTTGATAAACAAATCTGTTTAGAGATTGCAAATAATATAATATATCCTCCATTTTTTTTACGTTTCTTTCAGATGCTGAAGGAGGAGAGGTGTCCCCCCCAATGGGTGCCGGAGTAGACAGCAACAGCTGGCACTTTCGCTATGGCCCCGGCGGTCCTGGTGCACCCCCACAACACCTGAAACCTGGTGAGGTTCCCCCAGAAGCTTTTATCATCCCTGGCTCCCCCGCCATAATATCCATCAGACAGAACCAGGGAGGAGAGGACGACAAGAGCGATTTCATCACCTTTGGAAAGAAAGAGGAGGCCAAGAAGAAGAAGAAGAAGAAGAAGGAGAAGAAAGACAAGAAGGATAAGGGAAAGGATGATGGAGATGAGTAGAGGAGCCGAAAGAGAAAATAGCAAAGAAGAAAAGGGCGTTGATAAAACAGAGGTACCAACCAAAGTCCACTGGGCAAAAAGAAAATGTGAAAACTATTATAGATTTTCCAATTTCGTTTTATGACCTATTTTCACTGACAATATTTAAAGAACCTGGCCTTACCAAGATTTATTTTACCCTTAGTCCTTCACTGGGGTAAATTATTGATCTTGCCTTGATAAACAATAAAATGATTGATTTTGCTCCACGCCCCTATGTGCCTATACACCCTGAGCGACTCATGTCAGTCATCTTCTCCAGTAAGGTAGGAACTCTTTTTGCCCTCGTCTTGAATTTTTTGTCCTTTAACCCACTGGGCACGTTGGCACCTCTGTCTTACCCCCTCCCCAAATGATGTGTAAACCATTCTCTCTGAGAGAAGACAAATACTTTGTACAAGAACAACAAAAAGCTCTGTGCCAGCCAAGGAAAAGAAGAAGAATGACAAAGAAGATTGAGACAGATGTATGCCATCTGGAGCTGGACACACACTACTTGTAAATAGCACAGGAGAGAGTCACTGAAACTAAGGCTTACATGACACTGCTGCAGATTCCTCTGATAATTACCAACTGTGTTTTCCTGAGATTCAATGAAACCACATGCACACATAAGCATGCTCACACATGCAAACATGCAAACACAAATTCACATACTTATCATGACAACGTAGACATGGAAAGCACTTGAGACCTAGAGAGCAGGAGAGAAATTAAAAAAAAGGAGAGGAGATCAACTGACATCCAAGAAATGTGCTTTAAACTAGACACTGCAAGCTTTTTGCCCTGCACAGTCGCCTACGTGGTGTGCATGTGTACATCAACTCTCAGGATGGAAGCAGCATCCTTTGCAACCACTCTGTATTTGCTCACTGCATTTGAAGGACACAGAGAGCTTCATCTCCCTCCAGAACCCCAACTGAGGAATGCAGAGAGCACCGGAAAGATGGAGAGATGGGAGGATGCCTCACATTCTCCCGAGGATCACAGAGGGGAGAGTCCAGCTGAGCTGGCTTGTGACTCCGCTTTCAGTCAGTGGACTCTGATGAAACCTTAAAGAATATTAGGAGAGTCTTGAGATTTTGATAACACCTTCTCTTCTCCCCCTGCTGCAGCAAAAGCCGAATGCTTTCTGCTTTGAATGTTTGGTAGCAACCAGTCCTTACCTGATACCTTGAGTTTACAACTGCTCACTTGCTTGTACTTGCCCCAAGCTGCCACGAGCCGTCCTCTCCTCTCCCAACTGCCTTTTTCCCCCCACGGTCACCCATCCCAACTGACTGCCTCTTCATGTGATGATGAAGTCTGTGAACTTGTTCTGTTGTTATTTTATTCTCTAAAGAGATTCACTATTACATATTCCTGCATTTTTTTCTTTTCTTCCTCATAGCTTTAACTGCTTTTTTGCGTGTCATGCCTGGGGGGGGGGGGGGGGGGGGGGGGGGGGGGGGGGGGGGGGGGGGGGGGGGGGGGGGGGGGGGGGGGGGGGGGGGGGGGGGGGGGGGGGGGGG
>CAFUXE010000489.1:76808-90142 GCA_903364295.1 Serranus cabrilla
TGCTCAGGATCGATCCTGGGAATGGCCTGCTCTGAACATTGTGGTGTGCTGAGAACAGCATGGAGTAATGTGGATGAGGCCTGGGGAAGCCCAGTCGGGGGTCTACGCCCTGAACTCTTGTCAGATGTCTCTCTAAGTGCACAACGGTTCAGTGCTTTTAACTTGCAAATACTACAGTACACTGTTTATTTCATGTGTGTAGCCACTGATGAGAGGGGACCAGGTGGGATAAAGCAGACTACAGGGGTGGAGGACTGGGATAAAGAGAGGAGAAAGGTGCCGTGGGCTGGCCCTCCACCTCCATGTACAAGAGAAGAAAGCTGTTCTCCAAATTGATTGTTTAGGATCGTTGAGTCACATATTAGCTTTTATCTACGCTGTAATTGTAGCGTAGACTTTCCATAGATTGTCTGCATTAGTAATTGAATCCTGCTAAAAAATATGGGCATCTTAGGAATTCCCATCCCATGGCTATATCCCACCAATCCTCTCTCAGGAGGTTTTGAAAAAGGGGCACACTCATGCCTCAAGACCTGCTTCTGTTGGTTCCCCTCCCCTGCCTGTAACTTGTTGCCACGTCCCCAAAGTTTTGCGGCTCAGTATGACGTCACTCCATTAAGTGGCTGCTGCATGTACTGCTCTAAGGAAACACATACTATATAGAGAAATATATATATAAATAGATAGATGGCTATGATTTTATTCTTTTGTATTATCATTTTTCTTCATTACTCGCACAGGAGATATTTGTATGTACTTCTGTCTCTGCCAAACATCTATGTACTACAATCTTCACGCTCCACAGATGTTGTATGGCATCCACTAAACCTCTTTAGATATTTGTAAATGCTATAGTGTGATACCTTTCAACGCAAGTTTATTATTTTTCTTTTACAAACTATAATTTTTGCTTTTGAAAACAAGCAAAGCAAGAAAAAAAAAGAAAAAAAAATCACTCTGTGTCCAGCTTTGACATGACGATCTAACTAACACTGTAATATTGTAACTGAAATATGTATGATCCTATGATGAGCTATCACTTCCCTTTCACTCTTAAAAAAAGAAAAACGATTGAAAAAAAATCCAGTGTATAAAAAGGTATATGTAGTGTATGCTTGTGTTTAGTGAGCGTTCATGCTGTCATTCTTTCCCAATGTATGGTGGTGAACTATGGTGGCAATGTGCTGTCCTAAATGGACTAGCCCAGATCTGTTGTAAAATCCTTTTTTTTTGTACACCCGCTCATCAACTGTGACAGTGAAGTAGTGAATTTCATTTATTTCATTTATTTTCAGATATTTTTTTTTATTTTACCTAAATGGATACAGTGGTAATGTGTTTTGTTTATAAATCACTAATAAAGTTTTCTTTCTTAAAAATGAATGTGAATTTATTGTCTTGTGGGCATTTGCGTGTGTGTGTGTGTGTGTCTGTCTTGGCCCTTTTCTTTCTTTTTCTCATTTCAACAAATCTATTGCAATATAATTAATTAGACTGCTGGAGAGGAATAGAAATACAGAATGTGATTGAATTTAGATAATAGCTTTGTTTGGGTTTTTATTTTTAAAAATCCAAGTTATTAAGGACACAGTTCAGCTGTATTTTTAAAATACTGTGTAATGAATAAAAGTATTTTTAATTAAAAAATAGCCTTATGTAATGAAAGCCTTAATTAGAAGCCAGTATCAGAGTTACAGAGGAGGCTTTTTATCTCTGGAGAGTTTAAAAAAGGGTCAGTGCAACACTCCACTAAGAGAAAGAAAGAATCTCTAAGAGGAAGAAAGAATCTCTATAGGCTGCTCTCGTCCATCACACATGCTCACATCAGACTTCTTTCTCTGCACAGACAAGCACTCAGAGGAGAGACACAGGCAGAGTGACCTGCCCAGCACTCATGCCTCATTTCTTTTTGTTGAAAGCCATGGTCACAGATGGTCCAAGCAGTCCCCTGTGAAAAGAAGCTTCCAGACGCAATATAATTTAATAGAGTGGCTAAGTAGATTTATTGTATCCCAGTGGGTGAGTTTGTAGAAAAAAAAGGGCACAATAGAGAGACATCAGTCATGCTGGCCTAGATAAAATGCAGCATTGATAATCAATATTTTTATCCAGTCATCCACTCAGACAGACCGTTCAATGGTTTCCTAAAGGGTCATTTAGAACTCTAGGAACTTTAACAGATTTCCTATTTGTTGTTTTGTTCATCTGGGATAAACAACAATTAACACCTATCCGTGACTGAGTGTTAAATAGAAGTGTTTATACGTTCTTGCGTGTTCACACTGATGCTGCTCTTGAAACATATAGTTATTGAAGCCTCACTCCAGCTCTGGCTTTTATCTTGTACACAGAGAAGAAAGACAGCAGTGAGAGAGGTTCAAGAGTTCATGTTTTTTAAAAAAAAAAAAAAAAGATGTTTGTGAAAATTCTACATCCTGTTCTTTATTTCATTCTCTCTAGGAGACAAGACAAAATTGTTGCCATGGTTACATCTATTTGGGGAATAGTCTCTATGGCAACAGCCTTATATACTTAGCAAACAGAGAGGAGGGTTGAAACAGTGGGGTGCTCAGGATGGGGTCAGGGTTTGTGTGTGTGGGTGGGTGTGTCCTTTCATTTGCCACAGACAGCACAGATGACTCTGACTCCTGATTTGATGCTGCAATACCACAAACACAGCGCTTCTGACTCTTTACTGACATTTCACTGTAGAGAACAGCGCTTTAACAAAAACCACTAACACCCACACGTTTAAAATGCCTACAGTTGCATATTCCCATGAGCTTTCAGAAAATGTGCTCTGGTCTCTCTGAATTTTGGCTCATTTGAGTTATACAAACAAATTAACAAACAAGCAAACCGGCTCAGTGTGCAGGGAAGTAGCCTGCAGTGTTTGGTCTGCAGAGCAGTGAATCTCTGGCTAATGAATATGGATATATATTATGGCAGAGTGAACAGAGCCATGCAGGCAGAGCAGCGGGCTGCTGTGCTCACTCTCTTTATTAGATGTCCAGTCCACAGAGACAAATGTTAACCAGTTTAAACACAACATAAACATAAACTATATTAGGCAGTTCATAAGTCTACCTTCATGGATGTAATATGGAAGAACTAACTGAGAGTGGAGGCCAAATAGTAAAATATAAACAGCCAAAAAGGGTCTTTAAACACATGATAAAACATATGCCAAATCAGGGTGCACTGAAGTGAAGTGTGCATGTGTTTGTCTTTGTGGGTGTGTTGGCTGGTGATGTTGCCAGCTGCAGTGACTCAGCAGAACCCTCATCCTGCTGATGAAAGCAAATGGAGTGACTTGGAAACCGCCAGGATGAAGATGGAGAGATTAATGTGCACAATAATTTTTGGCCTGTGGCAATAACAGCACTACACGTTACACTGTCGAGACACAGTGTGTGTGAGAGAAAGTGCAAAGGAGTTAATGGGACAGGAACAGACAGTAGGTTGAGCGTTGAGTAAATTTGTTTCGGTCTGTCATGATTAGTGCAAATTATCTTAATTGGCCTACTTGTATATATATCATATACATGAACAAGTAGCATGCTAGTGCAAATTTGGCCTGAGTTGAACTTTTATGGAGTTTGCAAGGACCCCACAAGTTTGTGCAAAACCTGATGACCCATGTTATACAAGCTTGACTCTAATGTTCCAAAGAGCTTCGTGTGATGCCACAGAATGATTGGCTATCCCGGTCTTCAAGCCCCTCCTTATATGTGGAATGGGGTTGAGGTGACTGTGACTGCAGAGAAAAGTCCATGACAGGCAGGACTCCTCGGTCTTCTATGGTCTTAAAATAGCTCTTTCAAAGTTTTTAGGTGAGTTTGGGGTCATTATCCTGCTGCAGTATGTATTCTTCTCTACAAAGATGCAAACCAGAGGGTATATCATGTCTAAAAAAAATAGAGTGGTACTTCTCTTCGCTTTGTCAGAGCGTCAATTTAATGCAGGTGTCCAACTCCAGAGAAGGAAAAACATCCCCAGACCTAAATATTCCCATTACCATGCATTCTTACACACAAGCTGCTGTTGCTGCTACAAATCTCAAACTTGGATTAATCAATAAATAAGCCTTTTTTCATCATCCACTGTGTAATTCTGGTATTTTTAAGCCCACCAAGTCCTGGGTAGTGGTTTGGAAAACTGCTCATCGCTGACAGTATATTTGCTGGTTAGAGTCTTGCAAATCTTTCTTTAGCAAATTCTGTGTCTGTGATGAAGTTTTTTTTCTGTCTCCCAGGGAGCTAAGGTTGATGCATTGATCATCTGATAGTGGAGTCACTATTGGTATGCCTGATCATGCTTTGGATACAATTGATCCAGTTTCTGCAAAGTGTTTTAGAGTTCCATGCACTGCCTCCTTAGAAACCTTTAGTCTAGTCATGATTGGATGCTGAGAAGTATCCTCAGTGCTTAGAATAACAATTTGACTTCTGACATTTTCTTTTAATTCTGATGCCATGTTTGTCACTATGGCAGTGATGCTTGCTCAGCAATGACCTGCTGGAAATCTGAAACAGCTATATTTATAAGAGGTAAACTGGTGCATTTTGAGTTATTTGAATAATAAGTAGATTAAAAATACCCAAATGTCATCTGAAAGCATGCCTCATTGGCAGGGATACAACTGGCTGAAATGTAACCTTACCTGCAGACTTGCTTACATTTTATTGTCGACCTAGAAATACTGCAGAATCTTAAATGTTTCGTCTTCATTTTCATGTTATAAATTCTTGTGTTTATCTTTTTTTTCCAGGTAAACATTGAATTATTAAAGATTGAGAATCAGATCAGAGATCAGAATTTTGAACATTAAGAAGCACTACATTGTTCATGTAAACCAGGAAATACTAATATAAATAGAAAAGATTTTCTCAAATGCTTGTGCATTTTTCTGTATTTTACAATAATGCAGGCTATATATTTTATTTTATTTTATTTTATATTAATACCAACTGCAGCCTCTTTAAAGTTTCTATGTTTAACAATTTCAGTTGAACAAGGTATAATGTTCAAAATGCCAAGAAATTGCAGAGAAATTGGAAAAAAAGTTAAGAATAAGAAAAACAAAAATACTCAATAACCACCTATCATTGCACATATGTAACCTTCATCTCGCCATAATATTGATGCGTTGGTTCTTGTGTTTCCCAATGTTGCTCTCTTTACTCTTTTTTATATTATCTTACTGTACTGTGTTGCATTATTGTATGTTAACATAAGTCAAATTATTTCATTTCGACGTCATAAGCTGTAACTCAGATCGAGGGTGCAGGAGGAACAACTGAAAGGCTGCCGATAAAATGTAGTTTGCACACCTGCCTTGATGGTACACATGCATGCTGACACGACAAACTGTAGCCTTTTGCTTACAGTCTGATCACCACTCACTGAAAATAAAGATTAATGGTCTCCACTGTGGTAATCTCTGCCTGCAGCTGCCGACTGGCACATTGCTGCGGTCACTGTGCAGAGGTCATTTAGTAGGCTACTGTGCCAATGTCTGGGCTCTGTGTTTGACAGTAACAGCACGGACTCCATGTACCATGATGCAGTGCGTTTAGGACGCATCCTCTTTGTCACATCTTGAGAAGAACTGTCATTTTCATTAGTTAAATCTACCAAGGTGATTTGATCAGTGACTGTAGACGTTAGTGTGCTTACAACATTTCCAAAAATGTTTAACTCTGCGGTGTTAACCTTACTGTTTGAAAATACTACATGATGGCAGCACGTTGCCTTTTCATTCATCACTATCTGCTGCACTTGTTCTAACTGCAGGAGTGCTGAACAAAGGCGCCATCTCCTGTCCAAAGTAGAACAGCACATTTGACCACGTATCTATATTACATGTAAACACGAGTTTAACGTTTTTTAAACTGTCATTAATTCGTGAAATTATAAACTTGAGTATCATTTTTCTATAACGAAAGAGTTGATTATTTTCACTTCACTTCTGCTTTCAAATACATGTCCCAAAAAATAACTTTTTCATTGTTGGTTGCATTCACATCACAGAGGATTTTCTATATTGGTTCTTTAAAAAAATGTAAAATTCTTTGAATATTATTATTTTCCCTGGTTTGTTTACCAATTTCTTAGTAAATATACTGTATGACATTGGACGACACTTGATGAAAATAAGTACAATAAGAACCAGAGATTGAAAGCAGGAAATATAAGTACAAAATTACTTTTTTCCCCCCATGAAGGGCTATGCAGATAAATTAAACACAACATTTATTTTACAGCATGTGGCTGTTGGCTAAGGTCAACTGACAGTATCATAAAAAAAACTTCAGTTGTAGCTTTTTTAATTGTCCTCAGTAATGGATGATGAATCTCTGTGTCTAAAAGGGAAAACAGCAGTGTGTTGATGAATGGCATCTCTATAATTACTAACTAGGATGAAAAGCTCTTCAACAATCCTTTTTTACAGCTCAAAGAAAGGCTAAAACTTCCCATCATATCACACTGCAAGATATTTGAATTATGTCATAATTTTAATATTTAACTGGGTTATTCAGGGGATACACAAATTGTTGTCTTAATCTTGAGACCATTATTACATGTGTTATTTGCATTGCATTTTAATGTAAGGTTAGGATGTAGTTTGTGGTTTAATCAAAATACCGTAACATATTTCAAAATATGCCAGTTAGGCCTTAGAGATAGGGGAATAAAACAGTGACCCCAGCTGATCATACTTCATATGTTTTTGTGTTTCAACTACCCCATTTTCCCCACACCCAAGGATGACCAGTGCCACAGCAGATGCAGGCCAAACAGAGTTTTTTTTATTCAGAGCAACATACATCACAAAACATGAAAAAAGATGTCAAAAGAAACAGGTATACTACAGATACCAGGACTGCTCTCTTAAAAGATAGAGTGCAATAAAAGGTCTGTTGGCTGCAGTCACTCTGACATGGTGATCACTAAGGCAGCATGGCACAGTCTTGTTGGGAGACAGGAAAAAGAAGAGTGAAGCCAGCCCCCACAGCTGCCATTCTGGAGGAGGCCTCATCAGTCTCCCATCCAATCACCAGCCACCACCTAAAACTCAACACAGGCAGGGTGAACAGCACCACCCTCATGCAGAAAGGAAAACAACACATGTTCAGATACAAAATGCACAACATGATCCAGGTTCATAACAGTTTATAGTCTATAGGTTCTAGGGTATGGATGGAGAAAGGCACAGGGTTATGGCTGTAGTTGGCACTGTGATAAGTATTAGGGTAATATATAATGGAGTGGTTTAAAATAGTATGACAAAGAGGAGCAGGAAGTGCAGGTCAGGAAAGTATCAACCATGGAGCCCAAGAGGGAGCCCCCATGTCCCAGCCATATAGACAGAGAGCTGACTGGTCCAGAGCCAAGGTCACCAATTGGAGGAATGTCCTTTGCTCAGCCAATCATGGTAGATAAGAGTGCCTTGCATTGCATAAAGGACAGTGAAGCTAATTTTGCATTTCAATTTTGATTCCTGTGGCACATCCATCATGATAGACGGTGGGTAGTTTTTGTAAAACTGCATCATTTATCATGATTACTACGATTATGACTTTTATTGAATCCCCTTTTTTTCTTTCTCTTACTTTGTTACATTTAAGCTGTGCATGTTGTGAACTTTTTTTTTCAATCTGTCCTGGGTATTTCCCGTTCGTTGCTGTACCTGTAAAGCCACTGGTTTTCTTGAACTAAGCAAAAAAAAAAAAAAAAGGTTCTCTTTGCTGCAAATTATAGCCTTATTGTAAATATGTATTGCACATTCTGATAATATAAATATAAATGTTATCATGCACATCTTAGAGCTAACAATGGTAAAGTAAACATTTAAGTAGGCGTTCAAATATTTACATTCTCGTTTAAATATTCAAAGTGTTTCCGGAACCGGAAGTAATTAGCCTACAGGTGAGTTCCGCTCCGTCACATTCGGGGTTCCCTTTAAATGCACAGGTACCAATCCACCTCTGTTTGGCTGTGCGCGCCTTTTTCTCTTCATCATCTTTCCATCTCTGGTTTGAATGTCATGAGTGAAACACTGGGAATGTAACAGAAAACTACTGGAAAGACCGTCTCACTGACCTGTGACTTCAGCGGCAACAACCTGAAGTAATACATTAATCGGTAAGTTAACAACTTCACCATGGCAACAAACAAGACAAGAACCTCGAACAGTCGACAGTTTGCTTCACAACGCCGAGCGTTTCTAGCTTTAGTGCTACCACGCTAGCGTGATTTAACAAACACTAGAGCTGTTTTAGTTTGGTTTCATAAATGCTAACCGCGTGGATAAGTTACCGGACTCAACCGGTCACCGAAGTGGCTGACACTACCTGGGGGTAAGTAATGTTACATACTATGAAAGTACGTTAAATTATGTTTATCGAAGCGCAGTTAGCGTTCACGGCCTTGTTTAAGTGCATCATAGTAAAGAGCGGATGAGGCCTTGTGAAACATTTGGGCTCCATTTGTGGCGAAATATATTAACTATTATTTCGAGGCCTCACACGCGACAAACACAGAGAGATCTGTAGGCTTGCAAAACGTTATCTATCTATCTATCTATCTATCTATCTAGCTATCTAGCTATCTAGCTATCTATCTATCTATCTATCTATCTATCTATCTATCTATCTATCTATCTATCTATCTATCTATCTATAATAATAATTTTCTTCATACGTGCTGTTAATGTCTTTCTACAATATTTGTCATTTAAAACAATAAGGTGATGTTTAACATATCAAATATTTTTTGCTAATACAACGTGTAGCGTACAGTGGTGTAGTTCAGGCCCACTATCCGGTGTGTGCTTCCTGATTGAGATTCATTTAACATATCATAAGAGTCGCAATGGGATGTTATTGAAGAAATCTGTCATAGTGTTATTACTTACATTATTACTTGTTAGGCTGTCCGCTGGAAATATTTTACTACCTACGGTTTTGTGTTTCTACAGCGCCATATTTATCAGTAAAATATCCCCGCTTCGGATCCCACTAATGTATCTAGTGCAGCCGAGAAACTGTAAAACTAAACGAAGTGCTTTCTAACGTTCCAGACTCCAGCAGTCCAGGGGATTTTCTGTTTGACATAAGCTCCGAATCAATGTATTGAACTATACCACTTCACAGGAGTGAAGCAAACTGTGGCGTTATTGGCCCGACTCTAATGCGTCATAGAATAAAACCAGGCGAACCCAAAAAGAAAAGATGATTGATGATTTTTAAAGTGTGCTGTATCATAGAGGGAGAGGTGTGTTTAAAAACCTATGCTTAGTGAATATTTTATCACGACAGAATGGTGATCTACGTTTGAAAACTGTTGGCTCAAATTTTTAATGTTAATCTAAAAGCTTAGTTTTATATTACACAACCAATGTAACATGCTGTGTGTTTACTTAACTAAATTTTATGTTGTATTCTCTCTTCAGGTTTCTGTATTTCCTGCGAGGAAAACCTTGGTTGGTGTTGAGGGATATTGGGAAGCAACACAACGCCGATGGAATCAGGCAAAGTAAAACATTTATTATGTATTAGCGAATAATGACAAATCACACAAAATAGGAACCTTTTCAGGCCTAACAATAACAAGAGAAGGCAATCAACAATAATAGATTAGTTGCCTAATAGTTGTGGATAATGCAGCTTTTCAAGTTATTGGTTGTGTAAATGATTCAAGGCTATGGTCGAGCTGCGAGCCAGATGGTTGTAGTGAAGTTATGATATTCAACGCTAGTCTGCTTAATGACAAAATAGCTGGTGAATGTCGATTAATTCCACAAATACAAATAACAGGAACCAGCAGTCCTTTGCTCTAAATGGTTGAACAAAACCAGATAGATTCTGTGACAAAAAATAGTTTGTGTTTTTTTGTGATCAGACAAATATTTTAGAGTAACACTCTAACATCTGTGATTCAGTGGAGCTTATGCCCAGTGCAGGATAAAAGTGCAGAGCATGCTTTAAGTACTTTCTGTCTTAAGTATGATGTGTCTCCCGGAGATTGTTGATTGTCTCTTAAGGGGAAATCCACTGATATATACACATCAATGTATGCTTATTCTTGTGGATTCCTACTTAATGTGTGAAAAAAGTTGGATGTGACCTTATGGGCTCCAGAGGGAGCTGAAGAAAATTTGATAGACCTGTGTGATGTCGATTGTGACAAGTTTGGTTGTGGCTAAAGTTAATGTACCAGATCTCAGTAGTCTGTTTTTCATATATATACTTTCATATATAATATAGATGCCAGATTTTGAAAATGAAGAAGAAGAATGCATGGAATAATATAGTCAATATGGTTCTGCGCATTTATTTATGACCTTATTTTTTGTAGATGCCCTTTGTGATTCCAATTTTTGAATTGATGGAGTACATCTTTGACTCTCTTATATGTAGAATAGCATTTCAATTGTAATTTAGACTTTAATATGCATTTGTTTTATTGTAATGCTGACAAAACTTTATAACTTGATGATGCATTTAAGTGGACAACAATATTTTTTTTTATTATTGGACAAAGACAAATCTTGACTTTTAATTGTAGACACTAATGTTGTACGGGACTAAATGGAAATACCATGAGAAATGTCAATGTGTGCTGCTTTCCAGGGTTCTGAAACAGTGAAGTGTGGCTGTGCTGACTGTCTTAATTGTCAGTGTAGTTCTTACATTTTTGGCCAATCCATGACAAAGATTTATTAAAGGTGATTTTGTGGATTTTCAATGTTATAACTTCTGACAAAACTTAGTCTTAAAAGTATTTTTGTGGTCAAGTCTTCCCATGCCATGCAAGCATCCTGCTGTCCCTTTCAATGGTACTGAAACAACTAGTGCAAAAGAAAACAGTATTTTTCAGTTTTAGCTGTATTTGCAGACACCACCACTACTGCCACTGTTACTAACACCATCACGACTACTACTAGGGCTATTACTACTACTAATGATAATAATGATTTCATTATTTCATTATCCCATCAATGATGTATGAAGAATGAACGATAATAATGTTTGGCTTTTATTTTCATTAGTTCTTCCTAATGAGTAATAATTATGAATGCATAACATTTAGTGACATATATTTTAACACATTCAGACTGCTTGGATCCCTGACTGTAGACAGAAATAGTAACTTGGCAGAAAAAGTCTTGTATTTTTGTGGAGCAAGCCCTCCCATGCACTGTCCACTACTTACTACTAATAATGTATTAGTTTAATTGTTCCTTAGGTAATACAGGAATGAGTACGTTTTATGAATGAGTAATTGTAATGATAGTTGTAATGGAATTATTTAGTTATTTTCCAGTAATGTATTAAGAATTAATATTGTGTCACACAGAATGAAAGAGCTTAAATGGACTATACATGTGCAGCATTTTATGTCCTCCTAAGTGGTAAATGAATTGCTTTTAGCAACACACATTCTGTATGTGATTTAATTCCATCCATAGATTAGTGAATACTATTATGCGTTTTATGTGTTTATTAGATAAGAAGTGGCTATTTATCCAAAGGACAGAAAAGGGGAATTTTTAGTAAGATTTAACCGATTGAATTACATTTTTACGTCTTAGGTTGTTTTTTTTTTAATTAAGGTTGGATTATCTTATTCAACCAGTTACTGTTTTGAATATCATAACAATATACAGCGTTTGTGTTGTGATTCCCAGTTCATGTTAAAGTGGGCAAAGATGAGGCGGGTCTGAGCTTTGTGGAGAATATTGCATGCAGATGCAAAGAGTGGAAGTAGACTCATGGTGCCGCTGTAGGCTAGCACACATGAAGAACAGACATCTCCACCCACTGTCACTGCATTAAAATCGGTTGTAATTTTTCCCTTGAATCCCTTCATTCCCAGGTTGTTTTTCATCGTGTTCGCTCTTGCAAATTGGTGGATTATTGACTTTGTTTTGGAATTAGACTTTCTTTGTTGTGGAAAGAGATTTGCAAAAGCCGTGGACGTGTTTTTTTCCGAGGATGGGAGACAAAGGATTTTCATCGCTCCGTCAGATCTTCTGCTTTGCTTCCTTTATTGTAACGCTGCAGCTCGTTAATGGAGACCTGAGTTATTCTATTCCAGAGGAGATGAAACGCGACTCTGTTATTGGAAATATCGCCAAAGATCTCGGTCTTGATCTGAGGACCTTATCTTCCCGAAAGGCTCGTGTTGATGTTGAAGGGACTCGTAAACGGTACTGTGACATTAATCTGAGTACTGGAGATTTGGTCACATCGGAGAGAATTGACAGAGAAAGCCTTTGTGGCAAGAAACCCTCGTGTGTTGTGAAAGTAGATCTGGTGTTAGAAAATCCTCTGGAGCTTCATCGACTAAGTATTCATGTTCAAGATGTAAACGACAACTCGCCAAAATTCAAAAAACAATTAATTGAAATGGAAATTAGTGAGTCAGCCGTCAAAGGTAACCGCTTCTCTATCGAGGAGGCCCATGACGCAGATATAGGTCAAAATGCTGTTCAAAGGTACAACCTACAGAAGAACGACAACTTTATTCTGTCTGTGGACAGTAACAAGGTTGAACTGGTGTTAGAGAATCCACTTGATCGAGAGAAGCAAAAAGAGATCAATTTGCTCCTTACAGCTTTAGATGGAGGCTCTCCTCAGAGATCAGGGACTGTAGTTATACACGTCACTGTGCTGGATGCTAATGATAACGCCCCAGTGTTTAGCCAGGCCGTTTATAAAGCTAGTCTGCCTGAAAACTCTCCTCCAGATACTGTAGTGACCACTGTTAGTGCTACTGATGCAGATGAAGGAATATATGGAGATGTGACATATGACCTAAGTCATGTGTCTGATGACGATATAAATGTATTTTCTATTGATTCTAAAACGGGTCAAATCAGAGTGACTGGTGTGATCGACTTCGAAGAAAGCAGTTCTTTTGAAATGAGAGTGGAAGCTAAAGACGGTCTAGGATTAACCTCTTATGCCAAAGTGATAATAGATGTTTCTGATATAAATGATAATGCTCCAGTGATTTATCTAAAATCACTGTCTACTCCCATACCTGAGAACGTGTCACCTGGTACAGAGGTGGGCATCATCAACGTGCAGGACAGAGACTCTGAGACTAACGGACAGGTGCGCTGCTCCATTCAGCAAGGTGTCCCTTTTAAGTTTGTTCCCTCTATTAAAAACTATTATTCTCTGGTCACAACAGGACAACTGGACCGTGAACTAGTGTCTGATTACAACATTACAATCAGTGCCACTGACGAGGGCTCTCCACCTCTGTCCTCCTCTAAAACTGTTCAGTTATCTGTAGCAGACATCAACGACAACCCACCT
>CAFUXE010000489.1:142443-158823 GCA_903364295.1 Serranus cabrilla
AGGAAAAGTCCTTCAGACTTTGCTGATGCCTTTGGTGACTGCGATGATTCTCCTGAGGTAGGGAGACTTGTCATCTTATTTCAGTTGTGTTCAGCGTCCTGACGGAGCCATTCTGCAGTGTTGTTCTTTTGCTTCCCTTTGTCGCATTTGACCTTTCCATAGTTGCGGTCGAATAGACATGTTGGTGGTTTTCTTTCAAATATTTGAGTAGGCTTATCGATGTAGATTTCATCTTTTGTTCATTTTCCTTTGTTGATCTTTCCTTATGTCAAAATTAACGCTTCTCTGCTTGCTTGATTGCTGTCTTTGGTCTAAAGGAAACCCTTTCCTTTCCTCTCTCCATGGTGCTGAAGTCCGTTTGTCCTGTGGTGCATTTTTAGGGCAAAATTAACTCCATCATTCCATTGAGATTTCCTCCCTTCTGATCTTTTTCACAGTCAGTATGCGTTGATATTTCATTTTCAACGTTGTTATAGTTTTAAACAAATTTTATGTCACTCCTATGTTATATAATTGTATGTAGACTACTGTACAGTTTACAGTTCAATGAAGCCGATTGCCTTTTAAAGACATAAGGACAAGGTATTGGAGCCCTCCAACCATACTCAGTCTTGCTTGCTTTATTTAAGGTGTTATTAAATGATGTCTACATTACCGACAACGTTCTCATTTAAATTCATATGGCACTTGTTTTGCATCCTTTAGTATTCATGTGATCTTTGCATTGATCTTTTACTCATGAAGATGAGGAGCTTTGAAATAAATTTTTATACTTGGTTCATCAGAGTCCATTGACTTTTCTAAGCCACTTTTCTAATCTACAAATTACATTCTTCTTGCCAGTGATACTTTACTTCATCAGTGTGCACCAGATAGGGAAGAGAGTGTTTATCATCTTTACATTGAAATGTAAGCAATTGCCTCACTTTCATGAAAAAGGATGTTGCAGAAAGTTTTTTTTTTCTTCTAACAGAGAATAGTGTCTTATGATTAAATTCGAGTGTTTCCCAATAGTATATTAAATGGAAACATTGATTTCTTAGGATTTCTTAACAGCTGCGGGTCAGCCTTTGAAATTGTGTCAAACATTCAGATCAAAATCATCTGAAAATAGCGCCATGACTTAAGCGCTTTCTGAAAAAAAGTTGTCTTCTTTTTCTGATGTTTTCTACAACAATATTTATATACATTTTGTTGCATATTATTACCAACCCTTGACCTAGGTAACTGAGGAAGTCAACGTTTGTTTAAATTGTACCAGCTTTGTCCAAGCACAGCTTTGTTTCTGGCCAATCAACGCTGTTTCTACATGTTTTCAATGTTTAGTCCAAACATTGTGACACATGCACCTTTCTCTCTGAATATATGATTTTACATTAAATAGAATGCCAGAACAGATGGTCTTCAGAACTGACTTAGACATCCCAGAGTGTGTGATGGGATGTTTTCTTCTCACTTGATCAAGTTAATTCCTAAAATATTTCAACATATGATCATCAGAGTCTTGTAATTTTAATTTTTTCTGACTCAATTGTATCTTTAAAACCTTTAGGTTTTCAAAATTATTTGAGTAAAATAATTTTTCCAACAGATCTGCGTGTCACTGCTGTGCAGTAACAGAGTAAAAAGCAGATGGTATTAGGGCTGAAAGAACACAATTCTTCAAAATCCAGTCCATGACTTCAAATTGTGGTTCATGAGGTTTTTTCTCAGTAATTTGAATACTTTTATCATTTTGACACACACTTTCAATTTGAAAAATGCAATTGAGGGAGTGTTTTATAGGACGTGACCGCAGAAGGTACACAAAAGGATATTTAACAATCTTTTCCTCTATTTTACCTTTTCCCATCTTTGCTCATTATGGTGGTAATGAGATGGAAGTGCACCAAATACGAATATATATTTATAACCATATTTCATCAATAAGGGAGGGACATAACATTTTTGGAACATCATTGTACCCTTGATGGCAATGTAGAGGTTTTAGATGGAGAGAAATATCTACAGAAATTGAACGTTGTGTTCCTCCTCCTCATTTGTGTAGTGTCAAAATGTTGACAGACCAAAAATGACTTAAAGATATAGGGCTGTTTCCGATACATAGTTGGAATAGTTTAATTTTAATCCTATTTTTTTTGTCTTTTTTCCCTTTGTTGTTGTTTAATTGCATTACAAAGGAACAGAGCTGTCCTGTACCAAGCCAAGGGAATTCTAAAATGGTAAAGCTGTTATTGTGATGATTATTACTGTTATTGTTGTTGTTTTATTTTACATTATTCTCTTAACTGGTCTGTAGTTGAGAACATCAGAAATCTTACATCGCCTTGTTATACCCCGACACATACTCATGGTGTCAGTATGTACCAGTAAACGAGAGGGCTCTGTCATTCTCCACCCTTCTGTCTCAACGAGTCTAAACCGAGACTCTGCCGTTGTTCCACAGTTGACAAAAACGCTCCGTGGTTTGTCAACAGACTGAAGATTTTGTATATTGGAGGAATTCACAGATGTGATATATTTTTGACATAGCATACTGAATACCAGGAGTCGACTTTTTCGCAGTAACGATGGGTTACAGCATATTTGTGCTTTACTGCGGCCTTGCTTTTGTTTTTCTTGTCCTCCGCCCCGTTTATGGAGACGTGAGCTACTCTATCCCGGAGGAGATGAAACGTGGATCTGTAATTGGAAATATCGCTAAGGATCTGGGACTCGATTTGGGCAGACTGTCTGCTCGCAAGGCCCGTATTGATACGGAGGATAACAGTGTTAAGTACTGCAGTGTAAATCTCAATACCGGAGACTTGATCGTACAAGAAAGGATTGACAGAGAGGGGCTTTGTGCGAAAAAGGCATCATGTGTCCTGAAACAGGAACTCGTGTTGGAAAATCCATTAGAACTGCACCGTATTAGTATCCGCGTACAAGATATTAATGATAATTCGCCGCAATTTAAAGAGGAGTCACTTAAAATTGAAATTCAGGAATCAGCCGTCAAAGGTGCGCATTACCTTCTGGGTGAGGCACATGATGGAGACATCGGAGAAAACGCTGTTCAAGGCTACTCACTTCAGCAGAATGACCATTTCAAATTAAATGTAAACACGAAATCTGGTGGACGCAAATATGGTGAATTAATCTTAGACAAAGAATTAGACAGAGAGGACATAAAAGAAATTGTGTTGTTGCTTACCGCCTTCGATGGAGGCTCTCCTCAGAGATCAGGTACTGTAGTCATACACGTCACTGTGCTGGATGCTAATGATAATGTTCCAGTGTTTAGCCAGACCGTTTATAAAGCCAGTCTGCCTGAAAACTCTCCTCTGGATACATTGGTGATCACAGTGAGTGCAACCGATGCAGACGAAGGTTTAAACAGCGAAATTACCTATGGATTTGATCATGTTTCAGATGAAAATAACGTGTTTTCTTTGCACTCTAAAACGGGAGAAGTGAGAGTAGCTGGAGCTATGGATTATGAAAAAGAATCGTCATGTGAAATGCAGATCAGTGCAAAAGATGGACTAGGATTAGTTTCATACGCAACATTAATTATTGAAATTACAGATATAAATGACAACGCACCAGTAATATCCCTTAAATCTCTGACTAACCCCATACCTGAGAACGTGTCACCTGGTACAGAGGTGGGCATCATCAACGTGCAGGACAGAGACTCTGAGACTAACAAACAGGTCCGCTGCTCCATTCAGCAAGGTGTCCCCTTTAAGTTGGTTCCTTCTATTAAAAACTATTATTCTCTGGTGACCACAGGACAACTGGACCGTGAAATAGTGTCTGATTACAACATTACAATCAGTGCCACTGACGAGGGCTCTCCACCTCTGTCCTCCTCTAAAACTGTTCAGTTATCCGTAGCAGACATCAACGACAACCCACCTGTGTTTGAGGATCAGTCGTACAGCGCATATGTGAGTGAAAATAACAAACCTGGTTCCACTTTATGTTCCGTTACTGCTCGAGACCCCGACTGGAGACAAAACGGTACAGTGATTTATTCTCTGTTAGCCGGTGAGGTGAACGGTGCCCCGGTGTCCTCCTATCTGTCTGTTAACGGAGACACGGGGGTGATCCACGCTGTGAGGTCGTTTGATTATGAGCAGTTCAGGAGTTTTAAAGTCCACGTGATGGCCAGAGACAACGGCTCTCCTCCGCTCAGCAGCAACGTGACCGTCAGTGTGTTCATATCGGATGTGAATGACAACTCTCCTCAGATACTGTACCCCGCCCCGGAGGGCAACTCCTTCATGACCGAGCTGGTCCCCAAAGCTGCACACGGAGGCTCTCTGGTGTCCAAAGTGATCGCGGTGGACGCGGACTCCGGACAGAACGCCTGGCTGTCCTATCATATAGTGAAATCCACTGATCCGGGACTTTTCACTATTGGTGTCCACAGCGGAGAGATCAGGACCCAGCGGGACATTTCTGAGTCTGACAGCATGAAACAGAACCTTATTGTGGCAGTGAAAGATAACGGACAGCCCTCTCTGTCTGCCACCTGCTCCATGTATTTACTGATTTCTGATAACTTGGCTGAGGTGCCAGAACTGAAGGACATTTCTTATGATGAGAAGAATTCCAAACTGACCTCTTATCTGATCATCGCGCTGGTGTCTGTGTCCACCTTTTTCCTGACCTTCATCATCATCATCCTTGGTGTGAGGTTCTGTCGCAGGAGAAAGCCCAGACTGTTGTTTGATGGAGCAGTAGCCATCCCCAGCGCTTACCTCCCTCCTAATTACGCAGATGTTGACGGCACAGGAACTTTACGCAGCACTTACAACTATGACGCGTACCTGACAACAGGTTCTAGAACCAGTGACTTTAAGTTCGTTACATCATACAATGACAACACACTGCCTGCTGACCAGACTCTGAGGAAAAGTCCTTCAGACTTTGCAGATGTATTTGGTGACTGTGATGGTTCTCCTGAGGTAGGGATACATTACATATTCCTAGACTGTATCAATCAAGATGCTCATACCAATGCCAAACAGTCCTTATAAATATCTTGTACAGCTTTTTTAAACATCCTTCCATGTCATTACTTCACCATCTAAACTCACAGATACAGACATACACTGTCAAGTACTTTTCCATTTAATATATGTACACTAACAATCCTTTCAAAAGTTTTTGAAGTACATTTTTCTGTCTATTTGCAAGACGATTGTTTTCGTTTAATATTCCATTTAGGGAATACTTGAATTCTGTTTCTTAGTTCTTTGTCTTTGGTGATGAAAGACATTTGATTTTCTCGTGCTTTTTTAGCTGTATTATGCCCTAGTGTTTTACCTGTTGCATTTTCTAGCCTTTGCTGAACTGTGCTTTACACACAATTACATTTACACACATTGCATTTGGTGTTTTACAAACTTTGCTATAATGGTTAGGTTTTTCTTGTTTTGGTGTGTTCACTTGTATATGTAGTTGCTTCAGTCTTGTGCCATAGTAATTGCCTTTTCTGGGTGTAGCAATAAAAGGATGTGGTGGTAGAGCAGCATGAAGAAATGGAAAATGGAGCACATCTGTTCATTCAATTTTGCGCATTCAATTTTGCCAGGAGATCCTCACTTTTCTAATGTGGTCCTATGTATGTTAAGTGATTTATGTTAAAATTCAGTATGAAGTGTATGCCTTTGACGAAATAGTATATGCTTCTCACGTTTTTCATTGCACATTCCTGTCAATACACTTCCTTCCTTGTTAGACACTAGTCATTTTACAAGCACTACAATATAACATTTATGAAAAATAATGCATACATCATGCAAAGCATTGCAGCCATGTTTTTTACACAGTAGCTCACAGAAACTATTGTTTTGTTCTGAAAGTGTTGCATATTTTTATATGTTGATGATTTAAATTCCAGCCCTTTCCCTTTAACTTTGTCACAACAGTTGATCAGTGACAACACGTTTAAATGTTTTGCCCACTTTAGATTTAAATATTATAAACCAATAGCACACACAATGTTCAAAACTTTCTATATAACCGTCTCATGTTACTGATGTTTAAGTATTGGAAAATAGTTTTATATAATTTTTATTAAGTATATCTAATAGTGGATTATCAATCCATTCAATGTCAATTATAATTAACAAGCAGTGCTTTGTGGCTAAATTCAAACCCAATGCTTTGTAATGCACTGTCTAAATAGTCGAAAAACGTTATTGATGTGTCCTATGATTCATAGGTTCAGGTGTCTTATGAATTCCATTGAGTGGTCGTGAACTCGGCGTAGACTCCATGAAATGTAATCAAGACGTGTAGTATACTATAATAATCCATGCAATATTATATGCTTCCATGTGTCAAGTAAAGTGAAGTACACACTGACGCATCTATAATAATACATGCTCTATCACATTTTTTGTTGCTGGTGTGTAAAGTAGAATGCATTTTAATGCATTTAAAATAACGTATTCAGCATTATAAGTTGTTGTTGTGTCAGATTTCAAAATGTCAATAAAAAATGCAGAGAATTACAAGTGAACTGTTTCAGCTCACTGTTTTAACCCCTATATTAAAAACAAGGTTGGAAAATATTTACTTTGTCTTTTGTTATTTTGAATATATGACATAGATTTCATTTCTAAAGCAGATACATTTTACTTATTGATGCATGGATATGTACACTGTAACATATACAAGCAATGATAATTTCTGATATTGCTTTAGTTATTATACTATTCCATCCATCCTTACAACATTTAATTGTTGAGGTGTGTGTTGGTGAGTTGAGGTAGCCATAATATTTATAACCCTGTTTCTCATCCTTTAGTTTATATAGCATTCATAAGACCCTTGAACTTAGAATTGACTTTAAGTCATATCTATAATGTTTTCTGACTGATACATTACATCAGGAAGCATTGTAAATGGGGTCATTTTACTGGTCTGTATTTTCTATGTGTTTAGAAAAAAATGCTCCATGAACTTGTTATACCTAAAGTTACACTCATGGTGTCAGTGTGTACCAGTAAACGAGAAGGAGAGGTCATTCTTCCATTCTCCACCCTTCTGTCTCACTGAATTTAAAGCCTGACTCTGCTGTTGTACCGTAGTTGGAAAAAGCGCGTCGTGTCGGACTGCATTGTGACAGTTTTTGTTTGTTGGAAGAGATCTTCATTTCATCGCTGACAATTACTGATCTATTAAGCGATATTCTTACTGTGTACGTGGTCTTTTTCGCAGTAGCAATGGCTTACTGCAGGTTTGCGCTGCTTCACGGCCTTGCTTTTGCTTTTCTTGTCTTCCACCCTGTTTATGGAGACGTGAGCTACTCTGTTCCGGAGGAGATGAAACGTGGATCTGTAATTGGAAATATCGCTAAGGATCTGGGACTGGATTTGGGCAGACTGACTGCTCGCAATGCCCGTGTTGATACTGAGGACAACAGTGTTAAGTACTGCGGTTTAAATCTCAACACCGGAGACTTGATCGTACAAGAAAGGATTGACAGAGAGGGGCTTTGTGCGAAAAAGGCATCATGTGTCCTGAAACAGGAACTCGTGCTGGAAAATCCATTAGAGCTGCACCGTATTAGTATCCGCGTTCAAGATATTAATGATAACTCACCGCAATTTAAAGAGGAGTCACTTAATTTTGAAATTCATGAATCGGCCTACAAAGGTGCAACATTTCTCTTAGATGAGGCACATGATGGAGACATCGGAGAAAACGCTGTTCAGGGCTACTCACTTCAGCAGAATGACCATTTCAAATTAAATGTGAAGACAAAGGGCGGTGGACGCAAATATGGTGAATTAATCTTAGACAAAGAATTAGACAGAGAGGACAAAAAAGAGATAATGTTGTTGCTTACCGCCTTCGATGGAGGCTCTCCTCAGAGATCAGGTACTGTAGTCATACACGTCACTGTGCTGGATGCTAATGATAATGTTCCAGTGTTTAGCCAGACCGTTTATAAAGCCAGTCTGCCTGAAAACTCTCCTCTGGATACATTGGTGATCACAGTGAGTGCAAGTGATGCAGACGAGGGAATGTATGGAGAAGTTACCTATGGATTTGATCATGTTTCAGAGGAAAACCAAGTTTTCTCTCTGAACCCTAAAACAGGAGAAGTTACAGTGGCTGGAGCTATTGATTATGAAAAGGAATCTTCATATGAAATACAGATCAGCGCCAAAGATGGCTTGGGATTGGCGTCATATGTAACAGTGATAATCGAAATTACAGATATCAATGACAACGCACCAGTCATTTACCTGAAATCACGGACTAACATCGTACCTGAGAACGTGTCACCTGGTACAGAGGTGGGCATCATCAACGTGCAGGACAGAGACTCTGAGACTAACAAACAGGTCCGCTGCTCCATTCAGCAAGGTGTCCCTTTTAAGTTGGTTCCCTCTATTAAAAACTATTATTCTCTGGTGACCACAGGACAACTGGACCGTGAACTAGTGTCTGATTACAACATTACAATCAGTGCCACTGACGAGGGCTCTCCACCTCTGTCCTCTTCTAAAACTGTTCAGTTATCTGTAGCAGACATCAACGACAACCCACCTGTGTTTGAGGAACAGTCGTACAGCGCATATGTGAGTGAAAATAACAAACCTGGCTCCACTTTATGTTCCGTTACTGCTCAAGACCCCGACTGGAGACAAAACGGTACAGTGATTTATTCTCTGTTAGCCGGTGAGGTGAACGGTGCCCCGGTGTCCTCCTATCTGTCTGTTAACGGAGACACGGGGGTGATCCACGCTGTAAGGTCGTTTGATTATGAACAGTTCAGGAGTTTTAAAGTCCACGTGATGGTCAGAGACAACGGTTCTCCTCCGCTCAGCAGCAACGTGACCGTCAGTGTGTTCATATCGGATGTGAATGACAACTCTCCTCAGATACTGTACCCCGCCCCGGAGGGCAACTCCTTCATGACCGAGCTGGTCCCCAAAGCTGCTCACGGAGGCTCTCTGGTGTCCAAAGTGATCGCGGTGGACGCGGACTCCGGACAGAACGCCTGGCTGTCCTATCATATAGTGAAATCCACTGATCCGGGACTTTTCACTATTGGTGTCCACAGCGGAGAGATCAGGACCCAGCGGGACATTTCTGAGTCTGACAGCATGAAACAGAACCTTATTGTGGCAGTGAAAGATAACGGACAGCCCTCTCTGTCTGCCACCTGTTCCATGTATTTACTGATTTCTGATAACTTGGCTGAGGTGCCAGAACTGAAGGACATTTCTTATGATGAGAAGAATTCCAAACTGACCTCTTATCTGATCATCGCGCTGGTGTCTGTGTCCACCTTTTTCCTGACCTTCATCATCATCATCCTGGGTGTGAGGTTCTGTCGCAGGAGAAAGCCCAGACTGTTGTTTGATGGAGCAGTAGCCATCCCCAGCGCTTACCTCCCTCCGAATTACGCAGATGTTGACGGCACAGGAACTTTACGCAGCACTTACAATTATGACGCGTACCTGACAACAGGTTCTAGAACCAGTGACTTTAAGTTCGTGACATCCTACAATGACAACACACTGCCTGCTGACCAGACTCTGAGGAAAAGTCCATCTGACTTTGCTGATGCCTTTGGTGACTGTGATAGTTCTCCTGAGGTAGGGACGTGTTTTATAACACTCATCTCATGTTGAACGTCTCAAAGACGCCTTTTTTTTCATTGCTTCGACTTTTATCATTTTGATCGTTGTGATATAATAGTTGTACACTCTATTTTTGTCTGTCAGTTGATTAGGAATCATGATTTTATTCTAAACAATTTAGATCTGAGCTTTTTCTCGATGCAATCATTGGAAACATAATATCACCCTATAGTTACTTTTGAAATGTCAGCCTTTCTACTTCTTCTTCCCATCTCACACGCCACACACACGCAGTGTAAAATGCCTATAATGTAATTTCATGAGAATATTCAAACATATTTGTTCATCCTTTGTTTTCAAAGTTTATTTGGCTCTATCTGATTGCTTGAATGCTCCTTTGTATGTTCCACTAAGGAAAAGATTTCGTTTCAAGCTTTTAGTGTCTCTGTCCTTGGTGCTGAACTCCGTTTGAGCTTCTGGTGTATCTTTCAAGATAGTTTCAACTGTGTTGTGAGAATCTCTCTCATTGCTGAATTTTGTTACAGCAGTTTTGCTGTACAATATTGGCAAAAAATGGTTAGGATGGTATTGCTTTGAAGTTTGCTTGTTAATATAATGCTACTCTCATAGAATTGCACAATTTGTTATTTTTTTTAGCTTTGCAAGAACTGTTGAACACAGACAACATGTTTTAAAGTTTGCCAAACTTCAGAATTAAATTATTTCTCATAGAACAATATCAGTTTGTACGCTTTAACAGTATCTCAGAATTTAGATCATCTGTCCCTGGCTGAATAGTGATGGAATTGTCTGTTTGTTTTTTCTTCAATTTTCTAAATCACAAAGTTGAGTGCTTCTTTGATAGGATGTGAGAAACAAAAGGTATTTGAAGATAATTAAAATATCCCTGTGTTACTTGATTCAATTCTGAGGTGGGGATATGAGCAAAGTGCAGAAAGACAAAATACAATATTGACACAATTTCTTCAGTTTGGAACTTCAGATATTTGGACAAAAGTACTCATATGGTTTTGAGATAACACGTATTGGTAGCAAACTAAATCTAAATTTCATGTTGGTGTGGGCGCTATCCATCACACGTACGCAAATGGTAAAATATATCGCCCGATGGTCATTGAAAGATAACCCTCATCAGTGAAGCACCGTTTCTAATGATGAATAAGTGTAATTCAACTGATCTGTCTTTTTAAATGCGCAAGGGAGACATACCATGCATAGCGTTGTCATACCCAAAGTTACACTCATGGTGTCAGTGTATACCAGTAAACGAGAAGGAGAGGTCATTCTTCCATTCTCCACCCTTCTATCTCACTGAATTTAAAGCATGACTCTGCCGTTGTACCGTAGTTGAAAAAGCGTCGAGTTAGGCGGAATGTGACCTTTTTTGTTAACTGGAAGATTTAACGGATGCATCATTGATATTTTTTTACATCGTGAATAATATTTTTAGTGGGTCTGTAATCTTGTTCGCAGTAAAAATGGATTACAGTAGATTTGCGCTGCTTCACGGCCTTGCTTTTGCTTTTCTTGTCCTCCACCCTGTTTATGGAGACGTGAGCTACTCTATACCGGAGGAGATGAAACGTGGATCTGTGATTGGAAATATCGCTAAGGATCTGGGACTGGATTTGGGCAGACTGACTGCTCGCAAGGCCCGTATTGATACTGAGGACAACAGTGTTCAGTACTGCGGTTTAAATCTCAACACCGGAGACTTGATCGTACAAGAAAGGATTGACAGAGAGGGGCTTTGTGAGAAAAAGGCATCATGTGTCCTGAAACAGGAACTCGTGTTGGAAAATCCATTAGAGCTGCACCGTATTAGTGTCCGCGTTCAAGATATTAATGATAATTCACCTCAATTTCAAGAGGAATCACTTAAAATTGAAATTCAGGAATCGGCAGATAAGGGACAAGCTTTTCTCTTAGATGAAGCACACGATGGAGACATCGGAGAAAACGCTGTTCAGGGCTACTCACTTCAGCAGAATGAGCATTTCAAATTAAATGTAAACACCAAAGACGGCGGGCGAAAATTTTGCGAATTAGTTTTAGACAAAGAATTAGACAGAGAGGACGAGAAAGAGATAATGTTGTTGCTTACCGCCTTCGATGGAGGCTCTCCTCAGAGATCAGGGACTGTAGTCATACACGTCACTGTGCTGGACGCTAATGATAATGTTCCAGTGTTTAGCCAGACCGTTTATAAAGCCAGTCTGCCTGAAAACTCTCCTCTGGATACATTGGTGATCACAGTCAGTGCAACCGATGCAGACGAGGGAATGTATGGAGAAGTTACTTATGGCTTCAACCGTGTTTCAGGTGAAAAGAGTAAGGTGTTTTCTTTAAACGCTAAATCAGGAGAGGTTAGAGTAGCTGGAGCTATTGATCACGAAAAAGCTTCATTATATGAAATGCAGATCAGCGCAAAAGATGGCCTTGGTTTGGCATCATATGCAACTCTAATAATTGAAATTACAGATATAAATGACAATGCCCCAGTCATCAACTTGAAATCACTGTCTAATCCCATACCCGAGAACGTGTCACCTGGTACAGAGGTGGGCATCATCAACGTGCAGGACAGAGACTCTGAGACTAACAAACAGGTCCGCTGCTCCATTCAGCAAGGTGTCCCTTTTAAGTTGGTTCCTTCTATTAAAAACTATTATTCTCTGGTGACCACAGGACAACTTGACCGTGAATTAGTGTCTGATTACAACATTACAATCAGTGCCACTGACGAGGGCTCTCCACCTCTGTCCTCCTCTAAAACTGTTCAGTTATCTGTAGCAGACATCAACGACAACCCACCTGTGTTTGAGGAACAGTCGTACAGCGCATATGTGAGTGAAAATAACAAACCTGGCTCCACTTTATGTTCCGTTACTGCTCGAGACCCCGACTGTAGACAAAACGGTACAGTGATTTATTCTCTGTTAGCCGGTGAGGTGAACGGTGCCCCGGTGTCCTCCTATCTGTCTGTTAACGGAGACACGGGGGTGATCCACGCTGTGAGGTCGTTTGATTATGAACAGTTCAGGAGTTTTAAAGTCCACGTGATGGCCAGAGACAACGGTTCTCCTCCGCTCAGCAGCAACGTGACCGTCAGTGTGTTCATATCGGATGTGAATGACAACTCTCCTCAGATACTGTACCCCGCCCCGGAGGGCAACTCCTTCATGACCGAGCTGGTCCCCAAAGCTGCACACGGAGGCTCTCTTGTGTCCAAAGTGATCGCGGTGGACGCGGACTCCGGACAGAACGCCTGGCTGTCCTATCATATAGTGAAATCCACTGATCCGGGACTTTTCACTATTGGTGTCCACAGCGGAGAGATCAGGACCCAGCGGGACATTTCTGAGTCTGACAGCATGAAACAGAACCTTATTGTGGCAGTGAAAGATAACGGACAGCCCTCTCTGTCTGCCACCTGTTCCATGTATTTACTGATTTCTGATAACTTGGCTGAGGTGCCAGAACTGAAGGACATTTCTTACGATGAGAAGAATTCCAAACTGACCTCTTATCTGATCATCGCGCTGGTGTCAGTGTCCACCTTTTTCCTGACCTTCATCATCATCATCCTGGGTGTGAGGTTCTGTCGCAGGAGAAAGCCCAGACTGTTGTTTGATGGAGCAGTAGCCATCCCCAGCGCTTACCTCCCTCCTAATTACGCAGATGTTGACAGCACTGGAACTTTACGCAGCACTTACAATTATGACGCGTACCTGACAACAGGTTCTAGAACCAGTGACTTTAAGTTCGTGACATCGTACAATGACAACACACTGCCTGCTGACCAGACTCTGAGGAAAAGTCCTTCAGATTTTGCTGAGGTTTTTGGTGACAGTGATGGTTCTCCTGAGGTAGGGACACATTTCATATCACTCAACTCAAATTGATCGTTTCCAAGAAGCCATTGTTTTTGCTTTTATTCGACTCTTTTTTGTTGAATAGTTTTTTGTGTACTTTTGATTGCGGTCCGCAGTGGATAAGGAATTATGCTTTTTTTCTGAAGTGTATAGTTTTGATATTTTCCTGAATGTCGTTCTTGGACATCTTATTCATTTTTTTAAAAATTAGCGTTAAAACATCAGATCATTTAACCTCCTTTTTCCCATCTTTCTCCACGCATAATTAGTTGTATTATGCACATGTGCTCTATTTATAGTTCAAATTCTTTGGAATGTTTTAAAATATTTGTATATGATTTGTTTTTTAAGGCTCTTTGTTAGTATCTGGTTGCCCTTTTTCATGTCCCACTGAGGGAATATATTTCCCATTAGGCTCTCAGTGTCTCTGTCCTTGGTGCTGAATCCTGCTTTATTTTGTGGTGCGTCTTTAAAGACAGTTTCCATTGCATTTTATGCTGTTAGCATGTTCTCCTTTTGCTGAATATTGTTACAGTCATGTTGCTATTATACAATATTGGCAAAAAGGGTTATGATCTTATTGATTTGAAGTTTGCATGTGAATATGCTGTTGCTCTAATCTAGTGACATTTCCCCATTTCTCTCTGCTTTGCAAAACGGTTTATCACTGTCAACCTGGTTTAAAGTTTTCCTAACTTCAGAATTGAATTTAATCTCATGGAACAAAAGCTCATAGCATGTTAAAATCTATATTCATATGTCCATGATAGTTTGATATTGGAAAATATTTTTCTCTGCTTTTTACAAGAACTTTAAGCGACCTGAACTATACGATCTTTACCGAGTTGGCCCATTTCTCACAGGTTTCAAATTTGTTTATTGAATTCATTGCGTTCTCTTAAATCATAAAAGCGTTTGTGATGTATTGGGGGAAAAACACAAGGGTTCAATATCCAGGTTAACAGTTAAATTATCGTATATAGGTCGAACCTCGCTGCTTTAAACACAATAATACATTTCTAAATGCTTTAATTTGGGAAAATTACAAAGTGAAGTGTTTTTTCGCAGGATGTGAGAAAAGGGAGGTTAAAATATTATTCTGTGTTACCTGATGGGGTTGCGAGGAAAGTGTGGGAAGATGAAATAGAATAATATGACCAACATACATTAATGAGGGATAAACGATATTTGAACATCAGTTTTCATGCAGTTTTGAAATATAATACTTAGGCATAGAAGAATTCTGAAATAAAATGTATCCCATTTTATCCAGGGAGACAGTTTCTGTCATCTCTTATTTATTTATTTTTCTTCTTTTGCTTTTTTAAACTCGGTGTCTTGCCAAGACACATTTTTAAGATATTCATGTTTTTATCCATCACAAGTGGTCCAATTGTATAATAAACCCCTCCATACTCAGAGTAAGATGGCCCAAAACACTGAATAATTTTTAATGATTAATAATGGTGAATAAACTCGTCTAAACGTTTAATTACTGAAAAAAAATGTATTGCGTTGTTATACCTAAACTTATACTCATGGTGTCAGTGTGTACCAGTAAACGAGAAGGAGAGGTCATTCTTCCATTCTCCACCCTTCTGTCTCACTGAATTTAAAGCCTGACTCTGCTGTTGTACCGTAGTTGGCAAAATCGCGTTGTGTAGGATTGCAGTGACCGTTTTAGGGATTTTTTGGACGATATTATTAATGCATTGTTAATATATTTTTACCTACTTCAAAATATTTTTTGTGTATGTAATCTTGTTCGCAGTAGCAATGGCTTACTGCAGGTTTGCGCTGCTTCACGGCCTTGCTTTTGCTTTTCTTGTCCTCCACCCCGTTTATGGAGACGTGAGCTACTCTATACCGGAGGAGATGAAACGTGGATCTGTAATTGGAAATATCGCTAAGGATCTGGGACTGGATTTGGGCAGACTGTCTGCTCGCAAGGCCCGTATTGATACTGAGGACAACAACGTCCAGTACTGCAGTGTAAATCTCAACACCGGAGACTTGATCGTACAAGAAAGGATTGACAGAGAGGGGCTTTGTGCGAAAAAGGCATCATGTGTCCTGAAACAGGAACTCGTGTTGGAAAATCCACTAGAGCTGCACCGTATTAGTATCCGCGTCCAAGATATAAATGACAATACACCGCAATTTAAAGAGGAATCACTTAATTTTGAAATTCGTGAATCGGCAGTAAAAGGACAAGCCTTTCTCTTGGATGAGGCACATGATGGAGACATCGGAGAAAACGCTGTTCAGGGCTACTCACTTCAGCAGAATGACCATTTCAAATTAAATGTGAAGACAAAGGGCGGTGGACGCAAATATGGTGAATTAGTCTTAGACAAAGAATTAGACAGAGAGGACAAAAAAGAGATAATGTTGTTGCTTACCGCCTTCGATGGAGGCTCTCCTCAGAGATCAGGTACTGTAGTCATACACGTCACTGTGCTGGATGCTAATGATAATGTTCCAGTGTTTAGCCAGACCGTTTATAAAGCCAGTCTGCCTGAAAACTCTCCTCTGGATACATTGGTGATCACAGTGAGTGCAAGTGATGCAGACGAGGGAGTGAATGGAGAAGTTACCTATGGATTTGATCATGTTTCAGATGAAAACCAGATTTTCTCTCTGAACCCTAAAACAGGGGAAGTTACAGTGGCTGGATCTATTGATTATGAAAAAGAATCTTCATATGAAATGCAGATCAGCGCTAAAGATGCTCCGGGGTTGGCGTCATATGCAACGGTGATAATTGAAATTACAGATATCAATGACAACGCACCAATTATAAACCTTAAATCTGTGACTAATCCCATACCCGAGAACGTGTCACCTGGTACAGAGGTGGGCATCATCAACGTGCAGGACAGAGA
>CAFUXE010000490.1:14898-25794 GCA_903364295.1 Serranus cabrilla
GTGTGTTTGTGTGAGAGTGAGTCCTACCACACGGCTGCAGAAGGCACTGGTCCTGGGCTGGATGTGATTGGACGGCGGGTCGTCCTCGTCCTCTGACTCAGCAGTGAGTGTGTGCAGGGACACTGAGCTGTGTTTGCAGCTGAGGGAGCGACAGCTCAGAGATTTTCCACTGCAGCCCGACTTGAGAGTCACAGAGTGAGCGGCCGCCTCGTTCTTCTCCGCCTCGTACACCTCCAGCCTCCGAGCTGCCGCACAGAGCAACATCAGCAATAATAGGGCGCAACTCTCGCTTGTAATCTCTGATTATACAGAGGTGAGCACAGACACACAAAACAGACACTTGAGCAGCTAAAGGTTAATACACACTCCACAAGAACAAAGTCTCCCAAGAAAAGAATGACGTCATTCTTTTGTCTTGCAGCCCTGGGCAAAACTTTTTTCTTTTGTGGTGTCCGACAATTATTGTGTGATTGGTCAGAAATTGAAATTTGGGTTTGACGTGTAGTGGGAGGGCCCTATGTTGACTTCTCAGGAGTTCTGCACTCGAGTTTCTCGTACAGAATGAAACATCCTGGCCAGAACTAACTTTGTTCTTGTTCTTGGCACCTCGAAAAACAAATGTCACTGTTCTTGCAGTGTAGGTAAGGTCCTTAACACTAAGGAGCTGCTGCCTGAGTGTTCCAACACTCTGCTAACCACAAACATGCTTTCCCGCCCGTCTCTGCGTAAGAACTCTGGCATTGGTGCGTCCAAATGATTTTTCATATTCACATACTCTCATTTTTTCGCTTGCACTCACAGTCTAATGCTACAGCAGGCTGAGGAGAACAAACCCAGCTGAGTGCAGTTGACAAATAACCTGCATTTGATTATCTTTATCTAAGCCAGGTGTGTCAAACTGATCCAGTAAAGGGCCGAGGGGCTGCAGGTTTTTGTTCCAACCAAGAGGAAACACACCTGAATCAAATCAATCAAATCACCTCAGCTGTCTTCAATCAGTTGATTAGTTATCAGTATCACCTGTGCTCCTGCTTGGTTGGAACAAAACCTGCAGCCACTCGGCCCTTTACTGGATCAGTTTGGCCAATTTTAATCAATAATAACTCTCTCAGGCTGCCCAACATAAAGCCTGTAAGTTTACACCAATTTTAAACTTATTTGTATTAAAAACTATTATTCCTGCTGGATAGCTGCTCTAAGAAATATATCTCCGAAAGAAGTCAATTAATCTCTTCTTACCGTTTTCCTTATGAGGATATTCAACCCCATAGATACTGCAGCGACAGAACACCATCTTGTTCTCTGTCAGAGTTCCTGTCTTATCAGAAAACAGATACTGGATCTGTCCCAGGTCCTCTGTGATGTTGAGGGCCCGACACTGAATCCTGGAGTCCAGCTGCTTGTTGTACAGAGCCAAGTCATTGTGGATGAAATAGATCTGGCCCAGTTTCACAATCTCAATGGACACGTATAGAGAAATGGGGATCAGCACCTATTGGACGAAAAAAAAACAGTTACATGCATGATGCATTTATGGATATGACAAGCACTACTAAAACTGTTAACCTAGCAACTTTGATTGTACATGTAACAGGTATAATAAAGGTTCAATGGACTGCACTTATATAGCGCTTTTCTAGTCTTTGCGACCACTCAAAGCACTTTTACACTACAGACTGCGCTCATTCACCCTTTCATACTGGTGGCCGAGGCTACCCTACACGGTGCCACCTGCCACCATCAGGAATTCATTCACACACCGAAGGCAGCATCGGGAGCAGTTTGGGGTTCAGTATCTTGCCCAAGGATACTTCGACATGTAGGCTGCCATGGATCCAACCACCAACCTTCCGATCAGTGGGCGACCGCTCTACCAACTGAACCACAGTCGCCCAATGGACCCACAAAAGTTCTGACCTAGACATAAAAACAATTATCTAATCAGTGCCAGTGCAGAAGCTGGTCATCTGGCGACATATCCTGTCAACCAATCAAACAAATCTAATCAGAGATGCCTTGTAAATAAGTCTGACATGGAAGCAGTGCTCTGTTTATCGAAATATCACTGTGATGGACGATGAAACTCTTGTTAAAATTTTCAAGAGGCTGACAGAGTCATAAAGTGTCTTGAAGTTTTGGTGTCTTGAAGAAATTCAGCAACATCATCAGAAGTCCTTTTTTTTAATGGTTGGCTGATGTGTTCTCTGGCTGCTGTTTGACTCATGTGTGACCTCATTGGTTTACAAAGCTGTCAATATGTAATGCATAATATCTTAGGCAAGGCCACACGGTGTTGTAGTGGTTAGCACTCTTGCCTCACAGCAAGAGGGTTGCGGGTTCGATCCCCGCCCGTTTGCATGTTCTCCCCGTGGGTTCTCTCCGGGTACTCCGGCTTCCTCCCACAGTCCAAAAACATGCAGCTTAGGTTCAATTGGTGACTCTAAATTACCCGTAGGAGTGAATGAGAGTGTGAATGGTTGTCTGTCTCTATGTGTCAGCCCTGTGACAGACTGGCGTCCTGTCCAGGGTGTACCCCGCCTACGCCCAATGCAGCTGGGATCGGCTCCAGCCCCCCGTGACCCGGGTTAGACCCGGATAAGCGGTTTCAGAAGATGAATGAATGAATGAATGAATATCTTAGTCAGTCTGAGCAACAGCTGCTGTCATGCTGCTGTGGTGATCCAAATAACACGAAAGTGTCACCAGGCCACATTTAGAGACTTTAAAAAGGACTGAAATGGTGAAAGTGTATATACCTGCAGCACGATGATCATAGTCCAGAAGACGTAGAATCCAGCCAGGGCAGGAGACGTCTCCTTATCAATCAGAAAGACAGGATCTTTGAGGTTCTTTAGCCAGAGGCCGTGACCTGAAACAACAAAGACATGCAGAGCAGCTAAATATTAAAGCCTCAACCTCTGCATTGGTCACTGTCAGCTGTACATTACAGTCGTAGAGCTGTGTTGGTACACACCTATAGCAGCAGTCAGACACATGACGATGAGCAGCAGCACACACCATAGGATGTCTGTGTTCAGGTGCTTCTCCAGCCGGCTGCGCTTATACCTCGGCCCACTGTTGTTCATCATGGCTTTAGTCTCATGGCCTGAGTGTCACAGCAAGACAAGAGGAGACCACAGCCATACTCAGTGATACAGACCACCATACAATCACAGCGTCAGCAAAACTGGAACATTTACAGGAGTTTAATGTGGGCTCCATAAAGCTTCAACATCTTCTTTTGCAGCTCAATCTTTAAATCATGTTTAGCGGTTTCTCAGAATTGTTTCAGGATGCTTTCTGCCCTTCTCAGCCCCCAAAAAAACAACAGCCACATTAAGTAACTCCAGCATCGGGATATGGGAGCAAATAATGACTATGAAGCATTATCAACTGAGTGTCTAACTGTGAATGTACCCATAGCAAGTCAGTGGCTGTGTCCGAAATCACTCCCTATTCACTATATAGTGAATTTTGTAGTGGTGTCCGAATTCTGAGTGAGCATCGCTATACCCTATATAGTGCACTACATATCTCCCATAATGCATTGTGAAATGTAGGGCGCAGCCGATGGTCACTAGACGGACAATATTGACCATCATGCAATGCGGTTTGAGAGAGAGACGGCGGACGTGCGCGAACGGGACTGTGACAGACAATTGAATTTTAAAATATTTACTTTTTTATTGTTTTGTTGACATGTAATTTGTTTAAAGTCCATTATGAAGAAATTCTGTCAAAGGGAAAGCCCCCGTTATTACGATTTACCGGCTAGCTTCAAACTTCACGTATTAACTGCCCGACGACCGACGACGATGTGACGTCATGCAGCGAGTAGTGTCCGAATCATTTAAAGTTGAGTCCAATATATAGTCCACTAACTGCTGCTCACTATATAGTGGATAGGGAGTAGGGAATGAGTGAATGATTTCGGACACAACCAGTGTATGTTCACGTAATGAAGGAACATGTGAGCCAATAGAACAGTGTGGAGGGAATGGAGGGAAGAAAATATATCAGGCTTTAATATACACATAGCACTTCCTATCCATCACTGGATTATAAAACACAGAGTAAACTAAATTTCCGTACTCGGGTTCAGTGAACGTTATCGGGAGCCACACTAAATCAAACCTTTCAAATTACTGTTGTTCTTGAACTGGTTCTGTTCAGGATTCTTGGAACTTTGGTGCTATTGAGTGAAGCAGCTAATGTTACCATCAGTTAGAAGTGGAGCCAATGTGACCAATGATGTGTCACCAACAGAGGGAGATGCACAGAAGAAATACAGTCGTGGCAGGATGTTACTGCTGAGGCATGATCACATTATTACAGTGCCGTCCAGTCTTATTATTATTAGCTCTCACCTGGTCTGCTTAATAACTACTAAATTAGCAGGGCAAAGGTCAAGTATTATTACAGCTTTCTGTTATTTTTTTTTTGCCCATGAGTATAAACTAACTGTAATTTGAGCCAGTGAAGGGGGGGTGATTTTTCTTTCTTTCTTTTTTTTACTGATATGCAGGTGTGATGCAGCAATTGCTGTTTTACCAGAAGAACTTTTGGCAGCCAGCCAGATTGGGAGCATCTTTGGCCTCATATTCCCATAGGATAAAAGGCCACCTCAGAGTGTTGATCTGACTTATGCTCGTGTTTGGCCTTTGTTTCACTTGAATGTGGCTTTCGCTTTACATTTTTAAAACTCTTCTTAAAACCCATTTTTATTCCTTGGCTTTCAACCCCGCATGAGACTCTGCTCTTGTTTTAATGTTTTATGGTTTGTTTTTATTTATTGTTTTATTGTTTTTATTTGTTTTAAAAACAACAAAACATATTAATCTTAGTGTTTATTTATTTTGCCTACTTATTGTCTGTTTGTTTTCTGTTGTTTTGTACAGCACTTTGTCACAGCTGTCGTTGTTTTTAAAGTGCTATATAAATAAAGTTGAGTTGAGTTAATTTCCTCACACATTCATCAGGGATGTTACCTACTGACACCATCCATATTTTATCAAGGTATTTCGCTGTTTATATTATTACAATAAATATTTAATTAATTAATCACCGCTCTAGTAAAATAACTTGGAATAGTTTAAAGGTACAGTTTTTTGGCCGCATGTAAACAAAGGACAGCCTCGCCTAATAAATTCAAAATGCGATACAATGCTCAGAAATACAACTGAACTGGTTGCAGAAAGCATTAATATTGTCACGTATAGTTTAAAATGAACAGAAATGTGAATGCTTAAGCACCTAGAGTGGCCTATAGAGCCAAAGCCAGTGGCCTTACCACGCAGCTTGTGTCTTACGGGTGTTTCTAGATATTTCAGGTTCCTAAAGAAAGGATCAGAGAATGACATGCCTGAATGATCAGTGTCATGTTTGGGTTACATACTGCCACTGTGTTGGCCTCTATCTTTCTGTCATTCTGTGGACAGAATGAGTACTGTACAAATACCTGCATACAGTTAGGGGGGGGGGCACACTCACCTGACTGGTTCCACTTGTATTATCTCTACTGAGGACAGAGACAAAGCAGCTCGGATTCACTTACACTTTGTAAAACAGAGAGTGGCGGAGTGAAAAATATCTGCCAAGTTACTGTTTGATACATGTGGCATTTCACCATTACTTTTCTTCTTCATTAATGTATTTGATTGCTTTATCACAGTGTGTTTATACAGTGGTGGAAAAAAGTTTTTTCGGACACCCCATGCATTTGTGAAATATTATATAGATCTTAAATTGCAGTTTCTTTAAATACAGTAACAGCCAAAATCCTAAAAAAGTGATTAAAAACTTAAAATTGATTAGTGCCATAGAAATGTCTAAGAAATATTGAGTATTGGATCGTCTTGGTACCAGCGATCCACTAATGAAGGTCCTGCTTTTTATTAAAAGACACAATTTTTGTTGCCGTGCTTCGTGTCTATCTGCACATCTTTTCTGGTTCAGAACACATTGCAGTCAGAATGTGGTAAAGCAGCCGGACAAGATCTCTGTCTCTTGTATGATCGACCTGTTTGATAACATACTCTGCATTCTGACAATTGTGCTCTTAAAAGTTGGAATGTCTGTTATAAAAGTGCTACACTAAACGTGTCGATTGATCTTCCATAAATGTAAAATAACAATGATGAAATTATCTTTTAAATAGATTTTTTTAATGCTATCAATTGCTTTTTGTTAATGCAGAGTCAGAACTTAACACTTTTGTTGTGTAAAGCATATGTCACACAAAGTCAAGATCAATGTGATTTTGTGGTCAATCTGTAACAGGAATATCTAATGGTAATGTCTATCATGTGAATATTTTGGATATTAGTCATTAATATGCTTTTGTCCAACAAGAAATAATATGCTTAATGACATAATAAACCTAAGAGGAACAATAGTGTACTCTGTGCTTGGATGCTAATAACTGAAATGAAAAAAGTGAAGTAAAAGAGAAAGAGAGAGAGAGAGAGAGAGAGAGAGAGAGAGAGAGAGGGTGATTCAGTGGAAGCATCAGGAAACGAGAGGAGAAACAGATCGGCAGGGAGGAGTCAACGTGGTCACTTAAGCATGAAATGTGCAGTGCAAGTCACTATATGTTATAAGGTATGCAGCTTCTCATGACCAAGTTGAGCACCTATGTATTGATTTCTGTTGTTAAAAGAGGAAAACGTATCTCCCCCCGGTCGTGGAGCTAGAGTGATGTAAAAGTCGTAATGAAGCCACATGACTGTTCAGACTGAAGCCTCATTGGAAAACATCAGATATGTATCCGATTCAGGACCACAAGTGAAAGTGACATGAATCCGATTTGAAAAAAATCTTATTTGTGCTGTTAAGACGGTAATAAGAAAATCTGATCTGAGTCACATATAAGCAAAAAATCGGTTTTGGATTGCATTTGCCTGCAGTCTGAATGTAGCCTTTGACTGACAGCTTTCACTATTGGCTGAATGAACTACTCTAAAGAGAAACAAAACACCTGAGTTCATGTGAATTGAACAGACACACCATAAAGACGTTATCAGACTGAAGGCAAAGCAGATATGGAGAAGGAAAGTGAGAGTTCATATCAGTACAGAAACAAGAGGAGAAGGAGAGAGAAATAAAACAGAAACAAGTGGAGTGTCAGTGGGACACATTTGCACAAGTAAACGGATGAAATTCACTTTGTATTCTGTGTCAAAGCCACTTCAGAGGACGGCTGCAGGATTTCCGACGTGAAAAACAAAGCTTATCTCTCAAATATGAGATGTATTTTTCAGACGGTGTAACTGCTATCAGTTTTGAGGAGTTATAATCTGCTCTTACCGGCGTAGACCACGATGCCCACCACAGTCTCAGTGTTGCGGATGGTGCAGCTCCTCAGCAAGAGGTTGCTATTGTGCAGGCCAACACGAGCCCCACTGGGATGCTCCCTGTGGAACAACAATCACACACACACACACGATTTCACAATGTAACAGAGTCGATCCAAATCAACAATCGGAACACAGAAGTGTGTCTTGTGATCACATCTCCTCTCACTTTCTAAACGGATAACTGATGCAACATATTGTGTCTTCAAAATCGATTTTTAGAAAGACTTATAGCACTTTCGAATTTGTGACAATGGCTCTGTCAGTTGGATAAGAAACAATTACACAGAGATCCCATATATCAGTCTCATGGCACTGAGTACTAAAGAACATACACAGTGTTTGATTACTGCAACGCCTGGTTCAGACTATGATGATTCTGCCTTCCACGACATGTTCGTTCACAGCTGTGACTGTAAACCAGGCGAAGTGAAAGAGGAAGGATGTTTGTGCTGTGAGGTGGAACTGTGAATTTGCAGAAAAGTTTGAGGGGTTATGGAAACAACAACTGAGCCTTTTTGATTTTTCATCAAGGGACTTACAAGTGAAAGTGAAAAAGAAAAAAAGCTGATGAAAAATAGCAATGGGACCTTGTGAGTACTACCATTAGCATTACGTCCTCAAATCATTCACAATCATACATTTTCTCATATTAAAGCCTCTTTGTTTTTGAATTTGCTCCTTAAATATGCAGCATTAATCTGTCATGTCAAACTCAAGAACTTCCTGGATCCATTAGAAATTAAATCCACTTTACATTTTAGTGGAGGTAAGCCATTCATTTTGAAAGGCTTTTATAAGAAACTGTTTGTCACGGACCAACTTTGTTGTCTGTCCGCTCTAAGACACATAGTGACTAAACTAAAACATTGTGAAGTCTGAACCAGGAACAAGATGAAAAGGAACTCACATGTAACCTCTGAACCTGCTGAGGTCATTGTTGGGGTTCTCACACTCAATTCGACTGTGGAAGCTCTCAGTGTTGAACTCTGCTCCCTGGAAAACACACACACACATTGTATAGCAGAGATGGCAAAAGTACTCACATTCTTTACTTAAGTAGAAGTACAGATACTTGTGTGAAAAAGGACTCTGGTAAAAGTAGAAGTATTGATTCAACTCCTTTACTCAAGTAAAAGTAAGAAAGTACAAGTTCTGAAATGTACTTAAGTACAAAAGTAAAAAGTAAAAATGAATTTTTAACTTCAATGATACACGGTGCCTTTTTTTGATGACTCTACAGAATGAAAAAAGTTCTAGGCACACAAAATAGGATTGTTTTCCTCCTTTGCTAACAACTTGCACAGAGAAAAAACACAAAATCACTGGACACAGTCTAGTTTTGCTGCAAGCCAAGTTTCCGACTGAATAATAAAGACTAAACTGACCACTTAATATCCAAGAACTAGCAAAGTCTTGACAACCTTACTTCAACATGGAACTTCAAGTCTTCAAGAGAAGCTCGTGGTTTTTAAGTTGGCCAAGACACAACGCATTCCATTTAAATGAGTAACATTACTGATCATCAATATATGGAAATGAGATGTGTAATGCATTCTACAATGGCACCACCAGAAACCTCAACAGTGACCTCAAAGACCCACGTCAGAGCAGGCTGAAGGAGACTCGCTTCACACTGACAATTGAAAACATGAAGTGGCGGCTCATCACTTTTCATCACAACTTATTATGTCATCAAAGCAGATGATATTTCTGGCAGTACTTCAATGCCAATCTATAATCCAAAGACATCAAGGACTCTTCCACCAGATGTCTTGCCACAGGGTCTTTCATATGACCTGTGATAATTAGGCTCTATTTAGCTGAGAAAGTATGTGTTGAGCAGGTTATATCACCTTGCTGCCATGAATTGCAGTTGACTGGAAAACATTGATGAAAGGACAAAGATTTATTGAAACAAAATACATTATACACCGATTCATTATTTTCATGTACCTGCGATGGGAGGTCTGAAACCACCTGTCTCTGTTTCAGGTTGGTCTCTCCATCCAGGTTGGCAGTCTCAATGTAACAAACCCCACGTGGGTCAGAGGAATACAGCAGCAGCATATCGGCTGGGATGATTTCATTACAGGATAGACGGACAAAGTCTCCAACACGCACATCCTTCCAGCACCGGATGATGTAGTCTTTCTGCTCACTATAGGACAATACAAGTAAGGACAGAAGAAAACGTCTCAGGCAAATCATGAAATATAAGAGCAGAGACCAAAGAATTTGAGTGTACAAGAGGTTACGGTATAAATGAACACGAGGAATGGTCCATAACCCCGAGGCTTCCCCTGGACTCAAAGCTTTTGTTTCATTTTAGGACATTAAACAGAGAAATCCCAAGCAGTGAGACACTTAACTTGAGTATTTCCATGTATGCTACTTTGTACTCTGCTACTGTTCAAGATGTGATATTTGGTAATAAGAGCATGTAAGCCGGTCTCCAGATGTAAAAAGGGGCTTTTGGGACCAATAATAACAACCTCCTTCTTGTTCTCAGTTAGGACAGAGGATATTTGGTCATGGAGCTTTTGACATCCCCAACAAAGCTTAAAACAGTCTGACGATCAAGTGCTTAACTGAGTTTTAAGAATCATAGTTGGATTGTCAGCATGGTAAAGAAAGGGTGCTGTATTTTAAAAACACAGAGCCCAGTGGGAGTATTTATGATGTAAATTAAATGGGGCCTAATGGACTCTTTGGGTACACAAAAGGATACAGAGGAGGAAGAGAAGTTTAATGTGATCTTTTTAGCAGACACAATTTTCACCACTGGAAGACCCCACTAAATGTCCACAACAGACCTGAGTATGCTGTGGTCAGAGAGGTCCAACAAATTAAAAATGGCAGCATAAAGTCATCCGTTAGCCTTGGCGGAGCTGGCTCAGGACTGCGCCACATCCTAAAACCTTGAATGGAAGCTGTCCAAAATGCTGCCTGGATTTATAAACTGTGAGAAGATACGTTTTTAAAGATATTGGTTGGAAGTTGTGAGATCAATAATTATTTGTTCTGATTTTCTCACACTCATAAACCCAGTACATGTTGCTCAGTCTACAGTTCTTTCTACTGTAAGCAGCTGAAAACTGAAGTCTGCATTCTTGCATTGTCAGAGAGACAACACACCCCTTATTCACACCCAACGTGGAACAATCAGTGGTTAATCATTACACTCACAGACTGCAGCCTTTCCAGGCAGGGCATTACTATAAATCCAGTGACATACAATGTGAGGTCATTATCCAAGTTGTACTAGCCCAGTTTCTTTATTGCTATCTAAATATAGTAGGCTAGGTTGCACAAAAATACTTCAGGTTACCACAGAATTGTGATAAACATCACGGAATGCGTGTAGGATAAAAAAAAAACTGTGACATGAAACTGAAACTACAGTATTAGAAAACTATCAATAACTGTGGGGGAAAGAATCAATGTGAAAAGTCACAATAAATCAGTACATTATAGAATGGTCTGGTTCCTGGTTCATCACATGTTCCTACAGAGTTGAGAAGTTATTGACAGTGGTTTGTCA
>CAFUXE010000490.1:28291-39906 GCA_903364295.1 Serranus cabrilla
AGTGGCTTGGCCGCCTCCTCTGTGACCTCCTGCTCCTCTGTGCTCCACAATGGACCTTCACAATGTCCTCATCCTGTAAAGAGAACCACAAAATAAATGACAAGACCCAAACCATCTCTAAACTCTTTCTAACACCACGACTGTTAATGGTGACACAATATTAAACTAATGACAAGCACAGTAGTGGTTGTCACAAATTAATTAGAAAATGGGTTACTTGTATGTTTCATGTTGTTCTATTGTTTCTGTTTTCTGTGTCCACCTGGGCGCTTCTTTCACACTAAGCATTCTTAACTCAGCCACATGCCAAACCCTTACTCTGTACCACTAGACAACAGGCAGTGGTTGCAAGCTACAGAGAAAAAGAATCAATCAATCAATCAATCAAAACAAAAACAATAGTGCTCCAGCAGCGGCCTATTGCTGCTTGGCAAGCAAAACAGGGGGAGAAAATAAATATTAAATATATCAATAAAATGTTCTAAACCTAAAACAAGACAAAACAAGGCAATTAGAGATGGCAGACTTCACCCCACAGCGCCCTCTGTTGGCCAGAGGATATATATGCAGCGGACAGACAGACAGACAGACAGACACCGCTGCTCAAAACAATACTTCACTCCCACTCCTTGGGGTGAAGTAAAAAAACAAACAAACACAAAGCAATAGGGCCCCATGAATGATTTATTAAACCTGAAAGTAAGTTAGCATTTTAGCGCCATGGGTCCAACCTCTCAAACTCAATGAGGATTTCAAACGTGTTTTTGATTAGATGCCTGAAATAAGGTCTGGGGTTAACACAAGCTTAAGGGATGTTCGCGTTTTGTTGTACAATATAAAATATGTCAGCAATACCCCCACTTTAATTTTTGAGTTCATAAAAGACAGTTGCTAAGTGGCTAAATGAGACAACAGTGGTTGTCGGGGATAATACATTCCATGGCAGAGAGGGATGCAAATCATGACACGCAAAAATGTTTAACAAAGTCAAAACAGACGAAACAAGGCAATCAGAGATGGCAGACTTCACCCCATTCATGTCTGTATACTAATCAGTTAGAATGCAGCACCCCCTGTTGGCCAGATATAGTCATGTATATCCTGGTGTGGAAACACACACACACAGACACTGCAGCCAAAAACAAAATTCACTCCCACTCCATGGGGTGAAGTAATTAAGCTAGCAGGATTTTTAGTTGAACACAAATTGCCATGCAATCAGACGCAGCAAGGCATTCGCAATTGCTAAGCATGTCTTTGTAGATTTTTACTTTAAGGATTTGTCAGATCATATTATTAAAAAGAAATTCAGTGTGTTGGTTGAGGATTCAACGGATACTAGAATAGTAAAAACACTTTGCATCATTGTACATTTTTTGACGATGTTTCCAATTGTCTCCGGACCCGTTTTTGGAAGTTAGCTCAGGTATTTTCTGGTGAGAACTTCTCAGCAGAAGGGCATTATACAGAAATTATCAAGTCTTTCACAGACGCCAACGTCCCACTGGAGAACATTGTGGGACTTGCATCAGATGGGTGCAACACCATGATGGGGAATAACAATTTGGTGTCAAGTCGACTGAGAGATAACCAGCCGGGAATAACGGTGCAAAAATGCATCTGTGACTCACTGCATCTTTGTGGAAGCATGGCCTGCAAACATCGTCCCCACATATGTGAGGATTTAGCCAGAGATGTGTATGGCTATTTAAATAACAGAGCCAAGCGAGTGGCACAGCTCAAAGACTTTCAGGACTTCTGTCATGTTGAGCATCATAAAAGTCTGAATACTCTACACCAAGTTGTCAAGCAGAAGTGCACGCAGCAGGATGCTCTACGGCTTTTTTTCACCGACCAGTGACTGGACCCAGATTGAATGCAAAGCTCTGAATAATGAATCTGTGCAACTGTATTTTCACTTCTTGGACTGGGTTCTGCCTAAGTTCACAGACTTTAATGTGCATTTGCATGGTGAGAAGGTTAAAATAACAACTCTGAAATAAAACAATGTGTGAAACCTTCAAGGGCCTCCTATTTTTTTCCATGGACAGGGACTATGTTCTCCAGCAAGACATCGCCCAGATTGACCCAACAGACACAGCAAAAACCCTACCACTTAACGCACTGTACCTGGGCATCTGTGTCACGCAGCTCCTCCGTGAGCACATGCTGCAACTTGCTCTAGTCAGACTTTTGTATAAGATGTAAAAAGTTTCTCCAAATTGTTTTTGAGGAAATTAAGACACTTTACAATTTCAATGACAAAGTCCACCACACAATGTTGAGGCAATAGATAACGAGTGGAGAAAGATGGCCTTAATGAACCTGCCTGACAGCTCCAAAGAGATGGATGTTGTCGAAAACAAGTGTTTAAGCACTAAATGAAGCCACAAACTTTAAATGGATACATGCAAATATCAGAGTGTATGAAAATAGCTGGTGGAAGGCGCAAAATTCCCACCAACAAAGACTATGCTGCGTTCAGTAACTGCATTCAATCTTTACCAGAAAACATCTGCCACTGCCACAGCTCGACCTTCTACCTCAGTTGCCGAAACATGCACAGGAACAGATAGTGAATTAGAGGTGGAAATTGACAATTAGATGAGTTCTGATCTCTGGCTGTGTTTCCATAAGGTATGTACTTATAGAGCGTACTCAACCTCCTGTGATCATGTGTTGCGAGTTGAATGTGTTGCAAGTTTAATGTTTAAAGTTCATTCTCTCCTGTTGAGGCAGATTTGCATGCAGTGTTGTTTGGATGCGGTTATTGTGATAGTTATGGACGAAAGCAGTGGTTATGCAAAAAGGTGAGTGCTGTTAAGCATGAAAATGAATAAAGCAGTTGTTTAATTCAAATGGCAGATCCTCTGTGTTTATTCCTTTGGTTATTACAGTTCAATGCATGCACAAAGAATAGCTTTGATTTGAGAATGCACTGTCCTACCATGTAATTTTTCTCGTTGTTTCAGTACATGTAATAGTTTACGTCAAAATACAATAATGTTAAAGCAAGTGTAAAGTTTGTATTGAGTTTCATCTAACTGCAAGTGCTTAAAAGTGCATTGTACAAAAAGAGACAACGGACTAATGCCCACTGTAAGAAAGTTAAGGAGAACAGCTTTTCTGAGCATGTTCGCACTCATATTGGAGCAAATTGGTGAACAACCAACATAGAAAAGGTATTTTCTCTCCAGTTCAAAAATGCAATATATCCACCACCACACAGGTAATCAGTGATCATTTCCACTCTTAACATCAGTATAGGTATCTGTCTCAAAAATACCATATTGCTTACATCCTTGTGATGCTGGTTCTAAGTTAAGTCTTTTGACGTGCAGACTGCCCATAGTATTGTAACCCTGTCTTCTTTACAAAAATATCAAAGATCCGGGGGGTAATGTTTAAGCACAGGAAAACCGCAAGCCTGCCCCCTCTTGTGTGGAACCTTCAGTAATACTGGTACATTTCTTTACATGCTGACCTCATTTTTGGTCCCTCAGACAGAGTAACTAGGATCTGTAACAGCAACCCGAGATGGACACAATCTCGTCTGCAGCTGACTTGACAAAGAGACACCTGACCTAAAAATGAACAGTGTAACATTGCACTGAACACACATTGGTTCATTTGGTTGGTCTGTGAGTGACAGCTCACGCAAAAGTTTTCCACAAATGTTCATATTATTCTCGTTGTTGTTTCATATTGACTATAAGGGACCTCTTCAAACAATTATTGCCAGCACTGCTGACAAAAAGCATGACAGAAGTACAGGAGAAAACAAAGCTAGCCGTCAACAGAAGCCACACAGACAACCCACTAACCCCCAGTAAGGTAAATAAACTAGCTTGACGATGTCTGGTCAGAATGTGAGTCTGAAACTAATCCATTGGGCTGTGATTATGGGGTTTCAACCAGCCCCGGGGGAAAAAATGCCTCGTCGCTCAATTGGATAGATCAACAACCAACCAGAACAGCGTAGGATGTGACGTATGTTAAGCGACGCTGCCGGAAAAAGGAGCTGGCAACGGCCGCTCGTAATGTCCAATATCTCGTGCACGCTGAGTTGCATCGCCGTGATGCCCGTCTCAGTCGCCTCCTTCACCAGGTCCTCCATAAGTGCGACCAAAGGTGAAACCACAATGAGCGCTGGGTTTCCCTTGTGTGCCAACTTCTTTGCGACCATCGGGGCCAGCTGATAAATCAAGCTTTGACCGAATCCAGTTGGAAGGACGGCAAAAACATATTTTCCATCGACAAATGCCCTGATTGCGTTTCTCTGTTCACATTTCAAAATGAATGCACTGTTGCTATCTTGTAAAACAGAGTCGATGGCAGAATCAACACTCCTCACCTCTCCAGCCCAACCCAGGTGCTCTTTGGTGACGTGGCTGATTACGTTACTGTTGCTCATCTGTCCATCATCGTATAAAGCCCGCCCTGACAATTTCATTGGTCCGAGGAGATCTGTACCAAGCAAAGTAGCACCACAGCGGAGAAATGCCAGACCGAACTTCCCACCGTAAATTGTTGTGGCTAAAGTTCAGCTGCACCCAGGCTATAAATAAACTATATTCAAAGTAAAATTGAGCATGTAGTCAATCCAACTGCATAGTACGCAATAACCAAATGCAACAGTGATGACGGTGAATTATTTTAAACAACGTATCACTCTGCACTTTCAAAATGTATTTAGTGTAAAAATCTTTGAATGGGGAGGAGTGGTGACATGTCCGCAACTGATTGCTTTTTTTTTTTAAAGTTGAAAAAAATTATTGAATGAAGTACTCAATTGGTATCGGTATCGCGTTAAGGGTACTTGTATCAGTACTTGTATCAATTATTTGAGTTTGAATCCACAGACTCCACAAATCTCTGCTTTATCTCCAAACATCACAACTACACGTGTTTGTACAGCTGCTATCACGTTACTTCTTTAAGGACTAAAATCACATGTCAACGTCAGGATTGCATGCCAAGTTTTACTGACTGAAAGCAGCGTACCCTGCAGGGAAGTAAACTTTCAAATGCCAGGCTGCCCTGTGTTGGACTTTTCTTTTGTTTTTATAAGAAGTCCTACTTCCTATCCATAAGTGCTTGAAACAGGCTTTTGGAGAAGTGTAAGTAGAGATAGAGCTTTAAGGGGAAAACTGCACTTCTTATGAGCAGCTCTGAAAGTAAGGTCATTTTATTTTAACATTGAGTTTATTATTAGGGACAAGGTGTCCCATGCTGCTGGGGATGTCAACACCTGTGCTGTCATCACAGAGCACTTTTACTCAGTGCTTTATATCTGACCCCTGTGCCGTGGGGCTGTAATGCTTTGCTTGGACATTTCACTTTCCAGTGGAGTGACAAAAGGACAGGACATGGACTAACAGCCCAACTACTACTGATCTGCTGCTATAGCTACAGGCTACAGCCTGCACTCGCCTGGTTGTTCACAGTGAAAGTCCTGTTTCTCTCTAGGTGCAGGACTGAGTTGAGGCGGGGGCTCTGTAAATCCCAGTCATCTTCTTCCATCCTTTCATTATGGAGTTGGCTTTATGTAAGGGAACTGACTGTGCTGATGCTGAAACAGGGAAGGGATCCTGGTATAACCATCAGTGACTCAATATGCAGCATTTCTCTCTTGCATGTGTTTTGGGGGTTTGTGTCGTTTCGGTTTTGCATCTTTTCTGTATTTGCAGCATTTTATTGTTGCATTTGTTTTTGAGTGTTCTGCATCGTTTCATTGTTTGCAGCGTTTTCCCGGTGCAGCATTTTGTTTTTGCATGTGTTTTGTGTGTCTTTGGTTCTGCTCCGTTATGTATTTGCAGCGTTTGGCCGGTTGCTTCGCGTTTGCCCGTGTCGGCCACCTTAGTTCTGTGGACTACATCAACATATAACCTCTTTTTAGCCATGGCAGGCTTAGATTCACCATCCGTGGGATACTGCACACCGATTTAATCTTTTATGATTTATCCACAAACCATAACAGCATTAAATGTGTGTATGATTTGATGCAATATAGCGTTACAGCATATATTACCTGGACGTAAGAGCAAGACTCGACTTATGCGATAGGGACAGAACAGAGGGAGGTAACCACGTCTGTTTACCCAACTTATCTCAATCAGGTTTCTAACTGTAATAGCCTGCAGACCTAAACCCTCTTATTGCTATGTCAATACTCGACGCTAACAAAACACGGTCAGGTTACAGCAGCACATACAGTTGACACTCACAGAGTGGGGGAACTTTTGGTATCTTAGTGCTGCAAGCACGGTCGTTTAGTAGCCTATAATGTTGTTCAACATAACTATAATGAATGAACACCTGCAGTAATTTCTCTTCCTGAAAGAGAGCTGTTTTAGCCCACAGCAGAAACAGACAAAGACACTTACCCTGCTGTTTAATCCCCAATGATGCCCGTCTTCACGTGAGGAAACAAAGCCAGTGCTTCTTCGGTGGCATCAGTAACGTTTCTGTCTCTGAAGATCACCGTGAAACAAACACCCCCAACACAAAGCAGGATGTGAAAGGCTTGTCGCGAGCGTTTCACTTTCCGTTGGAGCGACGTCCAACAAAACTTCAATGTTACAACTGTAACATATAAAAATGTCTTCAAAATTAATAATACATTCGCACTGTAAAGCGAGCTAACATGAAGTAGGAATTACTGGGTCTTTGTATTACATTCGGTAGCCAATTGAATCATCGTATATTTTTTAAAGGTAACCCATAAGCAATTTACGACTGGTTCACTCTGTCTAGTGCCTCCTTGCTTACGATCCAGCTCACACTAAGTTAGTAGATCTTGAGACGGAGTACGGTTTGCGAGGCAACGTCAATCCAGTTATCTATAAACACCGAGTGATGTATAAGATAGTACTTTAACCACCTACCCTCATGTGCACATTCTAAAATGTCATTGGAGATAGCGAAGTTCATTTTTCCAAGTCACATGAACGCAGCTCTTTCTATCATGTGACTGACATCAGCTGATCATTAGGCGGAACCAAATGAAAACATGGTTGTTCTTCTGAACCGGTTGCCTCTCACAGATTGTCTAAAAGTAAGTACCGAGCGTTGTATTCACCATTCATGCGACTAATCTAATTTCTTGAATGTCTAATGAAACAGCTGGAACATGAAGATAATTAAGTGGATGTTTTACAGTTCTTACTGGTAGCTCCTCTCATTGTGTCTGAGCTACTGTAACATCCAGTAGCACTGACTTACAGAAAGTTCCGTCCTTTGAAACTGTTTTTCTATTCCCGTTACACTCCAAGGCGCTACTGAAAACCATGGATCATATGTCTCTCCTGTTAAAGACGGGCCCCAGACCCAACACTGCTGTATAAAGTAGCATTAACGTTAATTGCACAGTGCAGAGGAGATATGTGAGGCTGTCTTTTTAAAGTGCCCCACCAAAACAATTACAGATCTCAGTATCTGATTATTACAAATTAATACATTTTATAAACTGATGTATGAAGCATGAAACACTGAATAGATTTAAACAAAAAATCAATTTAACAAAATATGAAATGTTATAACACATTACTCATGTGTCTTTTACACACTGCTCAAAAAATAAAGGGAACACTAAAATAACACATCCTAGATCTGAATGAATGAAATATTCTTATTAAATACTTTGTTCTTTACATAGTTGAATGTGCTGACAACAAAATCACACAAAAATGATCAATGGAAATCAAACTTATTAACCCATGGAGGTCTGGATTTGGAGTCACACTCAAAATTAAAGTGGAAAAACACACTACAGGCTGATCCAACTTTGATGTAATGTCCGTAAAACAAGTAAAAACGAGGCTCAGTAGTTGTGTGTGGCCTCCACGTGCCTGTATGACCTCCCTACAGTGCCTGGGCATGCTCCTTATGAGCTCTGATTGGTCAAGCCATGTGCACACACACTGGGAACAGAATAATGAAATGTTTGGACAAAGTTTCTGAAATAATAATAATAATAAAAAGAGAACAAATTGCCAACTTTAAATAGACAGGGACATGCTTGTTTGTTTGTTTTTTGTTGTTGTCTTTTCTCTCAGCTTTCAATACTTAATGTCAAAGTGGGACTGTAACAGTGTTTTGTGGTGTGTAGCTCTGTCACAGGGTGGTGGATGGACTGTGTGGGCGGGAGGCTCCTCGCAGGGGGGATTACAGCGCCATCTGGAGCTTGGAGGAGTGGCTGGAGCTGCTCAGCTCCCTGACAGCACTCTTCCGCCTGGCAGTGGGGAACAGCAGCTCTGATGACGTGGTGAGATAGTAACACCAGCACAGAATGTTATGGCATTTGGACTGAGGGTGAAAGAGAGAGAGAGAGCAGTCTTTAATTATCACATTACAAACATACATGAAAGGCTGATCAGATGAGATCAGAGTTTTAAAATTGATGATTAATATACACTAGAAAGCTCTATAGGGCTTAATTCCATTATGGCCCATTTGACCTAGACATGTTTTAAACTTCATATGAATGAGATTTTAAAGATTGTCTCTTGGGTTGCGGGAGTGGATTTTTTTTTAATACGGTTGGTTAAGTAGGGAGGTGCAGATTTATGTGAGGTCATTATAGAATACTAACAAAGTTATTAAAATACACGCCCCATTCTTACAATATTAAATTGAGGTTTTGAATGCAGTGTTCATCTGTTTAACATCTGTTCACTCACCAGTGTGTGTGTGAATGATTGGACGTGTGGTGGCTGCTCTCAGGTCCTCTGCTCACTGTGTACAGGTGCTGGCAGGGCTGGCAGATTTGGGCAGCAGGCATGCTGAGGCAGTGCTAAGTGTTCTGAGAGCCAGACGGGAGGAGATCCACGATGCTCTGCTGAACAAAACCGATTCCATCTCCTCTGCTACGCTGCAGGACTTTGACTGGCAACTTAAGGTGACCTTATGCTTTATTCTTCTGGGCTTTTCCTCTTTATTTCCTGTGTGTTTTCTAATGTAAATGCCATAACTAGCAACACTGCTTTTATGCCGTGGCTGGAGCCATTCTGTAGTCGAGTTTTCCGTTCGTCCATCCTTCCCATGCTTGTGAATGTGATATTTCAAGAATATTGCAGGGGAATTTCAGCAAATTTGGCACAAACGTCCACTTGGACACATTTCTGGCTATAATTCAACGCCACAACTCGGGAACAGAAGGGGACACATTTGGTTAGATACTGAAATGTTGACACTGCTCATTGTATAGACCTTCTGTGCTGCCGAGTCAAGGATATGTGTGAATTATCCCCATTTTAGAATTTAGACAGGGTGCTTTCTTTCCTGATTGGTCAAATACCTGCATCATTTACCTGACTGAATTATGAAACTTCACCTTTTCTGTTTCCTGTTCCTGTCTTCTGTCCTCTCCCTTCAGTTAGCTCTGTCCAGCGATAAGATCTCATCTCTGCACACTCCTCTGCTCAGTCTCAGTCTGGATGTGAGAGAGGACAGAGCCCTCCGGTCTGTCACCATGGAGATGAACAGAGAGGAGTTGAACACACTCATCAGTTCACTGGAGGCTGCTAATAAGGTACAGACACACCTAAATACTTTATTCTTTTAAATTAGTTAACCCAGAAAGATATTCATTTTACCAAAGTACCATTAAAATACCAGCATTTTATTCATTTAGCATTGTATCATAATCGCATTGTTAGACTTGATCATTAAAAAACAAAAGGTTCAAAATCGATGCAGCAGAACCACAGAAAGCCTCTCTTTTATTGCACACATTGTCTTCTTTGCCAAGACCCAGAGCCTGCATTTCCAACAAAGCATCTTCACTACAGACGTTTTCAAACTTGTTGGGTGTGGTCGGACAGTCAGAAAAAAATGCTATGTCTTCTTAAAACCACTTATTCTTGATGGAAAACATCAGGAGGTCAAAGAAAGAGGACTGAGGAAAGTCAAGAAAGAAAACAGTGCTCAGAAAATCTGGCTACTCTTACACCAGGCTACCTCACGATGCCATGATGGATGTTATGGATAACAATTTATTCAGGTCTGCACCAAAGCAGCAAACACTGGAGGACAGGACAGAGGAGGAGACAGACGTTCCCTAGTGTTTTGTCAATATGCTGATTATGAATAGCAGAATATGTGAGTGTGTGGCTTTAACTGTTGCTAACACAACACTGTATTCCATGCTGAAAAAGGAAAAAGGAAGCACTGCCACAGCCTTTTCCTTGGTATTTGGGCTGACACTTCCATACTTCAGGTCAGGGGTGTCAAACTGATCCAGTAAAGGGCCGAGTGGCTGCAGGTTTCTGTTCCAACCAAGCAGGAGCACAGGTGATACTGATAATTAATCAACTGAGTGAAGACAGTTCAGCTGATTGAATGATTGGATTCAGGTGTGCTTCTGCCACTCTGCCCTTTCCTGGATCAGTTTGAAACCCCTGTTCTAGATGACAAAAAAACTAATTATAGTATATCCAAAAATTGGTCATAGTGTAGTTCACCCAAAAATGCCTAAAAATGCTGTTGGACCTGGGTAATAGTATAGTATATCCAAAAATATGAAAAAAGAAACACTATATTATAGTGTGTCCAAAACTGGAAAAAAAATGGCATACTATATTAAATTAAAAAAATTAAAAATTATTTAAAAAATAATTCTGTAAAATGCTTACAAATGCTAAAAATGTCCCTGTTATACTCTGGACATATTATGCTGTATTATGTTTTCACAAACATGGCAGGAGCACAGGTGATACTGATAATTAATCAGCTGAGTGAAGACAGTTCAGGTGATTGAATGATTTGATTCAGGTGTGTTTCTTCTTGGTTGGAGCAGAAACCTGCAGCCACTCTGCCCTTTACTGGATCAGTTTGAAACCCCTGGTTCAGGTTATTTCACTGGGGCTATTAGAATTTTATGACACCTTATACATTAAATTTGTTTAGTTGCAACCCTTTCAAATGTATAAAAAACAGACCTCAGTCTTTGATCATCTCTGGGTTCAACTAGGGTTCAAAGATGAAAATGAATAAATTAAGTGTTCGATATTCATAAGTTGTCAGAATGAAGAAATGCTGCCTCCTACTAAATGTTTCACATTCATGGAGAATAAACACTAGGTGGTGGCATTGCAACAGCATAAAGCCAGAACTCTCCAATATAATAAAGGCCTTCAGAACTGGAATGTGTGATCTTGTTAGCTTCATCATGACTGTCAGGATGCTTGAAATAATTCTAGTATACTTTAAATCAAATCCTTATTATTCTGTTTCCTGCCCTAAAACATTCACATTAAAGGGGGAGTAGGCAGTTTATTTTTTTGTCATTGGGCAAAAAATCTTTATCAACCTTTCAGGATATTGTAATTCATGTAGTCTGAGAGGAAACTAGACTTCTGCTCCTCCACTGAGCTTCATAAAATCTGTCCAATGACGGGAGCCAATCAAAGGTCAGTTCAGATCGAAATCATTCCTATTGGCTGTTCAACAAGAATTCTCTTTTAGTTCAGTTTTATCTATATAGCCCAGAATCACAAATCGCAGATTTGCCTTTAAAGGCTTTACAGACTGTACAGGGTATGGTACACTTTGTCCTTTGACCCCTCGCAGCGGACAAGGAAAAACTTCTCCAAAAAAAGAAGAAAACCTCAGGA
>CAFUXE010000490.1:41297-54593 GCA_903364295.1 Serranus cabrilla
AGCAGAAACCTGCAGCCACTCGGCCCTTTACTGGACCAGTTTGACACCCCTGCTTCAGGTTATTTCACTGGGGCTATTAGAATTTTATGACACCTTATACATTAAATTTGTTTAGTTGCAGCCCTTTCAAATGTATAAAAAAACAGACCTCAGTCTTTGATAATCTCTGAGTTCAACTAGGGTTCAAAGATGAAAATGAATAAATGAAGTGTTCGATATTCATAAGTTGTCAGAATGAAGAAATGCTGCCTCCTAATAAATGTTTCACATTCATGGAGAATAAACACTAGGGGGTGGCATTGTAACAGCATGAAGCCAGAACTCTCCAATATAATAAAGGCCTTCAGAACTGGAATGTGTGATCTTGTTAGCTTCATCATGACTGTCAGGATGCTTGAAATAATTATAGTATACTTTAAATCAAATCCATATTATTCTGTTTCCTGCCCTAAAACATTCACATTAAAGGGGGAGTAGGCAGTTTATTTTTTGTCATTGGGCAAAAAATCTTTATCAACCTTTCAGGATATTGTAATTCATGTAGTCTGAGAGGAAACTAGACTGCTGCTCCTCCACTGAGCTTCATAAAATCTGTCCAATGACGGGAGCCAATCAAAGGTCAGTTCAGATCGAAATCATCCTATTGGCTGTTCAACAAGAATTCTCTTCTACTGCTGACTCAGTTCAGAAGTAGTTCAGTTTTAGCCCAGAATCACAAATCGCAGATTTGCCTTAAAAGGCTTTACAGACTGTACAGGGTCTGGTACCCTTTGTCCTTTGACCCCTCGCAGCGGACAAGGAAAAACTCCTCCAAAAAAAGAAGAAAACGTCAGGGAGAGCAACAGAGGGGTGGTGACCCCCCTCCCCGGACGGACAGACGCGCAATAGATGTTGTTGTACAGAACCGACTTACCGAATAGAGAGCGAGAGAGGAGAGGGAGGGTTGAGAGGGAGAGACAGAGAAGAACAAGATGAACAATGACAACATTAATAGCAGTAGCCCTATAATGAAGTCTGTGACTAATGATAGTGGTTGTGGTGCTGGTTAATAGAGTCAAATAACAGCGGTAGTAACAGTAATAGTAGCAGTTACAATAGGAGGACTAATGGTAATATTCATCAACTTTTTATCACACATTTGTAGGTGTAGGCTTCATATTGTCTCACTACATGACTGAATCAACAAAATCACAATAGTCTGGCTTGTCTTACACCTCCCAGGCCTTGAGTTCGGTGTAGAGTAATGCGTTACACTGTTTGTGCGTTACTTCCACAAGAATAACCCCAGATATGAGAAGGCATTATAAAATTGCAGAGGAAATGTCCTTGCGGCCACTTTACACTCACCATTATTTGGTATTGCAGTATATAAAAGCCAGCATTGAATGTGAGGAGTTTTGAAAAGCGTAACCAGACCTTACTCACTGTGACTTGAACAAGCTGCAGGGGTGACATAGTCTGGCTCTTTTCTAATGTACCATTAACGGTCTCCCCCCACGGCCTCTCTGCTGTCCGCTTTGTGTGTGTGTTTGTGTGTGTGTGTGACCATAAATAACACCAAATGTGGTAGACAACTTTCATCTTTCTTTTCTTTTTTTTCCCATTTGGCTACGACAGAAATTTTGTACTGATTGGTTTTTAAGTTCCAATGAAATGCATAGAACTTTTCCGCAGTTTCACTTGGTCATTTATCATTCTTATATGCCAAATTCGTGTAAAAACAAAAATTTGGTTAAGAGTCATTTTAAATCAATCCGTCTTTTGTCCTGTAAAACCAAATATTTGATCCTGCACGCAAAAAATGACACTTTAGCACTTGTGGGTTGTAGTTGGTTGGTAGCTGCTAGCAAAGCAATATTGAGAGAGATAGGAGGGCATGTGTGTTTATCAATGGATAAAAACTAAATTCTTAGAACATATTCACTGCAAAAATATGTGGCTGAGGTCAATTTCAGGAAGTCTATGGGCTGTCTCTGTGTTGCTGCAGTCTGGACAACAGAGCTCCAGTCTCTGGCAAATGAAGCCAGTTGAAAGTCGACAAAGCTTCTCTCAGCCTCAACCTCATCCTGATCTTAGAACATTTAGATCCCTCTTGTAACTGTACTGTAGAAATATGTCACGGAACAGAAGCTGAATTCCTGCATTTTTTAAAACTGAATTGGTACTTGGTAGTATGGTTTTTATGCTGTCTCATATACAATAAGATTAATTAGAGTGCTGATAGCAAGATGCAAAGAAAAACTCCATAGAGCTTTGAGTCTCTAACTATATCAATATTTAGTCATACAGGCTTAAATTAGTTAATTATTAAAATAAATAGAAATAATAAAGAGTTGGTAGATTATTTGTTCCACAGATTTGATGCATGTCGTAAATATCTGCATTTACTCAGTCAAGTGAAATGCTAATGAATTATACGTATTTGTGTCTTGCAGGTGGTGCTGCAATTAAAATGATGCAAAGACTGTGGACCACTGAATGCATTTAAGACTACAGGAAGTCAATGGATGGATGTCATGCAGTCAAAAAGTGTTAAAAAAGATTCTTCGCCATGATTTCATGTGTTGGAAAGTCAGTGTTGAGACATATTGATGAGTTTTTGTTCTTTGAATTCAGTCATGTATGTGAGCAGCTGGACATTCTTTACTCGTGTTTTTTTTTTGTGTGTGTGTACTGTGTAGTGTCATGAACATGTCGAATTAAATGTTTATTTGCTTTTTGATTCTGTATAATGTCATGTTGAATAAGTTGTATAAATAGAGAGAGAGAAAAGGCACATGGACCCCTCCACTACCAGGGCATATACTGTTGCACAGCAATACCAAATACATGTGTTTCCTACACGCTCAGGTCAAATGATTGACACAAAAGGGAACCCAGTAATCTGTATAAATTAAATCCAACAAACAGATGGGCCACAGACAGTGGAGGCAAGTTAATTATGGCCTTTAACTCACCTGATCTTATAATTAGTATATATTACCAAAACCAATGTGCCCCAACTAGAAATAATGTAAACAAGGTCACTGATGATATCAATATGATAATTCAGAAGGCATCTAATAAAGCCGAACAAAAATAACAAAACTGGAAGCTTGTTAAAAGGCAAAACCCTGTCAAATGGTTTGATGACGAATGCAATACTATCAGAAAAGACCCAAGCAAAGTAGCAAATGAAAAACATTACCAACAAAACACAAAATTATAGGTCCATGAAACTTTGTGCCATTAATTAGTTATGTAGAACAATTGCAACACAAAACAACCACAAGCATTACTCATCCAAAACAATGATGTCTGTAGAACATATTTGAAAAACATGAGGCCTGTACCATGAAGCGAGCTCAACATACCCAGGGTATCTTTTCGTTGTCTCGCTTCACTAAGCCTAACAACCTCTATGGGTGACATTAATGTGACGTTACGACTCAGATGTTTACATTTACATCTTATTGTCCCAGCTGAGAGTCTATATCTCTCATATAAATATTCTCCAGGGAAATCTAACGGGTTTTGTCAGTCTCTAAAAACTTGTCCTCCGCAGAAACCTTCGCACTATCCGCCCACCAAGGTCCACAGGATCTTCCAAAAAGGTGTCGCCATTTTTCAAGATAATTGATTGGTCAGTAGGCGGTGCTTTTATAGATACTGATCTCCTATCTAGAACGTAACCTGCTCCTGACCAGGTTAACGTCTAAGCATGAGTTGCCATGGTGATCTAGCCAGATTAAAAGAGAACCCAGGGTTAGAGCTGAAGTTACCTCGCTAACCCTCAAATCCAGATTTGTAGTACAGGCCTCTGAACAAAAATGCACCAATAAATCAGACAAATGTGCTCAGAAGTGACCACACAGATCAAATCTGTCCAGCCAACGAAATGCTCAAGTATAGCACCCAAGAGACGGAGGGTGCAGTACTAATGTTCTTCAATATTGAATACCAGATGTTTTCTTGACAAATGGTGCGAAGGCTTAATTTCCCCCATTAACAAGAACGAAACAGACCCTGGTAACTACTGTGGCCGCTGTGTCAGCAGTTGTCTAGATCAATGATTCAGTAGTTTTCTAATTAAAAGAATACTAGATTTCCATGATAACTACCAAAGAAAGCTTTTCACTATTTGGTATGAAAGACTCTTTGGTAATACAGACATCTCCACTGTGGTGTAGGGGGCAAAACGTATGATCTGGTTAAATCAATGTATTTGGAAATGAATGTGCTGTTAAAATTGGAGCCCAGAGGAGAGTCACATGGTTTACTTTATTACATTTGCTTAGAAATGAACTTGCTTTGGAATTGGATCAATGTGCTGCTTCCTCCTCAATAGAGAGGTGAAGTCTCTCTTTATGCCGATGACTTTCTACTGTCTCCTACTGAACAAGGACTTCAACAACAGCTGGACAGAGTAGACAGGTACTATCACAACTGGGCCCTGGCAGTTAATATAAAGAAAACTAATGTCATGATTTTTCAAATACGACCAAGATGTCAGAAGACAACAAATGCCAGTTTACCATAAAAACTATGTAATTGCACGTAGCATGAGTTATGCCTACCTTGGTATAAAGATAACAGCATCAGGGAGTTTCAGCATGGCAATGAATGCACTGAAAGTAAGAAACTCAAAGGAATTAAAATTGATGGTGTAATTGTACCCATTGCTTCTACTCATGAAGTATGGGGTCCACTCTGAGCTAACCTGTTGTGAAAAACTTCCAGCAGAATTTCTATATGCAGAAATCTGCAGGTGCATTGCATATTATCATAGATAAATACCAACAGATGCACTTAAAGCAGAATTAATCATTAACATTCAAAAGAAATTGTTTTAATCACTGTAAATCCAGCCCCTGTGACACCTTCCACTCCAAAGCCATCCAACCCCAGGAACTGAACCCAGGAAAGAGTCCCCTTTGTGAGTTGGTGCTGATTCTAACTGCCCCCTGTCAGACACACTCTGACCAGCCTCACAACAACACTGCTCTCCAAACACCAATCACAGTCAACTAAATTATAGTTGTGACACATGCAACTTGGGGTGGTGCTTGGTCCATTTTCAAGCAGGACAAACATGGCGGCCTGACCATAAACTTTCAGCATCTTGATTCTTATTTGATCAGCCCTGCATAGTTTGACAGTTTGATCTCAGTTTCATGATTTGCGTCATGCTTTCAAACCTGCTGATTGGCCTGAAGGGGAAAACAGTGGCTGGAAATACATCTGTATGGGAGAGTAACCAGACTCATCTGCCAGAACAAATACAAATTGCTCTTCAGATTTGTTTGGTTTCCAGGATAAGTCAATATAACAACAAAGGAAGAAAGAAAAAAGTTATGTCAGAATACACCTGAAGTTAATATGAGGCCTCTGAGATTCCCAATTAAGGTTTTATCTTACAAAGTTACAGTCAGATTAACACCAAATCTATAGCAAATGTCTGGGGAAACACAAAGAGGGACCGTCACTTTGAAAGAGCCCCTGCTGATTTAATTAAGTCAGACTGCTGATGCCTCAAAATAACTTCAGAAAAACTGGAATATATTTTTGCACAAAACGAGGACTGTGAATTTTAAAGGCAGAATGATTACAGATTTTGTGTTGAACATGTTTCAGTGTTCATATGGGCATGTCAGCGTTATTTTAAGACAGACTTGAAAAAATGTAGACCCAGCAAAGAAAAACAATGTTTACTTAGGATAAAGGGATAAATAGATGACAACTAAAATAATTAAAGCTAAGAGAAGGCAGAGATGTGAGAGCGTCGTCTGCGTAAGTAAGGGTGACGTTTGGATCCAGGCTGTGGCCTTCCAGTCGATTAGACAGCTGGCTGTCTGATTAATAATGAGAACGGGCACAACTGCCAGCAGACACAGTCATGCTAAATGTGCTAATGGCATTCGTCTTCACTCCGGAGCCTCAAGTTAATCCTGAGAACGGGCGCTGCTGCTGTTTGCCACAGACATGTTAACTGGACTAATGACATTCTCCTCCAGCCACCACAGTTTGACTTCAGACCTTCAGCCTCTATAAAGACAATGGCCTTCATGTCTGCAGTGGACAGCTGGATAGAAAGAGGCTGAGTCGGTGCCTTAGTCAAAGCTGTTACACTTGAACTTCTCAGTTCTCAGAGAGATGATCTTACAGTATGCTTTAACAATCATCCTGTTCCAACCTGAACTCTAGTCTTTCCGTAAATTCCTTTATCTCAGACAGTGATTTCAGGTTGTATTTTGTTTGGTTGTATGTCAGGTAAAATACAACCTTAAATCACTGTCTGAGATAAAGGAAGTTACGGAAAGTATAGAGAGAAATAGATAGTATGAACTTAATCAAATCATGAACTCTAGTCTGTCAAAGTGTCCGTTTACTGCAGGGACAATTTCAGATGGCTGTCTATGCACATTGTCATTGTTAGGATACTTTCCTTGTAATTCCGCATATGTTGACAGGCGGACCAGATAAGCACACTGAAGTAATATTATATATAAGTATATTACATGAGTGTTGACAACTTGACCGTATAAGCACAAAGTTAAGGAACCGTCAATGTACCAAAATAACTGGCACTGTGCCATGATGCGTATAAACCATCTTATTTCGTTCTGTAGCATGCAAGAACTGAAGTCGAGCTTGTGTGGAGTAAATGTGCATTGAACGCCACCTTCATTTGTTATCCTCTCCTCATTCATCCACACACCAAAAATGCATTACATCAGTCATAAAATAAATTAAACTCTGGTGCACGCATAATACAATGAAAGGTATGACGTTTTGTTTGTTTGAATTTTTATCATTTATCTATGATGACTTTGTACGTTTTACGTTTATGTCGATTTCGACACTGCGGTGAAATTAACTAAAACCAGTGATTGACTGGAAGGTAGTAAAGTCCTTCCAAACTCAACACTCCAGCTGCTTTGGTAAAAGCATGTAAGATAAAGGGGAAATATGTTGCTTTTTTTCACAACAGATAAAGTAAACAATGCCATATACAGATCTCTTGTGTATTGTGTTTTCCTTTTTTCTGCAGCTGAAGTTAATTAGCTTAAAAAGGGGCACAATGGCTAATTAACAAGCCACCCATGAGTGCTTCTTTACATACATACAGCTCTCAGCTATTCTCTCAGCAGCTTCCTAAGATGAACCAACATCACACTTGAACCTTTGCAGCAGTCCACTGAACTGTGCACATGACAAATACAGCCTCATTATCTCAACTGTTTGGATGCCTTACATTTGCTGGGCAGAGGGTACATGCTGACATTGTAACATCTGTTATGTTTAAACCGATTCAGCACACTGTAAAACTCTTCAGTGTAAATTAACTGGCAGCAGCGTTCCCTGCAAACAACTGTATGTTTACAGTAACTATTTTATAAATACAGTGTATTGATAGAAATATATATTAGCACTTAATTACTGGATTCTTGTACATTTACAACGCAATGCTGTTCACAGTTTTGTCAGTAAATTACTTAATATTTACAGAACACTGTAAAATTTTTCAGTGTAAATTTGCAGTAAATTATGGCATTCTCTTGCAGTGCTGTAATCCCATATTTCTCTCCCAGATTACATTGTAATATACAGTTTGACACTGTATGACATAAATACAATAGAATACTGTTCAGATTTCAGTGTAAATTCACATCTAAGGTTTACAGTGGACATATGGAATGACATGCTAATATCTGGACAGAAAATTAGATCCAATGGAAGCTGAAGGCATACCCGATTAGGTGTGAGGGGGCTCTTTTGCTATCTTTAATAAAATATATACACAAATAAACAAAAACCCATGTGTTAGTTTCTATAAGCCAGCAAAAACACTTTCTATATAGTTGGTAGAGATGTCAACAATTTTATTTAAACTCTATTCTTTGAAATCTCTATAAGTTGACACAAAGAATTTCTATTTTGTGTTTTCTCCCTCCCATACACATCCATATGCTCATACTCTTACCCGCACGCACAGACACACACATACGCACCGACACAACCATTCCTCCAGTGTCTTATGTTTGCCTGTAAACAAGCACAAAGCCACACACAAGTAAACGCACCCACACCCCGTTCCACTTGAGAGCACATATAGAGCATGAGAGAAAAATTGTACAGTAATTTTACACAATAAGAGTCCAGCACACGTACTCCCCCTCCACAGCCTGTAGGCAAACTAGTTGTTCAGAGCTTCCATTAGCTCGTCCGCTCACAGAAAACATGTGTCCATCTGCTCTGGGTCCTTTTGTTGTGAAGAAAGCCAAGCTGTTTTTCTTATTTTTAATTTGAGTTTTTCACCTCCTGTCTGTCTCAGCATGGAGATCAGCCTTTCAGGAGATTTTTTCAGCATTGAATTCAAAAGATTGTCATCGTAATGCTGGAATGTCTTAATACTAGAGTCTACGCTTAGATAATGTTACTGTACTTTAGAGCCTCAGAAAAGATCTTAGAGAGTCCACTTCTGTTTTTGGTTCTCCTTGTTCTTCTTAATCTAAAAAAGTACAAGATGATTTGTTTTAAATTCTACTCACTAGATAGAAGTTAAGTTAAACCCTGTGAAAATATTGAGATTCTTGGTAAAGGCACAATATTCAGCCATGAGGAAAGAGCACACTGCTACTATTGTGTCCTGTAGAAGCCTATCTGCTTTTGCTGCTTTTTTTGTTGAAAGCCCTGATAAGACAAGCAGTCCTCATTTGTCAAAGCATCGAAAGATGCTTAGATCGTTGCAACAATCTTTTTGTTCTTTTCTATTATTGTTGTGTTGGTTCAGATTTCTATGAGTAATACTATCATTGCTGAAGACAGGGTTTTAAGGATAGGTGTCCCAGACCACCTTTGGGAAATACCCACCAGATTTATTCCATCATCTCTTATTACCAACATTTCAGGTGCACTCACTATTATGACCACCGAATGTTTGGTCTGTTTCCAACCTGTCTAATGGTCTGGCGTCTGAGTTTGTTGCTGTGTTCACAGATCTCTCTGTTAAGTAAGTTAGCACAGCTGATAGAAATTATGGCCCAAAACTATGAAAATAACCCTCTCAGGTCTACCAAGATGAGTAGAATGTTTCAGATATCAGGTGATTCTGGCCAGAACAAACAATGGGACTAACAATGTGTCTCTGTCTACCTTTGCAGTATAACAGCAGAAAACCAAAGCGGCTGCCTCTCCTGTCAGTGGTAAACTGTTCAACGTGTTCAGTGGCTAAAAACCGCTCAATGTCCTCAGGAATGTTGCCCATAATGTATAAATTTGTGCCTCAAGATTTAAGTTCAATGCTGATGCAGGAAGTATTGCGTACGTTTAGGCTTGAGTGTGCTGTAATCAGGAGCTTAACTATTAATTTCCTAAGCTTAATAATAACTTGTTCACACTTCCCAACTAGCCCTGATTCTTCCCCGATCAAAGCTTCAGATCGGAGACAAGTCAGTTTTGGCTCTGTGCCTGCTTCCATGTTCCATGAGCGAGATCATGTGTAAACTGTTTACAGACATGAGCCGATGTATCTGTCTGTTAAATATCTGTATCTGACCAGGAGTCCATCGGGAAATCAATGAGAGGTTAAGATACGGGTTGAAAGAAAGAATATCGAGGGCCATCGTGGTATGTGCATGTGTTTGGGAGGGGGAAAAAGAGAATTCGGAAGAAGGACGATTGTACACAATGTTTCTGTAGTACTTAATCATTTATTTGTAGTGCTGCTTTGTCACTTTTGACCAGCCTGCCCAAACCAGTGATCAAACCCATCCAACCAACAGGTTGACCCAGGTCCCTGCGGTTGACCCAGTCATCACCATAAATACTCATGGACGATTCCTCCTTGTGAACGTTCCTATAGTGCATGACTTCCTGTCTGTCACAGGTCAATCACGTGTGAAGACTTCAAGACTCCTGATCACAAGACAACAAGTTGTTTGGCATGAACAGAAGACCCATCTGACCACGTTGAAAGTTGGTTAGGCTGAAGTGTTTCAGTTGTCCGAGTGCTACCATACAGTACGTTATACGTTGTTTATTTTCACAATCATATCTTGCCATGTGCAAATATGATAGAAATGAGGAATTTTAAAAATTGGCCTTGTATGTACAAATACTGTCTCTAAACATAACGGTCAAGTTCTGATTGTTGTTCTCTGTTCCAGGGTTGGTGCAGAAACATCAGTGATGCACTGTGGAAATCTGGGAAAGTTGCATCTAGTTTGATGAATCCTGGTTCCAACTGGTAAGTTTGTGGCTTAAATGCCACAAAATCATAAACCAAACAACTGTGCATGTGGGGGGTGAGGTGATAATGGAAGGTATTAACTAGCCATAGATCAACCAATTTTGGTGGCAGAACCCAAAGTACCTTGAGGTTGACCTTGAAGGGACCGTTCAGCCCTAAATCAAAAACACACATTTACCCTCTTACTTGTGGAGCTTTTTGCCAGTCTTGATTGTTTTGGTGTGAGTTGCCAAGCGTTGGAGATATTGGTTGTCGAGATATTTGCCTTGTCTTCATTATAATGGAACTATGGCACGTGTGGCTCTCAATCAAAGTGAAGATAATCAGAGCTTGTTGTGAGCAGTTTCGTGAAGGAACCTTACAAGAAAGAAAATAGTTCCTGCATGGAACTGCTCACAAAAAGCATCAGTAACCTGGCAAGAGACATTGCATTTAAGTTTTTTTTAATTCTTCAAGCCATAGTTCCATTAATTTGAAGAAAAGGCAGACATCTCTATAACTGACATCCTCAACACTTAGCCACTCACACTGAAACGATTTAGATTAATGAATAGCCCTACATGCAAGAGATAAAAATTCCTTTTTTTATTTGGGGGAGAACTGTCCCTTTAACATGGTAGCAGACAGGATTCATCATGATGGACACTTTCAACAAAATAACTCTCCCCTTCATGTCAAGACTCTCCAGGAACTCTTCAAGGGACATTCTGATGGTCAAGTCATGCAATAAGTCCAACTAATAGCTTTTGATTAAACACATCCTTTCATCTTGGTAATGGTGGGCGCTGGTGTTGGTATCGCCAGCTTTAACACCGGCACACTATGGACAAGTGGGAGCTGATATCAGTGTCATCATCTAATGTTCAGTTGTCTTAATGTGTATGCACAAGTCCTATCCAAAACATCTGTGCTGTAGCCCTGTTTCATCTTGTGGCCAATAGATGTGCAGATGTAGATTAATGAAAGGGGAAACAGGAATCTCATATCATTCTATTCAGATCGTGAAAGCTCATTCAATGTTCTGATAGAAATGATGTAAATTATATTCAGTGGCCTTCACCATCACAATAACTCAACACTTATAAAATATTCTTATACAGCATTTTCCACTACTATCATCAAAACACCTAATTAGAGTAGAATGTTTAGAATTCTACATGATCTACAGTATGCTGTTCTGGAGGATCCTGGAGAGAGAACACCCACAGGTTCATCATTAGATGAAACAAATGTCCTCATCACATAGCATCAGACATGAACTTAGACTGCCACCGTTTATGTGGGATAGAGACAAGGAAAGGATACAGAATGCTTGTACCCTTCTGGTGCAGTCAGCAGCCATTATATAACATTTATTTAATCGGGTAATCTCATTGAGATGAAAGTCTCTGTTGCAAGGGAGACCTGAGTACAGCAGAGAAAAAGAAAGATACTCCCCTCCTTTCTCTTCTTTTACAGTTTTCAGCACAAATAATAAGATCTGCCTCATCAAAACAGACTTTTGCTTCACTTTGGTTTTCTGTAACTGTTATAAAGGTAAGTCCTGTCTTTCATCTGATACAATATTGGTCATGTTGGACATTTCTGCAAACATTTCTGGATCACGTTCAATGATAATGTTTTTTTCATCCAATGCAAAAAATTTTCTGTGCATGGTGACGATGTGTGTTTGAGGTTAGGGCAAGAATTTGTTTATGGCAACAAACAAACTATGGTTAAGGTGCGCTTATGGGTAGGCAACTAAAGCACAACTTGTACACTGGTAAAGGTAGAGAGAGACCATTTTAAGGGTTGATGAATTTGTTAATCGCTGTTCTGTAATGGAACACAAAGTCCATTCTACTGTATGAAACTCAGACTTCCTATGTCCATCCATGCCTCTGACTTCCACATCCTTACTTATTATCTCCCTATAGACCACCCTGCTTCCTGCATTAGCACTGAAAATAATTTGTGAGGTGAGGAATTCTCCAATATGTACTCAATTTCTGGGCACACCAGACTGGATATTACATGCTCTTTGTGTGATGTTAATTGTTGATAACACCTGCTGTCCTTACCAGTGGTTTGTGCATTTTAAAACTGAATGTAGGCCTTGGGCTGAAACAAACTTGAACTTGAAGGTCTTACAATGATCCCTAGATTATTGGACCTCTATGTAAATCTACCAGTTATTAACAGTATAATTCAACTAGAATGTTCAATAATAGTCTGTAACACCATGTGTTTCACCTCCAGCAGCGAGTTTTATCAGGGCTTAAAATTTTGAATGTGATTTTGAAAGCATGGTGACATCATTGGTCATTCTTTACCTGATTTCTTTTAAAGAAAATTACATTGTACATGCTCACAGACGCTGTGAGATTATTGTAGGTACAAATTTGACAACATTTTGTTTTTGAGAAATTAGCGGAGTTCCAATTAACATCTGTCCTGTACTTACCTTAAATGTAATGATTGTTCAAAAGCATACAGTATAATGATTATAATACAGAGTGGCTCAGAAGAGCCGTGCAAAGCCTTTTTTTTCTTCTTTTTTTACAGAAGTGAAAAAGAAACAAAAGACATGTCATTCATGAAACTCAATCTGACATGTTTGTTTAGCTCACAGATGGCTGTCAGAGAAGGATCTCAACACAATGATAAATATCCATCTTCACAAAAATGACTTCAACCAGAACACTAGGCTTAAACCCAATAAGAACTACCTTATTATGATGGAGTTCAAACAAACGTCTTCTGTTAATCAGTTGGATGAGCTTCAATCACAAAATGTAAAAACTTTTTTAGTTACCTACTTGTTTTGCACTGGGCCTATTTTTCTTTTGTTTTAGAGCTTAAGCAAACAAAAAGTTGTGTTTCATTCACATGCAAAAGTGAGATAACAGAAGGTAAGAAAAAGAGATAGAATAAATGAAAGATCATTGCCCGTAATTTTGGAGTCACCAAAGTCTTTTTGGCAAGTTTGAACTTATAAATACCATATCTTTACTGTGTCTTAAATTCCATTATTTTTATCTATCTATATTGTATGGATAAGTACAGCAAAAGTGATAGAAGTTTTT
>CAFUXE010000490.1:54676-81969 GCA_903364295.1 Serranus cabrilla
TAAATTGTATTTACATTGTAAAGACAGCCAGATCTACTCATTCCAAAACAGGATTTATACAAATGGACTGAATGCTCCTTCATTTTTATCGCTGTACAGACCTAGGTAGCTTTTCTACCCAATCATTATAAGTGCTGCTGCCACATAGGCTCACTGCTGCCACCTAATGGACATAGTAAAGCCAGTAGACCAGGTTGAAGAAGGTAAATGCGATTGGGAAGACGACACGGGACCACTTGTCTATGGCGTTGACATCCGTGAGGTCAGGGATCTTGACCTTGAGCTGCGAGGCCCTCCTCCGCAAGCGACCCTTCTTGTGGCCCATTGGCCGGTCAATGGCGGGTCGTCCGTACAGGTCTCGGCTGGTCATGGGCTTACGATACTGTATGCTGGCGCTGTCATATGAGAACATGGTAGCCCGAGGGTCGTTGAGAGCGCCCATCATGTCTGCTCCACCCATCTCACTGGTTAGATTGGTCAGGAGGATGTTGCCATGAGCATCAACCTGAGGAGGAGGTCATCAGATTTAAAATTAAAAAATGTTTGCGACCAAAACCCAAAGCAGTCCCTAACAATAGGCAGCATCATATTTAGGGTAAATATGAATTTGAACTGACTTGAGTCTTAGACTGCCCCATACAGGTAAGACCTTGCAGAGATTGGCCAGGTGACTGTGAGAGGTAAAACTCAAAAGCAACACATGCAGTACATAAGAAAACTTTAGTGTTAGACCAATGAATTTCAGCTTGTGGCCTTCATCTGGGTCACCTTGACATCTTCAGACTTTTTCTCTCCTCCATGCACCCTGGAAATAGGTGATGTAGAGGCCACCTTTTCATCCAACCTTTGAATGGGAACTGGAACACTTTTGCCCATAGGCACAGTCAGACAACAGGCCTGATTACCTGGTCACTTTAACCAAACAGTAGGAAAACTACACAAAGGCCCTTTCCCACCTGCACTTTGTTGCTCTCCAGTCTGCTCTTATTCTCGTTGTTGGACTTGGCAGCCTTCTCTGCCACCTTCTTCTGCAGGTGGGGACCTCGACCGAAGAAGATGTAATTGACGAAGGCGTACTCCAACAAGGCCAGGAAGACGAAGACAAAGCAACCCATGAGGTATATGTCAATGGCCTTAACGTAGGGAATCTTGGGTAGAGTCTCCCTCAGGTGGGTATTGATGGTGGTCATGGTCAGCACCGTGGTTATACCTGCAGGCAACAAATATGGTTGGAGATGACAGAAAGAAGATTTTCATGTAGAGATGTTCCTAACAAATAATGTCCTCAATATTTAAACATAAGTTTAAACTTAAACTAGTCGCCTAGTTTGAAAGTAAGACTATATGTGATACACAAAAGAGGACAGAAGAGTAAATGATGAACCACCAGAAATCGTAGCAAGAAATTATCGATGTGTTCAACGTTCAACATTTCCTGCCATGACTGAATTCATCTCATGTGCTAGGTTATCATGTGGAGCTAATGTGTAGATGTCACTGTAGCCTGTTGGTATGTTCAATACCTGCCAAAATCCCACTGAATAGAAAACAACATGTGTAAGTGCATGTGTGTGTGTGTGTGTGTGTTTTGGTGGTAAAAGTAGACTTGAGACAGGTATGAAAAACTGGACAGCACCAGGTCCTGACATGATCCACGCCTACTGGCTAAAGAAACTCACAGCACTCCATGAGCGCCTGGCAGCACATATGAACCAGCTGCTAAGAGATAAGCCTAACCCAGAAGGGCGAACAATCCTGATCCTGAAGGATCCCACCAAAACCTGTGTCTCCACAACATGGAAGCTCATGTCAGGCATCATCCCGGCTAAGATAAGCGGGCAAATGGATCAATACATGAGCAAAGCACAGAAGGGCATTGGTAGAGATACCAGAGGAGATAGGAGATACCAGCTCCTAGTTGACAGAACAGTCGCCCAAGACTGCAGGTCCTGAAATACCAACCTGTGCACTGCCTGGATTGATTACAAGAAAGCCTACGACTCGATGCCACACACATGGATCACTGAATGCTTGGAGCTGTACAACATCAACAGGACTCTTAGAGCGTCTGTTGCGAACTCGATGAGGTTGTGGAAAACCACCCTCGAGGCCAATGGTAAGCCACTTGCAAAAGTGTCCATCAAATGTGGCACATACCAAGGTGATGCTCTGTCCCCACTGCTGTTCTGCATAGGTCAGAACACCACCACCAGGATCTATAGCAACGACATCGGGATGTCATTCGGGCTTGAGAATTGTAGTAGGATGGTGACAAAGCGAGGCAAGGTAGTCCACACTGAAGGGGTCTCACTCCCAGAAGGAACAATGGCAGACATTTAGGACAGTTACAAGTACCTGGGAATACCACAGGCAAATGGCAACCTTGAACAGGCAACAAGGAAAGCGGCAACAGCCAAATACCTCCAATGAGTGAGGCAAGTCCTAAGAAGCCAGCTCAATGGAAAGAACAAGTCCTGGGCAATAAACAGCTACGTCCTGCCAGTGATCAGATACCCTGCGGGTATAATAAAGTGGCCAGAGGAAGAGATTCAGACCACAGATGTTAAGACACGAAAGCTCCTCACCATGCATGGCGGGTTCCATCCGAAAACCAGCACCCTGAGACTGTACGCAAACCGTAAGGAAGGAGGCTGAGGACTAGTGAGCGTGAGAGCCACTATCCAGGATGAAGTATCCAAGCTCCATGAGTACATTAAGGACAGGGCTCCGACGGATGACGTACTCACTGAATGTCTCAGACAATCGCGAGATGAGGAGGTGCTGGAGGAGGGACCATCATGGGAGGACAAGCCCCTACATGGGATGTACCACAGGAACATAACAGAAGTGGCTGATCCCAAGAAGTCCTACCAATGGCTAGAGAGGGCTGGCCTACAGGACAGCACAGAGGCACTCATCCTGGCTGCACAGGAGCAGGCTCTGAGCACCAGAGTGATAGAAGCCCAGATCTACCACACCAGACAAGACCCAAGGTGTAGATTGTGCAAAGAGGCCCCTGAGACAATCCAGCACATAACTGCAGGGTGTAAGATGCTGGCAGGGAAAGCATACATGGAATGCCATAACCAAGTGGCTGGCATAGTGTACTGAAACATCTGTGCGGAGTGTGGGCTGGAAACCCCAAGGTCAACGTGGGAAACACCCCCAAAGGTAGTGGAGAATGACCGAGCGAAGATCCTGTGGGACTTCCAGATACAGACAGACAGGATGGTAATGGCAAACCAACCAGACAATGTGGTGGTTGATAAAGGGCAGAGAAAAGCCGGTGTGATGGATGCGGCAATACCAAGTGATGGTAACATCAAGAAGAAGGAACACTAGAAACTCGAGAAATACCAAGGGCTCAGAGAGGAGCTGGAGAGGGCTTGGAAGGTGAAGGTGACAATAGTGCCTGTGGTAATCGGAGCACTTGGGGCAGTATCCCCCAAACTGGAGGAGTGGCTACAGCAGATCCCTGGGACAACCCCAGACATCTCAGTCCAGAAAAGTGCAGTACTTGGAACAGTAAAGATACTGTGCAGGACCCTCAATCTCCCAGGCCTCTGGTAGAGGACCCGAGCTTGAACGAAACTCGTTAGGGGCCAAGAAGCAATTAGTGTACCAGGCAGAGACTGGGACGGTGAGCAAGGCAGTCCCAAGGTACGGGGGAGTACTTGTCAGAAAATGTTGAAGCAATGAGATCACCAAAGAGTGCAGTACAAGTCAGACTAGATGAAGACTGAAACAATATTAACACAGGAAAAAGAGGAAACCACTAAAGCTAAAATGATAATGTGAGTGTTGTAATGACTATAAACTAAAATGATGATTATAAATGATTGCTGTTACGCTTATAATGCTGAAAAATTATGGTTAAATCTTGTGTGGTTAACACTAACCATATCAATCACGTTGCAGTTAAATGAAATAATATTAACGATACACGTTTTAGTTGGTCTTGTTGGTCACCATAATTCCATAAAAGCTCTTGCTGATCCTGCAATCTGAACCAATACCAAGATGCTCTATTTTCAGCTGATTCTGTAATTAATGAGGAATGTTGAGGAATGTGAAATACCACCATTGATTATTTGTATTAATATATACCACTTCATCGTCACCTTTCATCGATTTCAGAATGTGAAAGTTCACTCCATGCATGCTACTTGCACTAAATACTTATTTTGCTCAATAAATACATTGACTTATATGCTGCCCTGGTCTAAATGTTGTTGCTTGACACATCTTTAAAAAAAACATCTGTCCTGTTAAACATACAATATTGGAATAATGTAAATAATGAATAAGTAAAATAATTTTGTGGAGGCTGTTGGGTGCAACTTTCTTCCATAGTTTTTTACCTGTAACTTATGGAGAGGGAAAATCTTTTGTTGTATGTTACCACATAGTGGACACATGAGGTATCGCTATATATAAATAACAGCCAGTCTTTGTGGAAACCTCCTGCACAGCACCTTTCATTCCCTCTTCTGACCCTAGACTGACTTTACAGATTCCTCTGATCTATTTATTTGACTCCTTTTGACTTCTTTGTAGTTAAATAAATAAATAAATAAATAACTTTTATTTGTTAGTATGCCCTATTTCTCCTTTGTTGTTGTCCAGTATAAAAGCCCTATATAAACAAATCTATCATTAGAGATGAAATGCTGGTTGCACTGGGAATACACAAATACATTAGGTTTTATCTCTAAGGCCCTTGAACGTATATCAAATCTATAATCTATCCAATAGCTGTCTAGATTTTCCAGAAATGTTGACCTCATGATAAGGACAGAGGAAAAGTTATCTAGATTTTCCTCTGCAGACTGTGAATATCTGTATAAAATTGAATGTCAATTACAGTTCACATGTTAGCACAGGTGGAAATTATGTATAAAACACTATAGATATCTATACAATAGATATAGAATTGTATTGATATTCCACCTGTTCATCAAGAGCATATTTCCTTTCATGGAAGGTTTAATGACCGAAAGTCCCAAAGACCGAACCAACAATGCTGCTTTCAAATACTTTTTGTCAGTGCTCTTAGCCCTTAGCCCGTGGGTCCCTACTAAAGGTGTTTATCTTTCAATGCTCACAAACATATAGTTTATTGTTAGTCTTACTTACTGTGCTTGGTTGTTTCATCACTTTGGCCCATGCTACAACATCTCAACCTTCCTGGTCTCCAGAGAACCAATCTGACTATAGCAGTCACCCGACTTTTTTCAGATACAAAACATCTGCGCCTGCACCCATTATTTCTATATAATCAGGATATTCAATACTTGCTGCGGCACATGTACTGACAGAAACTAAGAAAAGAGATCATATTACTCCTGTATTGGCCTCTCTGCCCTGGCTCCCTGTAAAATCAAGAATAGAGTTTAAAATTCTCCTCCTCACTTACAAAACTCTGAATGGTCAGGCACCATCATATCTCAAAGAGCTCATAGTTCCTTATTACCCAACTAGAGCACTGCGCTCTGCAATGCTAATGAATTTCCCCTCTGGGATAAATAAAGTAATTTTGAACTAGAGCACTGCGCTCCCAAAACACAGGGTTACTGCTGGTTCCTAAAGTCTCCAAAACCAGAATGGGAGCCAGAGCCTTCAGTTATCAAGCTCCTCTTCTGTGGAATCATCTTCCTGGACATCCTCTCTCCCTTTAAGAGTAGACTTAAGACCTTCCTTTTTGACAAAGCTTATAGTTAGGGCTGGCTCAGGCCTGTCTTGGACCAGCTATAGTTGTGCTGCTATAGGCCTAAACTGCTGGGGGACAAATGATGCACTGAGCTTCTCTTTCAGCCTCTTCCTCTCAACTGTAATCTTCATGTTCATCACTGCATGTTACTGACTAGACTTCTTCCCAGAGTCCTTGTGCTTTCTCATCCTGCAGGTTTCCGTGGATCGTGGCTGCACCTGCACCTACGACCATGGCCCTGCCTGACACCCTCTGCTACTGTTGTACTTCTGCCTCTGGAGCTGTAGAGCCTGTCCTGCTATAATTAGAAATTACTTATACTGCTATTAGCTCTATTGCTACATTGCTGGTTAATGCTTTATTTATCAATATTATCATTACTATTACATGTATTATTGGCATCAGCTTACATTCTTGTATGGAACCCAAATTATACTATGTTCTTCTCCTGCTCTTCCTGTGAAATGGCATTATATAAATAAAATTGAATTGACTTGAACTAATGATATTGCCATAGTGAGACATTTCTGAATCAAATTTAACATTCAGATTATATGATCATGCTTCATCATTTTATTTAAAACATTTACAAATATAGAGACGTACAGGGAAATATTAAAACTGGAGTCAGTTGGGAAAAAAAGGTAATAGGAATAAATGAGTATCCTGAGACAGGTATGCCCTGGATTGGCACTTGCCAGCTTCTGAAACATTACTTTAAACCTGCAGTCTTTCTAAAGGCCAGCAGGAGGCGATACCACTGGCTGCAAAAGTCTGTTGAGTCAGTCAATTGGAAAATCACTTCTGACTTGATTTTTGACCTCAGTATCCATTCTTATAATAAGAAGTTGATAAAACAGTGTATGTGTTCATGTAAGGTAGTGCCACAGTGTGTCTCATTAATGTGTGTTCAACAACAGTGGAGCCCAGAGTACAAATGGAGAAGATACATCAGGCTTTGATACATAGACTTTAAGTAGGGCTGAAATGCAAGGTTAAAATCTTAATTTATATCTTTTTATCTTCATCCCTTTTACCTCTATCTTTATGTCAGAAAACTATCTGTATTTCTATATGTATTCAGATTATACAATGTTAATTTTAGGTAATGAAAATACTTGACAAAGGTTAGATGGTAAGAAGCTAAAAACAACTACTCTTAATGGACACAATTACACAGGTTGATTCCAAATAACAACACTGACTCTTTTATTTTTTACACGGGACGTGGAGTTCACCTTTGCTCTTGATTATTATGTCATTTACTCTAAGCATAAAATATTACCACTGATTATATCCTAGTTTTCAGTCCAGCTTTTATTCAGTGAATTGTCTCTGTCCCCATGTAACACATCTGCATAAAGCCTGCATGGTGAAATTGTAGCATGATGTTAAGCAGGTAGAATATCTACCATGATCACAGACATAACAGCCATCATCCTATAGCAGTAAACATGATTGTGTGTTTAAAAACTTGAAAAGTCACTAACCCAAGGCTACTCTGGCAGCCGAGGCATCATAATTGATCCAGAAGGAGACCCAGGACAGGATGGTGATCAGGGTGGAAGGCATGTAGGTTTGCAGGATGAAATAGCCAATGTTTCTCTTCAGCTTAAAGCTCAGGGACAGTCGTGGATATGAGCCTGTTACACATAGGGTGCACATATTCAGTCAGATTTAATAGAACATTTATACGTAACAAAATCACAGAAATATAAAATATGATGTACATTTAAAAAGAACTGTGACCAAACACGTTCAGACAGCTGTCAACATTAACATGTAGCCGCCATGAAGTTCATGAGCCATGAACAGATTTCTGTTTAATACACGTCTTACATCAGACATGGCAAAATCTAAATAAATGAAAAGAAACAGGCATATGTTGTGAATTTTGATGAATCAAAACACAGATGATGACAAAGAGCAGAAGGAGACTGAACAGACGTTTAATGAGCTGCACTCAGCAGACTAAGTGGCTTTGTCTTCCAACCAATTTCTCAGTCATCAACAGACAACCCCTCTTCCAAAAAAGTTGGGATTCTGTGTAAAATGTAAATAAAAACAATATGCATTAAATTCAAGATTCATAACATTATTCACAAAAAAATGTTGATCAATTTCTCTTTGGATCTTTGGAGTGAAACTACTGAAGGTTACATTCTGGATTCTTTAGTCTGATTGAAATGAATCAGAATATAAAAAAAACAGTATTTATGTTAAAAAGAGAAAGTGAAGACAGCAGAAAGATGGTAAGATATGACTGTCATTGTACTGATGGAATTAATGCAGTGAAAATATGCATCATGCTGAAGTACCATATCATATCCCAACAATTATAGTATGTTGTAAATTCCATGCAGTTTTAGTAAAATTCATAGGTCAAAAAGGTTCAGGTAGCACCATGTGACTCTTACCTGTGGCAAACACTGCTTTCTTGGAGAGCGTTTGGTAGTCTATGATGGAGAACTGGGGCAGTTCGATGTTCTCCACTCCAGTCACTGAACCTGTGTTGCTTCCTCCCTGCCAGTAGAATTCAATGTCATCTGTAGTGTATCCATCTGAAAGAAGCAGGGGAACACAAGTTAAACCTAAAATGCAACACGAGGACAAGCACATTTGTGTTGTTGCAGTGACAGAGTGGTGAAGAACCAGTTAAAGTGAGTGGATGAGAGAAAGCATGGAGTGATGAAAAGGTCAGGTGCCTATAGATATAAAGCGTGGCATCATCAATAAGTTGTTGGATTGTAGCAGAAAACAGTGATGCAATGAAAAAAATGAAAACTAAGAGAACAATATTTCAAATGACACCCTCTCCTATTCCCACATTTCACAGATATGTCTATCAGGAAATATGGAGGCAATAGTGACCAACATTGAGCTTTTAACAAATTTATAAAGTCAGCAAACTTAGAGAAGGAGCATATGAGGAAGTTCAGTTTTTATCATGTAACCTACCTAAGTGCTCCTATGAAAACATCGATTACAGGTGTCTGCATATAACCTCTGTCTCTGTTGACAGAGTTGACAGTGAATGTCCTCTTTGTTTCTCCAGTTGTCCACTGACTGTTATCAGCAATTAATGTCCCCAAAAGTATAGGCAAGTAGGAACCTACTTTTCCTTTTAGTAGTTGAGAAGGTCATTGTTAGTCCATTCAATGGGCTGCTATATTAATGTTTATAGTAAGGCACAGGCCTATTCCATGTACCATCCTCCACCTGGAAGATCTTCATTCTCGCTGTGACGACCTTGAAGTGTAGATTGAAAGGTAACTTTTATCAGTCAAGTGTCCTGATGTGTGTAACGTAAGGTATTTAATTTATGCCTTGACGTTGTTACCGAAATCTAACGAGTTATATTTTATTTGCTAAATCGAAACAGTATAGCTTTGGCACCTAAAGTTAGAGAAATATAACAAAACAGTGACCGGCCATTGAATAAGCAGATAACAACTTTCTGGACCTACTAAGTAATAGTGTGATTACTTCCAAATTGGTTAGACTTTCAGGTGTATCAGCAGAGATCTTAAGGGGGTAAGTGGGTTGCCCATTTTAACTAATTGTTTAGTTTTCTTGCTCATGTGGAACCTCTTATTATAGTTTGCTTTCAACGGTTTCTTCAACAGCAGTTGTTTACAGTGAAAAGCTCTGATGAAGCTGCTGATCCCGACCTACTCAGCAGCAGCAAACAAACAGATACAGTTATAGATCAACTGGTGAACACAATGGGGAATTTGTTAGCTAAAGAGACACATATTTCTCTCAGGAGTTGGTGGTGACCAAAACCAGAGCCAAGAGTGAGATTTTTCTCATGGTACCTGTTGATTTACCTGGATTTTCACATTCCAGTCCTTGTTCCCATTGGCCAGGATCAGAAATAGTTATAACCGTGAAATGGTCTTGCTCCATCATTATCTACTCAGCAGTGTATCAAATATTTCCTCCAGATTTTAAGAGGAATGAACAAAAAATAAATTATTCTTAAATCAATGAGAATGCTGAAAGTGGACCTTCTCTTTTCTCTTTTTGTTCAATAGCAGAACATGTTCCAGTTTCCCACAGGCTGAACTGAAAAAACAGGGTAGTCTCTGGGCTATGTCTACAGCCTGAACCAGAGTGAAATCGGCCCTGGCTGCCCTTTCAGTAATTAGACCAATTTAATTGGGCCAGCTAGTCTCCCTCTTCAGATTCTCCATCTTATCTAAAGGCAGTGGCAGGATTTGGGGGAATTAGCCAGTTTTCATTACTGAAAGGGCTTCATTGGGATGTTGCCTTGTGATTTTTTCTTTCTCACCCAGTATGTGATCATAAAGATGAAAGCACATTTTAGTGCATCAAAATTATTTACTTAGGTACACTTAAGCTGCAGAAATCATTCATTGCGATTAATAATGCCTACATATTTAATTTAAATTTCCCTCTGCAGCAGATAAATACAGACACTGCACAATCGCTCTGCATATGTGAAGCTCAGTCATCACATTGAAGACACAAGGGGCCAAAAAATCCTTTCAACAAGTTGAAAGGTCACCAACTCCATCTCTTCCTGCTGTCTCAAGCTGCCTGTCAAAAAACTGCAGACAAGCCCTTCAAAGCCCTGCAAAGGAATCTGAACGCAAGAAGCTGCTTCTCCTCAGCAGTCTTTGGAGGGTGCTGCAACGTGCAAGACAATCACACATGGGGAAGCTGGTAATTTAGTAAACTCATCCTAGTTAGCAAGGCTAACAAAGAGATGTAGATCTAGATGTTTTCTGCCGTTCTTCGTAGTGTTAGAGCTGAGGCCTTAAAGCCTTCCTGCTCTGCCCGGTTCTTTAGTCTACACTTGGCTTTTACAAAAACTCAAAACCAGTGAATAGAGTTGACCATTTATTGAAAGAATCATAACCAAATGCAATGTGCAGCGCTGGACTCTGCAGTGACCCAAGTCAGACCACAGTACAGAGTGAAGAATCAAATCTCTCTTCCACATTTATCTTCTGGGTTTTGGCCAAACCCCGACAATAGGTTGGACTTCGCAATTGGACAATTTGGGATGACCCTGCAGCCAACCAGAGCTGGTCACCTTATGTTAAACTTTTACTATAGAATTTATGGTGTTTATGTAAATGTCTGTTGTCACTGGAGTACCTCTACCTCCCTATCTCACTCTTGCCAGCTCACAGGAAATTTACCTTCTAAATCATTGACTTTTATAACCTACATCCCACCTCAGGAATGCAACCTAAAAGCCCTAATTTCCCCTCTGCTAAATGACCCCATAGTCAGAGCTGCACACATTAACCCTATCTGCTAAAAAGCTGACTTGCTTATCCTTTCAGTAGCGATCCTTTGAGAGTATTCATCTGAAAAACCACCATGTTTGTTGAGTCGACCAGCCTTACCTCCTTAATTTACATAATGACATCTAAGAACACTTATTAATACCATATCCAAATGTACCATATCCATGTTATTATAATGTATTCAGATACACATAGCAGGTTGATATAATGGGGGATTTCACTCACGGAGGTCAGTGCTATTTCCCTGTCCCATAAATGGCTTTCACTGAATGCATATGTGTTATCACACACTGAGGTGTCTTTGACAGGACACACTCACCACATGAGCCCTGAGTGTTTCTATGTATATACTATATTTTTTGTGGGACTTCAACTATGCATGTCTGTGGTATTCATTATTTAATTGAAGTACTCTGGCCGGGTCTGATTGAATAAGAAATGCCAGTTTACATTAGCTGGAGTAAAGTACAGCATGACCTCAGTGACAAAAGAGTCTTCTGCAGGAAGTGAGTTCTGGTCTGAGGTACTGTGTGGACAAGAGCAATAGGTGGAGATTAATGGAAGAGAAGCTATTAAAAGACGGATGAAATTTAACAACCCAAGTGTGGCTGCTAAGTCTGTGCACTTAATCTGCGTGTTAACTAATAATGAAATTATTTTGAAGCATATAGAGTCACAGTGGGTGAAACCTTTTATTGTGACATCTGTGTGTGCAATTGTTTGACTGAGAGCAGCTCACTGGAGGTGTGTCTTTTGTGTATGTGTTAGTATGAATATTTTCACATATTGGACATGTCCCAGAATTAGCATGGTTAAATATATTCAAGGAATCATCTGAAAACCTATGTATCAGAAACGGTCTTAGCTTGTTTCTCTGGTCAGACTCAAAGCAAAATACTGACATAGAAACGGTAGCTTGTCAGTAGCTGTTTCTCATCAACACCATGAATATATCACTTCACATCATGCTAGTGCTGAGCTTTAATGCTCTGAATGAAGTTGTGAATTAAGAGATTGCTCCACTACTGCAGAGTAACGTTTTGTGAATAGACAGCCAAAATGCTAATGCTCATTGGACAGCATCAACTAGCTAATGCTGATCACCACGGTGAGGAAAAAAACAACCTGTATTTAATATTTGAAGTTTACAGCTTAAGAGATGTAGAATTGTAGCCTATTGTGAGCTGTTATCTTTTGGGAAAGTGGTTGGTCAGTAACAAGATCTCCAACCTAAACAACAGAATAGACCACTGTAAATGTCTACCATGATGACACATATGAGAGTTTTTTCAAAAGCGGCATGTGGTACAGCGGAGTGTTCTAAAAATAACATGTCATTATACATACACGTACAGTCTACGGTTGTAAAACAAAGGACGCTGTTTTGGTGATTTTATGCTGCAAAACCACTGAACTGGTTTAAGGCAAAAAAAATTCCTGGTAAGGCGTAATAAAAGACAGTTTAAATGGTAAATAAATGTACATAAAGTGAAGTAATAAGAGGGTGACTGGAGCCACATAAGTTACGTTAAAAGTCGTTTACTTTGGTTTTCACATGGGACATGAATCCCGTTCTCCTGGGTGAAGGTCTATCAAAAACATTAAATTGTGTTGGAACCTTTTAGGATAGATTATGAAAGATAAAGGTTTGCAGTGTATCATCTAATACAGTAACAGAGAAAATTTTGTAAAAAGCCAGAAGGAAATGGCATTTTACCAATCTGAAAAAAATTTATTTAGCCTGACAAGATAGCCCTACAAAATATAAAAAAGCCCTCTATAATGCCAGAGTAACCTATTATTCAATGTTTATAAAGGAAAACAACCCCAGATATCTTGTCAGCAGAGCTCTATTGAGCCAATTGTTTCTATGGCCCTCACTAGTAATGATTTCACAAGCTTTTTCAGCGATAAAATTGTAACTATTAGAGATAAAATTCACCCTTTCCTGCCCTCGATGAGCACTGATTTATCTTTAAACATAGCACCCTTAGAAACAGGTATAAAACCTGATATAAATTTAATTCAACCTTCAACAATGATTTCTTTTTCAAAGTCGTCAACGTTTGTCTTGGAACCAATTGCACTAAGGCTCTCCAGTTGGTTCAGAATGCTGCGGTTCCTGTACTGACAAGAACCTGGAAAAAGATTATATTTCTCTTGTATTAGCTAGTGATGTGTCCTGCTGTGTTGAGGCTTCGAATCGTGTGTCAAGTAATCAGACAATTTCTTGTGAAGCGCTTATCGAGGCTCGTGTGATGATGTATGTGGTGACATTCCATGTCTCGCGAGCCGGTCGTACCACGTGACTGATTCAGGAACTGGTTCGCGCGTATTGGCTTGATACATCACTGCGCATTTATTTACTATACTTATTTTTTGCAATGGAACCAGCAGGAAAGACGAGATTTTCCCATGTCTGCGAAAGACAGAAAAGTGTTTCTGTACAAACTCGCTGTTATATTCCTCTGTACAGCAGCTTCATGTGTGCCCTGTGAAAGGGAATTTTCAAAAGCAGGTGAAAAAAAACAGCACTGTGAAAAAGTCCAAAGTAACTATGTAGAATGGTCGTATTCTAGGACAAAGTCTTGAAAGTGTTTACTTGAGATGGGCAAAAATACACATCACCAATGATGACCCACTCCAAGTCACTTCTTTGTGCAAAAGGCATCATGACAACTATTGATTTGTTATCTTACTTTATACAATCACAGTAAGTCTTTTCCCAATAGGAGAAGAATGTCAACCTCTGAATCAAGAGTAGGGATCACACCGGCAGTTTCAGAATCATTTTTGGAACTTGGTTGCATTCCAGCAGTGTTGGAAGTGGGAGACTAACATCCACTGACTAAACCACAGGCCCTTCTTCCTGTTGTCTGCTAAATGTTAAAATTAGAGAATTTAACCTTGGTCTCCAAGGAGCTTGGCCTGGATGGAGCGTTGAAATGTGGTGATTGAGCTCCACAACTGAAAGAAATCCCTGGTTTACTGTGAGTTATTAAGCAAAAAGTTTATTTCCTGTTTTTTTTTTGTCAACTTTGGTGTGCTCAAACAAAGGCAATACATGATAATGCAAACAATGGTAATGGTGACTTTACACAGCACTAAAAATACAGGGTAGGTTCCCCTGAATCATGTATGACACTTGATGCTGAATGACTAAAAAATATAAAACTATTCCCAGGTGTGTATTTGTCTATGTAGGCTTTTGAGGATTAAAACATGAGGGAACAATACCCCGTTATAATTGTTGATGAATGAGTACCAGCCTTGACTAATATAACCTTTGTGCTTTAATTTTTTTTGAGAGCTCTTTGTGACACAACAAACAGAAAAACAACAACACATCAGGTTCAGTACAGTGCTGCTTAACTTTCTGTTCTTCACAAGAATACTTTTTTTTTCTGATGATGAAGAATGACATTTACAATATTATCCAATGAAGGAGTTACCTGTCAGTACATACAACTTTGTACATATTCCTCTCAAGCCAGTCAGAACTCAAAATGGATTACAAATTAAACTAGACCTGCAAGCAGGTATCAACGGGGTCCAAACCTCCTGCGCAAGTTGGATCTCACGACTTACGGAGGTTATGCAAGTCAGGGCCGCAGGAAACAGGTTGGGAGCGATTCCTTGTTAATTATAGTCATTATTCCCCATATATGCACCACTTCCTGTTTTTCCTGCAATCGACAGGAAGCTATTCCTTTGTAACTCAGGCACTGCCGATCCCTCGCCCCCTTGGGCTTGGACCCCTAATAAAACGGTGTATTATTTGTTTCCTTGGTCCCTATCAAGTGAAACCAACAACAGGTGTGAAAGAGACTTTCAGAAAATTTGTACCTGAGGCTAAACCTTTTGTTGAGGCTATGGCCATTCATGCACACACATACACACACAAAACATTGCCACTTACAGCTCTCAATCTCCAAGGTGCAGTTCTGTTCATCTAGTGGGTATCTGCGCAGGTCCATCATGCAAGCAGCTGTTGTAGTAATCCTAAAAGAAAAAAAAAAATTGAAGTCATATACTGACATCTGAAAAAGAAAAATCCATTAACAACTGTGCCCTCACGTTACTGTACTACCACATCAAGAAATCCTCATTTAGTATATGAACAAATGGGCGATTCAACCCCAACCAAAGCACATCCAGCATTCAAGTTTCAACAGACAAAACTGAAAGTTATAAATGTACACTTATACGAATCCTGCTTGAGAGTGTCAGAGTGGCTTAATTTTTTCAGTAGAATCTGTAGAATGTGCCTGGCAATGCCCACAAAGCTGCAGCACATACCACTTCCAAAAGGTAAATTAAATTAAAATCCATCAGTCTTAATTCAATTGAATAATGATAAATTAATTAATTAATTTGAGCATTTTCACCCCTACACAGGAGGGTATAGAGCTGTTCAACCACATCTGTAAAGGAAGCAACCTGCTGAGGTAGCTGTCAGTTTGCCCAAAAGGCAGAGGAACATGATATAGGGCAATGACCTGCCCCTTTGGAAGAGGGCGACAGAAAGTCAAAATCCAAGGTCACAACAACGAAGGTTGTGGCCTGACAGGGGCTCAGACAACTCAACCAGTCACCTGGTTAACACTCGTAGGGGGAGGGAGAGTCCACATGGAAGCACCCTGAACTGAAAATGAACTGCCTGTGGTGAGACACAATTGGGACATACATAGTTGTCCTTCAAACTGATGGCCGCCATCATGGCCTCGAGATGGCCCCTCCAGCAACAGTTTGAAGAACAGTTTGCAAGTACAAACAACAAGTACAATCACAAGTACAGTTAGCATCTGGGGTTCAAGGTTGCTTGGAGGGCAACTTTGAATCTTGGAGTTTAAGTGAGGATTGCCAGTAATAACATTAATCTGCAGACTGTGAGTATGATCCAACAAGGAGAACGGGAGTGTGCACTATCCAGGTAGAAAACGTCAACACCCAGTTTCGTCTCTTGAAAATGACAGCCTGTCAAAGCTTCTGGAAGGCGAACCCCACAACTCTGACAATTGTCAGGAAATGCAATGTTCAATTTCATTATTCCTGACCACCAGGCGGTGCTTTAACCACTAAATATGGTACAGCTGTGGAGGGCCACAACGCTAGGGCGACAGGTCCTGAATAGCTCTAATGGTTTAGCTTAACTACTGCTACCGCAACAATAGACTTGCTATAATGACACCAGAAAATGGAGATAATTTCAGGTTTTCTAGGGGTTACAGGTGACTATTCTGATACATACACAACCTGCACATGTGCAAAGTACCATACTCACTAGCTAAAGCACCGCCTGGTGGTCAGGAAGGATGAAATCGGACATCACATTTCCTAATGATTGGGGGAAAACACTTGACTTTGTAAAAGAATGAACAATACAGCTTACCCATTACACTCCTGTTGAATCCCATAGCACACTTCCTACCTACTCAGACCTCAATCACACAAATCCTTTTTTCTTTCCCATAATTGCCTTTGCACTGCTGAAGTCACGACTGCAGCGCCCCTCCCTCTGAAAATCCTTGTGTTCAATCTTAATTACAGTTGTGAGTAATTAAGAATTAACACTAAAACCCAGGCAATTGGGTGAAACCCGTGACTTCCCCCCTTTGAAGTCTTACATCTGAAGGAGGAAACACTTTAGCTTGACAGTTTGGGAGAGAATTAATGATTGCGTCATTTTTTTCCCTGAGTGCTGATGAGAGCAACTAAAAGTTATTTGTGAGACTGAGAGAGGCTTGATTGTTTAGTTTGTCTGCCCATTCATGTGATCTGGAACACATTCAGCCCCTGGTAACAGCCTTGCACAGCTGATTATGTGTTTGTACGGTGAAAGGGTCAGTCATCACAAGCATTTGTTTGAAACAGAAAACATAATTAAACCTCATCCCAGCAAACCACTGAAACCATTTAGGCATTTAACATTTAATATGCTGTTATGGGAAAATATATTGCAGGGCTTAAAGACAAGCAATTTGTTAACAAGCTGTTATGATCATTGATCATCATTGATGATCATTCACAATGAAAACTTGTGGATACATAGGACAAACCTGAGAAGAAGAGAGAAAAAATGGAAAATTTTATGTGCCAAGAGGACATTAACTTATCCTATTAAGAAAGCTGAACCTTTGTAATTATGAACTTTCAAATGTTTTATAAGTGGGCACAGGTGATAATGATGCACGATAATGTCAAAAATTGTCGAAATGTCTAAACATTTTAATTACTTAGGTCAGACTAGAGGGGGACATGAAATGTTTAGACTACAAGTGAGGTTATGTTGATGGGCTCTTTTTTTTCATGACCTTTATTTGTCCCCGTGGGGCAATTGCTTCTGCCACAGTAGCAATAACAACACAATAACGACACACAACAACCACAACATAATTTAAAAAAAAAAAGAAAAAGAAAGAAAGAAAGAAAGAAAGAAAGAAAGAAAGAAAGAAACACATACCTAAATAATGTGGAGTAAAAGTAATGATGGTGCAACCTGTAATGTACACAGTTGAGCAGTGAGATGGCAGAGGGTATAAAGGAGAATTTGTAATGGTTTGTTCTGGCTATTGGTTGGTTGGTTGGTTGGCGGGAACCAGGGGGTAGAAGCTTAAGTTCTTAATGCAGAGGGTGGGTGTTGTCAGACATAATAGATTTTGCCTTCTTTGATAGATGGATATTGTACAGATCGGAAAGAGTTTGTTGCTGAGTACCAATGATTTTATTGCTGACTTTTGTTATCCGGGTTAATGAGTTTTTCTGTTTCACATTGAGGGATGCAAACCAGCAGATGAATGAAAAGGTTAAAATAGACTCGATGAAAGATTTATAAAACATTGTTGTGAGAGATCTGTCAACCTGGAACTTGGCTAGCTTCCTCAGACAAAACAGACGCTGCTGGCTTTTCTTGATAAGCATGTTAGTGTTGCTGTCGAATGTCAGTTTATCGTCAATTATAGTACCTAAATACTTGTAAGAATCAATTTCCACAGCTTCTCCATTTACTGTGGTGTTTACAGGTGCATCAACATACATGTCCTTAGTTTTTGTTACATTTAGCTCTAAAAAGGCTTCATTGCACCCATCTAAAAAATTATTTAAAACAGGACCATGGGATGTTTCAGTGTAATTTAACAGGCTAACTATAACTTTGTCATCCGCAAAGGCATCCAATTTAACAATGTGATGGTTGTCAATTTTACTGCAGCAGTCATTTGTGTACATGACGTATAGGAGAGGGAAGAGAACACAGCCTTGTGGAGATCCAGTAGATGTTCTTGACAGTGTGGATAGGTGCTCATTGACTCTAACTCTCTGAGACCCGTCAGTGAGAAAGTCCAAACTCCATACCACAATGTAACAGTCCAGGTTAAAATGTTCTTTGAGCTTTTCCACCAGCAGGTGTGGTTGAATAGTGTTAAACGCCGAAAAAAAGTCCACAAAAAACAGTCTGGCATGGTTTTTGCTGCCCTCTAGGTGCTTGTATATGAGATTGAGAAGAATAATGGTGGCGTCCTGCACCCCCCAGTGGGTGTGATATCCAAATTGAAACGGGTCCAGGAGATGTTGCATTTTCCCCAAGATATCCTTTTTTATGAGTTTTTCCAAGTGATTTCATTATTAGGGAGGTCAGGGCAACCTGCCTGTAATCATTTAGAAGTTTAGGGTGGCTGTTTTTGGCTATAGGAATAATTGTGGATTGTTTCCACGAGCTGGGAACTCTGTGTTGACTGAGTGACAAGTTAAAAATATGGTAAAAAATAGGGCCTAGGTGGTCGGCGCAGTGAATCAGCAAGCGACTGGAAATATTATCAGGGCCAGGGCTAGTCTTCGTTTTGCAGTGCTTAAAAGTGTTAATCACACACTGAACAGAAAAGGAGAGTGAGGGGGTAAAATCCCTGGAGCTCAAGAGACCTCTTTTTAAAAACAGCAGTTTCATTGCTAATAATAAAAGTTATTTAGCTCCTGTGCCAGGGCTATGTCTGAGGTAAAGCCATCTAACATCACTCTGTTCTTAGTTTTGTCATTTAGCCCTGTCATGGTTCTGATACTGTCCCAAGCTGACCCTGAGTTGTTATTCTTTAGCTTGTTTTCAACAGTTTGATTCAATAAACGCATCCCACATTGTGCAGTCCAGACAGCCTTGCAGTGCCAGTCTGGACTCCTTAGTCCAGACATTCACGTTTCCGTCTCCGTCAGCGCCAGGACACAGGCCTCCTTGAACTCGTGTTCGTAGCAGACATGGGCCTGGAGTTTGTCGATCTTCTCACAGAGGGATCTGGCGTTGCCCAGTATGATGGAAGGCAGCAGGAGACAAGCCAGGGACTGACGTCTCACCCGTTCTCTTACTCTTCCTCTCCTGCCTCGCTTCCTCGCCTTACGGAGGTCCACGTCGGCACGACCTTGGTAGTTGTCAAACTCATCCAAGCTAGGGAAGACCAGATCCGATGGTGGGCCAGTGTCAGTGGGATTGTTAAATCCAAGAACAAAGTCTCTGGTGTACTGAAGCCTGTCAGGTAAGGGATCAACGGCCCCTCCTTGAGCCAGGTAAAACGATGTCAGTAGAAAAGTCAGTGCGAGCCACCAAATGTTTGTACCGGGTAACATGTTGTATTTCTGTCTATGGATGGCAATCCGCCGGTAGGTCAGGAGTGGAAGTCTGTGGCAAGTTAACACTACTGAAAAACAACTTCAGCAGAGCGTATTGCAACTATGAAACAATAAAAAACGCACATAAAACAGTCAAACGAGACGCCACTGCTGCCAGTCGCTGCGTGTGCAATCGCAAATATACATGTGTGCAAATACGCATATGTATTTTTTTTTTTATCAAAGTTGATGTTTTTTCATTGTTTTACTCAGTAGCGTATTATAAAATGTTGCACTTACCTGTTTTACTTTTTCTTTATACCTTGTTTCAGCAGAACGTAAAACATGTTGGAAATAAATACCCCTTTTCCATCCTATTAAAATGGTCTTTCTAATAAATAACAAAATGGATAGTGGTTCGACCTGAAGAACACAAAGTGTTATTGTCCATGAACTGTAACTGTGGCTTAAAAACTACAGACAACAATTAGTAGTGGCGGTGCATAGATGGTTGTTGATCTCAATTTACTTAGCATTGCTTGTTATCATTATTAGCAAAAATCTAATCTTCAGCTTTATGTAAAGAAGATTGTCTGAGAAGTTGTTGAAAGTAAGAGAAAATAAGAAAACCTTGAGTTAAGAGAACTATGCATCCCAAGATCAAGAATGAGAGTTTGTCTGTATCCTGTAACTGATTGTAACTGAATGGAAGTGTAATCACAGCAGTAAACAGCCTGGTAAATAGAGCACAACACACCCAGCGCAGAGGAATGAATCAACCATCGTCTCTCGGTCCTTAATTTAAAGTCCAGATAAAGCAAAATTATATATGTGATCTGAGTTTTTGTTAGAGCCGTGGCCATAAAGCCTCCCTGCTCTTCCCGGATCTTTAATCTATACTTGGCTTTTACAGAAAATTCAAGACAACTGAATAACGTTTACCATCTATTGAAAGAATAATAATCAGATGTAATGAGCAGCGCTGGACTCTGCAGTGTCCAAAACCAGAGCACAATACAGAGTAAAGAACAATCTCTTTTTCTACATTTTTCTTCTGGGTTTTGGCCGAACCCCGACAATAGATTGGACTTCGCGATTGGGCAATTTAGGACGATCCAGCAGCCAACCAGAGCTGGTCACCTTGTGTAAAACTTTCACTACAGAATTTATGGTGTTTATGTAAATGTCTGTTGGATGTCTGGATACCTGTGCACCCCTTCTCACCCTTGTCAGCTCATAGGAAATTTACCATGTAAATCATTGACTTTTATGACCTGAAACTTAAGGAACCTATGGAATGTTGCCTAAAAATACGAATTTGCCTCCTGCTAAATGACACTATAGTCAGAGCTGCACTCATTAACCCTATCTGCTAATAAGCTGACTTCCTTACCCTATCAGCCAAAATCTATGTGATCTGAGTTTTCCACACCACAGAAAAATGTGCCAAACTTGAATAAAGAAAAAACGGCAAGAATTTTGTTTTAAAATGAGCAGTATTCTCTGCTCCGAAACCCTATAGGTGGGAACAGCACTTATTTTCATTGTACAGAATCACTAGAATCTGGTAATTAAGAAGATAAGTACTGCTCACTAAGTGAACTGAGAAAGACCATTTGTGAATAAACTAATGAGCTGAGAATTTAGTTGGATAAAGCTACAGTTTGTAAACTGAAACCTGCTATAACAATCATGTTTTCGTAAAACCTAATTATTAAATACAATAGTTGGCAGAATTTCCTACTTCGAGACACGAGAAAGATTCATTTGCAAACAAGACATCTGATATCTAACTTCTCCAGTGACTTTCTGCATACTGGCACTATGTCAATCAAAATGTCCTAACCAAACAAACTATGGAGAATAAATGTTGTGTTTCTGTTTGATCTGCTCTCATGTCGGGTCTCTGTGCACCGCTCTTGCCAGTAAGCCAGAAGCGGCGCAAAGACCTGCTGTTTTCAGCCCTGGTGACCACCTGTAGACAAGACCGGTTTATTTAAAGGCTCGTAAAACGCACATAAACACTGTAAATGTATCAACCATAGCCATCACTGCTAAAGATACTTATATTGTGTCGGAGGCGGAGTTATTATAAGGAAGCTCCAATGCATCATCGAGTCATGATTTTAGACACGACACAGAAATCCTGCACACAGAAATGGGGAAAAACTGTTTAATGGTGTAACGCCACAATTCAGTCATACATAGCTTTAAGTCTTTCCAGAAATTTTGATCCATTATATTTTACCTTGTTAAATATGTTTTCATACAAATCTCAGATTTTACCTTACCCAGAGTTTACACAACAAGGTGCCAAGAATGGTCTTATTGGGACTGAACATAGTTATGTTCAGGGAGTTGGAAAAGTATTTAACATAAATCTTAATCATACTCGTCTCTAATAAGGAGTCTGTCCTGTTGGTAAATGTGGCAGCAGTTTGGATTTCTTTTCATCATGGCTGTGCAGAGCTCAGCACTGCAGAAAGTTCATACATTTTATTTTGAGCTAAAATTACATTTCTTAACGCTCATTGGAAACAATGTACTAAATTAGCTGATGTGCACGAAAGCAAACCTTTACTGGGGAGAGAAAAGGGATTACAATTGTGACTTTGGAAGCCAAGAAAAATCCACTGATGTTCTTTCTCAACCATCTCTCTTCACTCTGCTGAGTGAGTGTCCAGCTACAGGCACATCTACTCAGCTGTTATAGTGTCAGGATGTAAAAAGCCCCTCAAAACATGAATATTCATTATTTCCTAACCTTGTTGAATATTCTGGGGCTGTCGATCCATGTCCTGGACACACTGAGCGCATTAGGAGGCACTAGATGAATTATAAAGCAGGTGCAGAAAGCTAGGACAGGCAGTAAAAATAGAGTGTGTCAGCTCTCTGACTTGTCAGGAAGGAATGCTAGGATGGTGCATTTCACCCATTCCACAAAGGTAATCACTTCAGTCTTCATGGAACCAACTGGGTTTGCATATTTGAATCAACCAAAAATTCAGTCAGTCTAAAGTCACATGTACGCACACATGTATCTTGAAATTCTTTACAGGTGCTGGGCAGACCCAAAACTGCCCATGCCCTGCTTTCTCTCTTTCCCAAAACATATTGTATTCTTTGTGGAATAAAAGCCAGCTAAGTATGAGGGTTTTTTTTTTAATTCTGTAGCTGTGATTTATCAAATAATGCCTATTTGAAAATTTGAGCTGTGTGGGTCAAGTTATAGCCACTGCCAACATGGCAGTATGTCAGTGGCACTGATGTCTACCATTTTAATCATAAAGCATTATTCATTTTGGAAAATACATTTTGGTCTGCAAGTTGAAATTAAATATTTGTTGCTGCCAAACAAGTTGGTCTGAAGAATAAGTTAATGCCCATGTTTGTATTGACTTATTAGAGTTGTCTTAAATTGCTGTCAGTGTGGACTCAGTGTGGCATCTTGCTCTCAACACGGTTGTCAACAAAAATGTTAATGTTCAAATTGCAAACTGAGTGTAGTATGTCTCCTGCTCTCTTGAGTTTGGACCTGCATATATGGGTATATAAATAGCAAAAAACTATTTACATGTAATAACCAAAAAACGTATTATTTTGTATGGCCTCCTTTGGCCTTGAAAACAACGTCATTCTTGCTGGCATTGTTATCATATAATTTTCGACTGTCTCTTTTGTAATTGAGTTCCAAATAGTTTCTAGCTGTTCCTACAGACTTGCTTTAGATGAAACTTTTATGCGATCAATCGTTGAATCTACTAAATCCCAAATCATTTCAAAAGGACTCAAATCTGGACTTTGACTTGGCCAGTCCATCAGTTCCAGTACTCCAGATTATTTTTTCTTGATCAGATAGTTTCTGCACAGCTTTGAAGTATGCTTGGGGTCATTGTCTTGTTGGTCTGTGAACCTACGACCAATCAGATTCAGTCCAGAAGGGATTCCATGATGCACTAAGATTTTGTGGTAGACATTCTTATAAGTAGTCTTGGTTCATTTATTAGACAAATGAGAGGTTAGTTTGTTACTTTTCTTTCTGACAGTTTTGGCGCGTCAGAGCTGTCACCGGATGACAGGTGGTGACGTGCCTTATCAGCTGGTGTTACGGAGGCGTGACCTCCCTGTCAGGTTGGCTCCTGCATTCTTGTTCATGATTCCGTCGATTTTCACTAATTTGCCCACGCCGTTTCCACAAATGGAACCCCATACCATCAAGGAATTTCCACCATGTTTCACTGTGGGTGCAATGCATCTGGCATCAAAACTTTCTCCAGCTTTTCTGTGGACATAAACACAAGATGCCCCTTAGATGGTCCACCACATAGTATCAGGGCGTAAGAAGCTAGCTGGATCAGTGTACATGGAGAGGCACAACCAAGTGGCTGAGATAGTGGACAGAAACATCTGCACACAGTAGGGACTAGAAGTACCCAAATCCTGATGGGACATTGTACCAAAGGTAGTTGAGAGCAAGGTGCTGTGGGATTTCAGCTTCCAGAGTGACAAACAGCTGTAGGCTAACCAACTGGACATAGCGGTGGTGGACAAAGTGCAGAAGAAGGTAGTGGTGATAGATGCGGCGATACCAGCTGACGCCAACATCAGGAAGAAGGAACATGAAAAGGTTGAGAAGTTCCAATGGTTTAAAGAACAGCTGGAACAGATGTGGAAGATTAAAGAAGATGTGGTCCCCGTGGTAGAAGGAGCATTGGGGGTGGTGACCCCCGAGCTGGGAGTGTGGCTCCAGCAGATCCTGGGAATAACATCTGAAACCACAGAAGCCACCTGCGAACTCCCAGGCCTCTGGTAGAGGACCTGAGATTGAGGAAGACACAGATACCACCCCAGGAGGGGTGAGAGGGATGTTTTATACATATTTCATACATATAGATATATAGATATCCAATGTGTTCTGTCCAATGGACCCCTGGGTGTCCCGAGACAAAACTTTGAGGACCACCTTTTCATGCAGGTATTGTAAAGGCCAAAAATATGAATTAACTGTATTTAGATGATTACTAATTGGACACTGTATAGGCAAATTAATTCACTCAGACTTGGCCTTCAATTATCTACCATATCTCTCTTCACACCCTTACAGAACATGTGAATATCCAAAATCCACGTGTGCATAGCTCGTAATTTTTACGTCAAACTGGGTTTTAATGTCATACTATGGCATGTCATCATATGACCACTGTGACTGTGTCTTTAATTGCTTTTGAGGCCAGCCACTCTCCATCAGTCGCAGCCACACAGGTCTGATGCTGCAGGATGGTAGAATATAACTATAAACAAATGTCTTCTTCACCAAACCAAGATGTTGAGCTACTAACAAACCAAAATGTGTATGTGCCAGTCAGTGGTGAGGTCATTTTGGTAAACCTAAATTTAGTCCTTGTGTCAGCAGCAAGCACACTGGATGAATAATTGTGGGAGCCTGCAGGGGATAATGATTCTGCAGCATGCCAGTGTGAAAGAAATCTTCCCAGCTCCTTTAGAAACTGTGAAAAGCTGAACCCAAAGTGGTGCAGGAAAGAGACATGTCCTCCCACTATCTGAAAGAAATGATTTCAGGGCAGAGGAGATAGAGAAGTGGAGAAGGTAGTGGTGCACATCATTAATATAAGATAGTGATAAGTATTACTGCATTATCTGCCTGACAGAGAGGGAGAGAGAGAGAGAGCACATGTTTGATCATGTAATCAGATTGAAATCAATAACCTATAAATCATTAGGACAGTGACTGTCTGTTGTAGCCCTGTCTCACTCTCAGCTCCATGACTATAAAATCCTCTGTGTTAATATTCAACGGTTTATTTTTGGTGTCAACCTGTGCAAGTGTGGAAGTTGTTGTTTTCAAGCCCAACCCTGTGTTTCTACCCAACAATTTACTGTTAACACAGAAGTTTATTTTGAAAAGCCACTACGCATGTAAGATGTGTAGGGCCGTAACAAAGCATTGGTATCTGACAAGTTGGGATTAGTATATACTGTTTGTAGAAATGTGCAAATACAGTGGTCCACATTCCTTCTATTTATTGGAGAAAGGAACTATTAGCCACTTTCATTTTGTTTTGTCAACTTAATAGGAATTTTTTTTTTTTTGTTAAAAAATTTGATCTCTAAGCATTTCATTGAGGCTACGGAGAGTTTTTAGAAGAGGAAAAAAGACTATTCTTGTGAAAAAAACAGGAATATTGGTTGTTTCTTCAGTAACCCTAACCCCATCTTGAGGTTTTCTCTGTCCTCTGGCATGGCCTTTTGATTGGACTGATTCAAAAGGACTTGCATCCTGTGTCTCACCAACAGTCAACAAACAGTTGGTTCGGTTCCATGATCTTTCTCTCACCACAGAAGTGGCTTTGTAAATGCAATTAAGTCGTTTTAGGAACTGACAAATAGCTTTTATTGTCTTAAGCAGCTTGCTAAAAATTTGTTGCTAAATTCAACTTATTGATGAGTATATGGAAAGATGACTTGGTATGTGTCATGTCATGACATCTCAGGCAGAGATGTAGATGGAGGACGTTCCATCAACCTGACAATATAAACCATAAAGAGGATTGACATTTTCATCACTATAATGTTTTCCCCCAATCTGGAAACAGCCTCCTCAGTGGAATGAAAATTCAAGGACAGTATTAAAAAGTAGGGGAAAGAAAAGGGTGTGTGTGTTGGGGGGGGTTATGCTGTTTGTTAACTGACTTTGGGGGAATCAAGCACTGCTTATCTGGACACACAGAGAGGTGTTTACCTTGCAGTAGACAGGGAATGATGAGGACAGGCCACAAGGCCTGTGTTCACTCAGCCATGAATACAGGGCCAGCTACTGTTGTTTTTGGACAAATCTAGCCGCTGCTCTCTGTTCTTTTCAACATGCTCTTTCCTGTTTGGGCCTAAATGGAAAGCTCTCTCCCTCTCTGTCATTGTCTCACTCTCTCATAGTATGTTTGTGTGCCACCTGGTGAAAACCAGCTGTCATCTGTAACATCCTGCAGGGTGGCGCACCTGATCTGTACAGCCATGCGTGCTACTGTGCGATCACAAGATCACATAAAAATTCATCTTTTCAGGCTTTAAGTAATGTACTTGTGTCCACAGCGCCAGCTGGTTGGGCCAGTCTGAGTCCTGTGAGGAGCTACTGGCAGCTACATGAGTGTGTGATGACACAGAGAAGACAAAACATCTGAAGAGGTTAGTGTAGATGAAACGGCATCAGTTCTTTCACAACTGGAGAGTATTTCTTCATTAAAAGAAGAGCAGAGAACAGCACCGAAGGCTTTCGATCCTCTCCTGACTGGTTTCTGCAAAGACGGTGCGTCAGTAATAGACAGATGGTTTATCCAATCAACAGCTTCCAATGACTTATTGGTTCTGTGGAACAAACCAAAAACACAAAGCTGAGGTGCCTAGTAGCTCATGTGACAGAGTTTGCGCTCCAGTGTCTTTACTGCACAGGTTCAAGTCTGACCTGTGGCCCTTTAGGCATGTTGTCTCTGTCTCACCCCCTTTTCACTCTCTCTGTACTAATAAAGACTTGAAAAGTCCCACATAAATAGATATTCTCCCTCTTACCTGTAGTGTCGTCAGCTATGTGTTACTGGGTGTTGAAGACAGTAGAGATGTCTGCATTTTTACTATAGGACAATGGAACTAGATGGAACTCATCTTGTGTTGCTCAAAGCACCAGAAAAAAAAAAAAA